>JAFBJS010000171.1:194347-253238 GCA_016785265.1 Paraplagusia blochii
TAACATCGTATCCTTGATAAAATAAAGAAACAAAAAAGAGATATAGTTCAACTTACAAGGATGTGCAATTACACTTTATTCTAGAACAACGAAAAAAAAAAAGCATGCGACCCCCTCAGCATCGCACCGCGCCCCCCCAGGGGGGCCCGTCCCACACTTTGAAAACCCCTGTCCTAGGGGATAGTTTGCCTGTGCAAAATTCGTTATAATGATTAAGTCCTTATTATTAAGTCCGTATTTTTGGTCTATGAAGCGACTGAGTTTAATTTGTAACTGACTTTTACATCCTATAACTTAAACTAATATTATAGAAATGTTGTTCCTTCTTCAATAAAACCCATACCTTGTTCTGGTTGTGTGCGTTGTCATGACAGAGGTTTCCAATCAGCCGTATGAGGTGAGCCTTGAAGCTGACGACAGGGGAATGTGAGGAAAAGTCTCCATCGGTACTGGAGGTGGAGAAGTTCTGAGCTGCACTGAAAACATTCTTGCTGGCTTTCCCGATGGTGTGCACCTGTTTCAGGAGCTCTGTGGGGGGAAATAAACAGACAGGAGGAAGACAAAAAAAAAACAAAAGGGATTTGACAAAGTATAAGTAGTTAAAAAAAAAATCCATCCAAAGTGCCAGGGTTTAACCCAAACCATTGCAACGAGAATTGTTTTCTTCGGTGTCAAGTTAATAACTTATGTCAAACTTGAAAGCATTAAAACGTTATTTCCTGTCAAGGTGGAGAAGGGTGGTGTACGGATATTATGTTTGTTTTCCTGCGGGTGATTTAATGGGAATCAGGAGACAGCCAACTCTCAGCCGCAGACACTGGAGAAGTTGGTCAGTGAGGTTGTCTGATCGAATATATGTGTGTGTTTGTGAGTGGGTGTGATGGTTTTTTTTTTTTTTTTATTACCAACAGCGGTCACTAGCAGGTCAGGGTGGTCCTGAAGAAACATGAACTGCCTGTGGTCTGAGGTCATCTCACACAGAACATCCAGAAGACTGATCACTGTCAGCGCCTCCTGCAGGACCTGCACAGAATAACAGCCGGCAGGTGTGAGTCTCATGTGTTCAGGAAAGTGTTTGATTCTCAAGTCTGTCCTCTACCTCATCATTGGAAGAAGTGCCAGTAGCAAGTGTAAGCACTGCTCCACAGCCTTTCTGGAAACAGTTGGCCAGAAAACGGGCCAGATCAGGTGGGACGCCGCAGTCCTGGGAATCTTCCTCTTTCAGCTGAGCAAAGAGCAGCTCCAGTAGGGTAACCCTGTCGGTCACAAACATGTAAAATACTTTAAGTAAACCAAAAAAGTGGTGACATGAAATATTAGATTCACATTTTTCTTTCTTAAGGCTGACGTACAAGGTGCTATTTTTTCCAATCGCAAAGTCCATCTGCTGCTCACTCTGTACTAGTGAATCTCGGGTGACCAGTCAACAGCTCACGACTCTGCACAGTAGGGCAGTGGTGGCCTAGTGGTTAAGGAACCAGACTGGGGTCCGGAAAGTTACAATCCACAAACTGCCAGGTTACGACTGAGGTCCACTGAGCATGGCACCGTCCCCACTCACAACTCCCGGGCGCTCAAAGCTGCCCACTGTTCACTTTGGTGATGGGTTAAATACAGAGGTGACATTTTGTTGTGTGAATCACAATGTCACAATGATGAGGAGTTTACTTTCCTTCCTTTCCTCATGTGCTCACACTGTACGAAAGGATGAGTTCTCAGCTTCTCTGTGAGAAACTGAGAACTCAATTATTATTATTATTATTATCATTATTATTATTAACAGTTTGCTATTTATAGAAAAAGGAAAAGACTCTTATAGGCTATTATAGAAATCTCTTTCAATTCCTGATCGAACATCTGCATCATGTTCGACTAAACAGGACAGGATTTAACACAGTAAGTAAATTGAGAGTCAATAAAATCTAGCAGATTGATTGTGTTTCATAATCATATTTTTAAGGTGATATGTCCCCAATGAACGATTGTCACATGACTGAAAAATTGCAGCAATGTATACTGTGGACCAACAGTGGTAGAAAAGCCTACCAAACACTCTTGTATTTTAAGAACTTTTTTTGATGTAAAATGGCATATTACGCTCAACAGTTTGTAAACATGCAAAGAGGTATTTACCTCTCATGATGAGACATCACTGAGTACATGCCGCCCACCAGAGCTGAAGATCTGAGGAAATGCTGAGTTGCAATAAGAACCCTGTGTATCCACAACAAAAAGACAAAAAAATAAAAGGTCATTGTTTGACAAATTAAAACACTTTCAAGTTTCATCTTACTATGTGACTCATACACCTACGTCCAGTCTAGGTCCGGCTGTGTCCTGCACAGTTCCGTCACCCTGAGCGCCAGCTCGATGTTCTGTGGCTCAGACAGCTCCTGCACCTTGGCTTCATCCAGACAAGTGTGAAGAACCATGGATGTGTAATCCAACGTCTTCTCATCATCACTCCTCAGCAGCTGTCTACACCCGCAAATTATTATTCAGGCAGTTTATAACAATGGCGTCAAAGGCCTCCATTACTTTTCATGTGATTGTTTTGTTCGGTGTCAACTCACAGAAACAGATTGGGGAAACTCTTCTTCCAGATATCATCTTTGCACTTTTGGTTTCCCACAGCCAAGTTACCGAGGAACTGGATACCACAACGAAGAGCTGGAGAAAGATTGAAGATTGGAGCAGCGTTTTAAAACAAGTCTGATTTCAAAATGGTTACCTTTAAAGCTTACCTTCAAATTTGCCATCCATGATATGTAAGCTTTTACTTTGAAGAAAGGTCAGAAGTCTAATTGACTCTTGAATGAAACCAAGTGACCTAGAAGAAAATTGATCAGTAATGACTAGAATAAAATATTGGTAATGTCTGATATTAATTTTTTGCCTGATATTGCCAAACCCTGTGACTTCAGATTCTGAAGCCAGAGGGAAGAATAAGAGGTGGATGAGTTAAAAATGATGAGGCTCTCTTTAGTAGAGACAAGGATGGACAGGATCAGGAATGAGGTGATTAGAGGGACAACACAGACAGGAAGGTTTGGAGAAAAAGCTAGAGAAGACAGATTGAGAAGGTTTGGACATATTCAGAGGAGGGAAGAATGATCGTAGAGATGGTGCTACCAGGTATGACACAAGGAGAAGATTAATAGATGCTGTGAGGGAGGACATGGACGTAGTCGGAGTAAGAGTAGAAGATACAGAGGACAGGGAGAAATAACTGTGGCAACAATGCCTGAAAAAAGGGACGAGTAAGAAGAAGATAATTTGATTTTAGATTCTGATATCAACTGAAACAATACAGTCCTGGTTTATTTATTTTCTGATACAAACTCCCTGTTGATAGTGTAGAGTATGGAAAGAAGACAATAAGCTGTGATGCTGCCATCTAGTGAGTTTTACTTCAATAAGCAACCTTTTGTCTCTAAAACAATCTTCACTGAACACATTATTTCACAAAAAATAGGGTTTAAATATTGGGTAATCATTAATGATTCTTACAAATGTTACATAATATGCTCATACCAAGCTGATAATCAGATATCCCAAAAAATAATGAATAATTATGCTGTAGCGCTTAGCCTTACAATTCTCCCATCTCCCTGTGATCACCTGAGAAGGTTTTGGTTGCGTGTGTTCTGGACACAGGAGTTTCTCTGCGCCCTGAAACACTCAGCAGCCAGCTGTAACTGCAGTACGACCGTCTGTGGGTTTTCAGCATCTCCTGACGCAGAATGAAGGTCATCACTGAGTCTGGTCAGAACCTTGAGGAGACCAGACAATGTCTGCTCCTCCACTGTCTCCCTGGGTTGGAAAAATGGACATTTTTCAATCAATATATTAGTGAAAATTAATGTTACTTTAATTGCTTTGTGTAGTTGATATAAATATCCGTAAGTTGTTTGTTTTAAAACATTTCTTAGCAGCACGATATACGATTTTTTAAAATCCTATAAAAGTATTAATGTATGTTATTTGCAAATATTAACTTCAAAACGTTATTACAACTTGCAATTTTGACTCAAGTGATAGACAGTATAATTGTAACTTTGGTTACTTTGTTTTAAAGAAAAAAATCTCAGAAATTTAGTTTAACATCTTACTAAACTAAAAAAAAATATCTGGAATTTAACAAGACAAACTAACCGCCCTACCATTATCAAAACAATAATTTTAACATATACAAAAAGACAAAAAAAACCAACACTTTTGCTGCTTCAGGTCGTTTAGCTGACATGCTAAAACTGTGTATCGTAAAAACATGCCGGAAATGACGTTGTCTGCACCTGAATTGTTCGTCCCGTAACGCAGCCGTTACTGTTTTCAGAACCTGCAGGTGTTCCGGGCTGTATTTTTCATTTGTTAGTGGAATGAGAGACCCTGCCATGTCCATGTTTCTGTTGTAGCACGCTGCCATGTTTGTCAGTGTGCATCATATATAGGCGGGACTTCCGTCCGGAGCTCTGCATTGTTATTGGTCGGGGTCTGGAAGAGGGCGTGGTCAGAATATGTGCCGCTGTTGACGCAAAAAACGCTTTTCATTAAAGGTACAATGTGAATGATTTCAGTAAAATGACCTTATAACTTTTGTTTTTAATTACATCAGCTAAATTTAAAAGTCTCATTCCTCATTCACACAGATTAATAGTTTTTTTCTGGATATGAGAGACAAAATACTGTTGAATTGACATCATCGTCACTCAGTTGTTTATGTCCTTTAGTTCTATTCCCAGTAACTGCAGCTGCAGCCACTTCATACTGGCCTGAAGGAAAAAGAGTGGTCAGATCTAAAACCCAGTCAAGTTGTGGGACAATTGCTGCAGCTGCAACAAAAAAGCCACAGTACAAATCCTGCGGGATATACATGTGAGGTGATGAATTTTAGATTACAGTATTTTCCTCTGCCAGGTTGTCCCCTGTGTTTGTACTGGCCTGGCACAGCACTGCAGTGGAGGGAAAAGCAGATTGACATGGAAGAGGGTGGATTACCCATGGTAAGAGGTATCCACCTCAAGCAATTTGTCAGCTTCGGGATGGGCATTCCAAGAACCAAACATTCCCATTATATGATTCCCATTATTCATTCTTTGGAGCAGAATAACTGGAAATATCCTCACAAACTGGAAGTGGTGAGCTGTGATGAGGAATCTGAAGAGTTTAGTTACAGGAAAACTGGGGCATCCTATCAGGTTTTAGTTATTCTGGAAACCTCAGAATAAGTAAACGGGTCTAGTCTAGAGCTCTCTCTCTCTCTCTCTCCTTTATGACTTTCAAAACTCAGTTGCAGTCTTTATTTTTTACAGATGGTTTTGTATAGCAGAATAAAACAATAAACAACCAAATTTCAAAACTAAAATGTCACATACGTTTGGGGAAATCAAAAGTTCAGAAAAATGTCAGCGGCTGAAATGAAAGATATTGAAAACTAAAGATAGAGTTCTGTGTTAGTGTTGGTTAACACCATATACTAGTGGTGGGTGTAAACTGATGGGATTAAGACGGTCAGGACTGGCTGTTGACATACTGTAGACGAGTGACTCCCAAACTTCTCCAATGGCAGCTGCTACATGAGGTGTATTCAATTACCACGAGAAGCAGGCAATTGCAGCAATTTACATGTTGTGAAGCCCAAGAAAAGACAGTATAACATTGGCCACAGGGGAGGTTGCCACAACACCATCTGCTGGTATAAGTGATGCTCCAGAACAGTGATCCCCAACCACTGGGCCGGGGACCAGTACCAGTCCATGGGTGAGTTGGTGTCAGGCCACAGAGAAATAATGTTTCCTTTTGGCCCCATCTGGCTATAACCTACACTTGATCCATACCCATGAGAACTTAACAATAGAATGGGTAGTATTACATCATCAACAACACAACTATATTTGATCAGGAAATATTTTCTCAGTGAAGACAACAATAAACTCAAATTCATTTTCATTTTTTAACATGAAGTCATTTTTTTTATTATTTTCATAGTTTAGCAAGCAAGTTAGATTGAAGCCCCAAGCTGGCCAGTTTTTGACCGTAGAGCCATATGTTTGACACCCCTGCTTAGAACACAAACAACAATTTCAACCAGTAACTCAAACTGGCTACAACTGACTCTGAAGTTGGTCACTTTGTTAAATCTACTGCCAAATACTTGTCTTAAGTAATCTCCAAAAATAAAGGTTTTTCAAAAATGACTAAAAAATGCATTCATTTGTCTTAAAATAATTAGTTATTAGTATTTTGGTGGTTAAAACTGTGAAAATGTATACATTTTTGTTTTGGAGACTAGTGATCACTGTGAAATATTGTCCTCCTAAGATCCAGAAGTAATCTCTAAAAATAAAAGTTTTTCAAAAATTACTAAAAATGCATTCATTTGTCTTAAAATAAGTAGTTATTAATAGTTTGGTAGTTAAAAATGTGAAAATGTATAATTTTTTGGTTTGGAGATGAGTGATCACTGTGAAATACTGTCCTTTATGAAAAAGTTTTTCATAAATGACAAAAAATGCATTATTTTGTCTTAAAATACTCAGTTATTAATATTTTATTTCCTCATAAGATCCAGAATAGTGGTTCTTGACCTGGGTTAGATCGAACCCTAGGGGTTCGGTGAGTAGGTCACATGGGTTCGGTGGAGCCTCTGCTGTGAAGGTCAAGACACTGCGGAGGTTAAGACACACCGACTCACCCTACTAAGGTAGGGTTCGGCGATTGCGCACATGAAACTGGTGGGGCTCAGTAGCTCCAACAAGGTTAAAAACCACAGTCTTAACGTCAAACTGTAAATACTAATATGAGAGTAGAACCAGAATCTGGATCTAGAACTTTAATTCAGCAACATCTTTCTGAAGATATTAAAAAAACTTAAACAACTCGACTCAATTCACTGTCTAATCAAACTGTCAAGGAATACATCTTTTGTTTAAGTTGCATTGCATTCAATGAGATGAAGTGCAAAATCTTGATAAAACACTTTTACAGCACAAGATACAAATAAATACACCTATAATGAGCTTTGTAGATCAGAACCAGTAGTTGGAGATGAAAAGGTTTATGACGACAACATTCTGATGTGAAATGACTCCCGACTTCATATACTTCATGGCCACGTGAAGAACCACATCCTTGGGGCCAGGGATTGGAATGACCTGCTGAACAACACCTGAAAGAAGATGGAAGTGGAATTAGAGACTCAAAAGTCAAATATCGAGGTTTGTCAAGTATTTGCTGCGGGGGTTTGACTCTTGACCCCTCTTACCTATGATCCTGTCCTGGTGCAGGCGCCACACCACTCTAAAAGCCAGATGTTCATTTCCAGCCACGATCTCAAAGGAAACATTAGCTGCACCAGAAGCTGGCTTAGCCTCCGTGGCTGTCCGCAGAAAAATGATGTCTGTTGGACACAGTGGTTTGAAGTTTTTATTATTCTGATAGAGGAAAGTTTCATAACTCCAGTATTAATGTCAAAATTAAACAATCATCTTATGGACCCTAGATATGTAACTGAATCTTACGACGCTTGATAGATGGAAACTTTGACTTCACGGCAAATCATTTCAGACTTTACTTTTGAAAGCTACTGTAAGTCAAGTCTGTAAATCTTTTTCCGAGTATTCCCTTAAGGCAATGAGAAATCACAATAAGTTATTTAACTCTTACATCAACATTTATTTTGACACTGTTGATTAAAATTCAGACCCAAACTTTTGAATAATGTGTTAGAAAATTAGACCAAGTCAAATGATAAGGTCATTAACATTTTACATCAAACTAGACTTTTCTATCTACAACCATTCCGTAGAGACAAATTTTAATACAATATTTACAACAGAGAAATCCACAGTGAATCTTTGTAGTTCACACAGGCTGCCACAGGAGGCGCCATTAAGTACATGGTTCCTCTAAGTCAGGCAAGCATGAAAACAACTACAGACCAACAAAAATATAAAATTAAATACATGTTGGTAATTAGTATGTTTTATAACTCTTCAGCTTATAACATCTGAACATTTCTACAGTCAATTATAATTTGACATTGTTGTTAATGCATGTGGTTTGTCCGTTGACTGTGCTGCAATGGCTAAGAAATATCATTTGCAATGCACCTTTAGTCCCATAGAGATGCTACGGGCCAACCATCTCAAGACAAAAACAACAATAGTGCACTGAGGAGAAACAGCTGCCGTAAAGTGAGAGCTATTCTTAAAAATGACTAACGTATCACATTTACCAGAAAGACACGTTGTGGTTGAACTATAACAAATGAGTGGGAGGTTAAAGGAAATGCTAACATGTGTGACCTCAAACGTTTCAGGCTCTGTTGGA
The DNA here is from genome assembly GCA_016785265.1 of Paraplagusia blochii. Classification (NCBI taxonomy): domain Eukaryota; kingdom Metazoa; phylum Chordata; class Actinopteri; order Pleuronectiformes; family Cynoglossidae; genus Paraplagusia; species Paraplagusia blochii. The sequence continues at coordinate 202,679 of JAFBJS010000171.1, forward strand.
AAAGGCACTCAGAATGGACAAAAACATTATTTTCCATATTTTTCATACCCTCAGGTTGGGTGAGCTCCACAAAGGACGGCAGGGAGAGGGCGCTGTAGGTGATGATGCGAACACAGGTGGGTGATGTACAGTTGCTGATACACTGCAGGTTCTTTCTGGAAATCCTACAGGACGAACAGCACAAGACAGACAGGAAGATGAAGATTTTTGGAGACGGTTGAACTCAGGGAGTTTTACTGCAGCACACACTGAAGGAGGGATAGGTAGGTAGGTAGGTAGGTAGGTAGGTAGATAGATAGATAGATAGATAGATAGATAGATAGATAGATAGATAGATAGATAGATAGATAGATAGATAGATAGATAGATAGATAGATAGGTAGGTAGATAAATTGGTACGTAGGTAGGTAGGTAGGTAGGTAGGTAGGTAGGTAGGTAGGTAGATAAATTGGTAGGTACGTAGATAGATAGATAGATAGATAGGTAGATAGATAGATAGTTAGATCTTTAATCTTTAACAGATCTCCTTCAACTGTCACCTAGAAGAGTTCTTAATGGTTCTGCCTTTCATGTGTTGATGTGCTAAAAAAGTCCAATTAAGTAAAAATTTATGATTTTCCACAATACACTCGTGTGCCATAGAATCACCGCTCTAAAGCTAGATGCATCCTACAAGAGCAGTGAGAGAGTAACTCTCCAGCGAAACTTAAGGATGAGGGAAAAATCTGGCAACACCTTAATAGCCTCTCAGACCTCTGTGGTTAACCAAGGGATGAGTGTGTCAGCGAGGCCAAGTCCTGGACTAAAATACCAAAGTGTGGGGGTTTCCTCAACGTGAATGGTCTGAAGTACACCCAGACACTGCTGCAGGAGCACAGCCATGAAATGACAGTAATATAATTCAAACAGTTGGCTGTCAATCAGAGGTTAAAGCAGATGTGATCAAAGGCTTTTTACTTCTTTACCTTGGTGAAATAATTAGAAATGTCCTGGTATTTACCATAAAAACAAAACAAATCTGATTCAGAAATCAAATGATTTCGATTAATAATAAAATAAAAATACTCTGCTTTATCCACTGCCTTGGAGTATTTAGATATGGCCTTAATGAATAAGTTCTCAGAAGTCCTTAAATCCAACAGAGGTGAACATCACTACATGTTTCCTGATCCGCTCCATATAGCAGGCTGAAGGCTTTGAAGTGGAAGAGAACATTTGTCTGGCTACTGCATTTATCCAGCTGACCAGCAGAGCTCCTGGCCCTTTGGTATCGTTTACAGAGGATGTACTGATAACCACCCAACACCAACACTAAAAACACCATCCATCATGCAGCTGTGACGCTGCCCCACCACTAATTGAGAGCCCACGCTGACCAGGGCCGCGGGGCCCATAAATAAGTGCCACACTTATTTTTCTTGCTGTCCGCGAAGGCGAGGTTTTTTTGATCGTATGGCGGAGCCGCTTGGAGCGGATTAAAGGAAAAAATTGGTTTCTACATTAAACGTGACCGCAGCGGAGGAAGCAGCAGAGCAGGCGGCGAAAACCGAGGCCGGTGTGAGCATTAGATATTAAAAGGGAGAGAAGACTTTTTTTTAACTTTCAATTTTTAATCTCAAACACATACAAACAAATGGAAGCTGCCAGAGAAACGTGAGGTAGACTGAGATTCCTGTAATGTACATAGAGTGCTGTATTTATGCAGCTGTAACAGGGCTTCAACAGCCACTCAGCTCCATCTAGTGGTGAAAAAAGTAAAAAAAAGCCTGTGTTGAAGTAATGTCTAGTTCAAATAACTTATCATTTGAAATAACATAATTTGCTGGTAATATAATTTGGTAGAAACAGCCAAAGACATAAGCATAAAAAGCAGATATGTATAAAAATGTGTCATTTTGATTAGCTATGGAAAAAGGAAGGTGGATTAGGCTGCTCCTGAGTGACAAACACTGCAATTTTGGCCATATACAAATGCTGCGTTCTGTATCGGATCAGCCTCATCTCCACAGTCAGAAAGAAGTCCCGGGGCTCAGACAGGACTCGTTGCAAGGAGATCACTCCTCCGTGAAGCTGTCGCTGTACGACGAAGAACCCCTCCTGGTTTCCCGACGTAATGTCCAACAGCATCTCGTCTCCCGGGACGGAATTGGAAGGTCCCATGCGGAAAATGTCAGTGGGGACAGGAGTGTTGCTGGGGAAGCTGATGTTGTAAAAGGAGATTCTCAGAGGAAGAGAGAGACACGACGTCGGGTCCTGCGTGAACTCGCATGTTACGCGGTCGCAATGGCTGAAAGGGTAGAAATAGAGGGGTGGGCTCACTGAGTGACGGCAGCTGAAGGAATGGATGAGAAGACGTGCAAAATAAAGGAGCTAAAATGGCATAGGTAATGTAAAGAACTGTTGTTGAACCGCATTAGTGAAAAAAACGAAAAAAAAAAAACGGTTAGGGGACAGATTCCCCATTCTGACCTACATGCCGATTGGTGAGTGAGTGGGATGCATCATGCACGGTTCAAGGGAACGGTCAGCTTTTTCATTACATACACTCATCATACCCGAGCAATCGTTGTCTCTTACCCTGGTCTGACTTGCTGGAAGTTTTCTGGACACTTGAGGGACAGACATCGAAATCCCCCCTGGACGTTGAAGCAGCTCTCAGAGCCATGACAGTTGTGGTTCCCTGCTGCACACTCATCAATGTCTGAAAACAGATATTGGCAGGTTTTAATTAATAATTTATTAATTATTTTTTAATTCTAATTTGTTTCCGTAAATTCTCTTCAGCAGACAATGAACAACAACAGACATCATGAGGAGGTTTTCCCACTAACCTTGACATGTGCGTCCATTGGGGCTGAGGATGTAGCCGTGTGCAGGGCATGTACAGACAAAGCTTCCTGGTGTGTTGGAGCAGCGGTAAGAACACACCTGACTTCCAGCAGGCAGAGAACACTCGTCAATGTCTATGATAGAGAGAGATACTTTGATTAAATTATTCCAGGGTGAGTATCCTTGGGGAATACAAGGAATTGAGGAGCCGAGAGGAGAAACACTGTTGAGTGAATTTATGCACAGTGTTCGCCAACCTTTTTTGCACCACGGACCGGTTAAATGTCTCGTACTATTTTCACAGATCGGTTGTTAAGTTGTGGCAGATAAATACCCCTTAATAAAATTCAATTTTTGGTGTTCTGAAATATTTTCCTATCAATAAAATCTCCCTACCCAAATTGCTTGTGCATGCTCACAACAAGGATTCCTCAAGTGCACAAAGCCTATAGTTTTCTGCTACCAGACCAGTATAAAAGTTGGAATCTCGTATCAATGACTCTGCGTCATTTTGAGTTTGTTGTTGTTGTTGTCATCACTGAGAAAATATTTCCTAATCAAACATAGTTGCAATATTGATGATGGAATCCTAGCCATTCTATTGGTCAGTTCTTTTGTTGATATGGGTATGGATCAAGTGGAAGTAATAGCCAGATGGGGCCAAAAGGAAACATAATTTCTCTGCAGCCCAGGACCAATTCACCCACGGACTGGTACTGGTCCCAACCCCGTGGTTGGGGACCACTGCTAGAGTAAATACTGTGAGTACTGCTGCAACACAATACATAATAATTTAAGGCACTGGTCTACAACCTTTTTTTTACCAAGGGTCCTGATTGCAGACCATCTATCTACTTATCTACGCGGCTATCTATCCAGGGACCCACACACACACACATACACACATATATATATATATATATATATATATATATATATATATATATGATATGAACACAATATATGGTGTGTAGATTTTTTCAGACTGGTAAATATTAACAGTAGGAGGCAGTAAAGCAACAACCCAAGACAAAAATGATTATGAGTACATTTCTTTCCCAGTATGTCCCAGTATTGGGCTGCAAAACAGCGGTGTTCTGGGAGTGGAACCCAAGACTCTTTGCTGACAAGACAGGTGTATTTTCCATCACATTATGGAAGTGGCCCATTTAAGGAACTACTGTGAAGAGTGACATTACTATACCATCGCACGTCACCCCATCGATGGCACTCAATTGGAAACCACGGTGACAGGAGCAGTGATAGGACCCATAGACGTTGACACATTCCTGGTTACAAGGGTTCTGATCGCACTCGTTTATGTCTGTGGAGACGAAGGAACCGATAAAACCAGTGTTAAATTATACACAAAGAAGCTAATTGATAATGAAGAATGGACTGATGAACACTCTACCATCACAGCCCCTGCCGTCTGTGGCCAGCTTGAAGCCAGCGCTGCAGTTGCATTGGTAAGAACCCTCAGTGTTCACGCACTTGTGTGCACACAGGCGTGGGCCTCTGCATTCATTGATGTCTGAAAGGACACACGATGGATCATCTTGATGTTACACAATGCTTAAAATGAGTGATCATCAACTGGCGGCACGCAGGCTGAATAGGGCAGAACCAACTGTCCATTCTGGCCCAACACAGGATTCCAAAATTGTGAGGAGAAATATTGTGATACTGACCATTATAAAATGATGGAAAAAAACTAAGCTGAGAATAACAATCAGTAACTCCTACTAAAAATTTCCAAAATATAATTTTATTTTATTTTATTTAAGTGTACAGACCCGACGTGTCTGTTCAGAAAAATTCTGACCATCGGACAATTATTGAATTGGTAATCCCAGAACAGGGATTTGGTCCATGAACCTTCTATATCAGAATTGTGACAAGACTGTGACAAGATTTATCTTTTGTCTTTGAGGCTGGATTTTTATATTAAAATGCTTTGGTTGGTCATTTAGTAGAAATATTGTAATAATTATTATTTTAAATATCATAAATATTTTTTTCTTCCGATAATGAAGATCCAATAAAAATGACTGGGTTTGGTCAAATAATGTGCCCTGAAGAAAAAGTCTTTGGGGATAAACAGCTGTATATTAAGGTGGAAGGCACTAGATGGCAGCATCACAGCTGATTTATTGAATGTTATACACATACACTTGTTCGTACAGATAAATTAATAAATATTACTAAATGAAAATCAAGATTTTGGATAACATATGGGCATATTGGATATTGGCAAAAGAGTTAATATTGGACATCCCTTCAGGTTAATATGTTACTAATGATACTGTGATGTAAGATAACTGTTGAAGACAAAACAAAGGTCTATTAGTAGACATATTTCTACAAATAAAAGTCATTAAAAACTCCTTACCTTCACACGATTTGCTGATGCGGTTGAATGTGAAACCAGCTCTGCACTCACAGCGGTATGAACCAAGCAGATTTGTGCAACCATGTCCTACACACACACTGCCAGTACGACACTCGTCTATGTCTAGATAAGAGGTTGAAGGCGAAGAACAATTTAAACACAATAGAGTGGAGAAACTGTCCGGTCGTTTGGATCAGCACTGACCTTTACAGTGTGTGCTGTTCTCGCTCAGTTGATACCCTTTACCACAAAAAACTGCATTTTTGCGACAGATGTAGGAGCCGACTGTGTTGATACAAGTTTGGCCGGGGTGGCACGGACTGTCGTTGGCCACGCACTCATTCATATCTTATCAAAATAATCAAAACAATGAGCAGAATTACACACTTTTATAATCTAACAGAGCATAAATAATGTTACGTGTAAACTGACCAGTGCAGTTGCCAGCAGCATCCTGAATGAAACCAGTAGGACACTTCTCCTTTGGGTGGCAGTGAAACGACCCGGCTGTGTTGGTGCAGACAAATTCCGGACCGCAGTTGTGGCTCCCCCTCGCACACTCATCAATGTCTGCAACACAATCACTGTATTTCATCATATAAATATAAACACAAGATAAATCTATATGAATTGTGAACTACATACAAGCCATGCAGGGGTATTCTGGGGCTTGGGGGCTTGTTCAGCTTTGGAACCCAGCCCACCAAACGTGTCCAAATTTTTCACTGATTTGTATTGTGATTCTACATCTACCATCTGCCTAAACCATATAGTCCTATGACATATAATGAGGCTGAAAGGATTTTAGGATTTTATGCCTTTATGCATGTCTTCTACATGTCATTTCTCTACAACAGGGGTCTCAAACTAGCAGCCCGTGGAACAATAGTTCTCCACATTTTATGGTAAATACTATATTTCTTAAAACCCTGATCCACAGTCTCCCTCTGGTTCAGTGATGTATTACACAGAATCTTTGGGAAACTGATACTTGGGTGGGTGGTGGCCTTCAACCTATTTGAGTTTGACACCCCGCTATAAAGTCACCTGAAAGCTTTCTCTATCTTCTCCTAACCTGGCTCCTCTGTCCAATTTCCCCACCAATCCTCAATAAGTAGAAAAATAACCATGAGCTATACCAATAACCAGAGCACAATTGTTAAAAGTTCAAATGGAAAAGTAAACAATAACATCAATAATTTAATTTGTTTTCAAACCCTATTTATTGGCAAAAAAACGTACAACGTGATATCACTTATACGGTTCTAATCAGGAAATCTCTCTCATTCATGAATCTTTTCTTAAAACCATGTGATAAAAAAATCTATCTCCATACATACTGACAAATGTACAGCACCATGTGTTGTGGATCAGTACCTTTACAGGTGTTGTTGTCCCGGAGTTCATAACCTGCCCCACAGCTACTTTTCCTCTGACAGCGAAAGGAACCCTCTGTGTTGATGCAAGTTTGACTAGAGACACAGTTGTGACTGCCTGTGAGGCACTCGTTGATATCTGAGACATGGGGACACACATGAAATACAGGTAGACACAGTATGCATATAAGTGATTAGTGCGAAGTACTCTTTACCTTGACAAGACACTCCATCGCCCATTAGTTGATAACCGTCATGGCAGACACAGGTGCCGTTCTTCCTTAGCTGAGAGCAGATGGACTCTGAAAACAGTCATCGTCAGTTTTAGAGAACTGTTCATCACTACAGCATCAGAATGTGCAACATACGTTTTAATCCACACTGGTATTTTAATTCAAATTTGCGACCCCCAACTTGCCCAAAGTGAACTCAAACTGATTTATTGAGGAAAGAGAGTGAGATAGTGGTTTCTTCTAAAGCACCAGTCTATGTGGCAAAGCACTTGTAATATTAAAAAAGCCAGCTCTGTCCTTGGATGTCCTCTTGACCCAGTGGAGGTGGTGGGAGAAAGGAGAATGGTTACCAAACTATCATCTCTGATGGACAATCCCTCCCACCCCCTGCAGAACACCATCACAGCACTGGGCAGCTCCTTCAGTAACAGACTGAGACACTCCAAATGTCTGAAGGAGCGTTATCGCAGGTCGTTCGTCCCCGCAGCTGTTAGACTGTACAACAGCTGTACAATAAAACACAAATAACCAGACTCAAGTGCAATGTCCATCTATGTGCAATATCCGTACATTGTAATTTTTTTTAAAAGCATGTTTCTTATCTATTTATCTTTTTGTCTCTCTCTTATCTATTTTTCTGTCTTGCTGCTGCAACAATATAAACTTCCTCATGTGGGACGAATAAAGGACTTTCTATTCTATTCTATTAATTTAAGTGATGTAAAAAGCAAAGCGTCTGGACTTACAGACTTACTCGTTTTAATGTCATCAAACTTTTCTGAATTTTAATTGAGCTTTGATATTCCCAATGTCAAACAGAGGACGAGGTGGCAGAGTGGTTAAGGCGATGGACTGCTAATCCATTGTGCTCTGCACGCGTGGGTTCGAATCCCATCCTCGTCGGTAGTAGTTTTCTCCATAATTTTCAGAGGGATTAATAAAAAAAAAAAATCAATCAAAATAATCAAGTTTTTGTTCAAAATGTGGAATATTGTTCTTGCTTCATTCAGTAGAATGAGACATTTTCTTCTGTCACACTTTTGCAACTTGACAACCTTCACCAGGTTCATTTTCCTCAACAAACCTATGAAACTTTTGTGCTGTAGACAGTGAGGTGACAAAAGCTCTGACACATCACAGGTCGCCATTTGGCAGATAAACACTCTACGTAGGCTTGTTACTGTGTGTGTCACATCTGTTTGTCCAGGACATTATCTACCACACAAGGCCATCAACCCCAATACATTTTAAAACAATGGTGTCTCCAGAGATGCGATGTTGACTAAGGAAAAAGTCGACAACCAAATATGACTAATAACTAAACACAAGGCTTGTTCATATATTATTCTTACCTTTTGGTTGGACTTCTGTTGTGTTTTGGCCACAGCAGACTTTAGCCGTGCGTTCACAGTGTGCATCCAAAAATAAGTCCTGAAAATTGCAGTTCTTATTTTCATCTAAGGCCAATTGACCCAGCATGCAGCAGTCGCAACATGTCTACACAAGAAGAAAGCAGGGAAAAAAATAATTTGGGTGTGAAGAAAATGACAAGGAGCATGTGAATAGGGGAAAAGTTACCTTTGAGATTTCAGTCTCATAGCCTTGGCCTGTGAAGAAGGGTCTCTCACAGACTCCCTGATTTTGAGCAAATTCCACTCCGTGATCACAGAGCTTTTTTATCTTTTCTGCTGTACAACAACGCTCCTGGACTATCCTGGGAATCAGCAGTGTTGAACAGTTTAAAACAGACAGTGACATTGATAGTGGATAAACTTAACAGCATGTGTCAAACCCTGGCACTAGGGGGGCCAAATGCAGCCAAGTCATTTTCTATGGGCGTAGAAGCTTACAAAGCATTATATAATGTTGTTTCTTTACCTGAATAAATCAAACAGTTAACAATATTTGGTATTTGAATGAAAAATAATCAACTGCAGTAACATGATTTGGCAGCAGGACTGTTTTATTTGATTTTTCAGAATTAGTTGTTTATGTAACTTTTATGAAATTGTCAGAGAGTGACAATTTCTGGCTTACTGGCTTATCTTATTTTTTTGTATACCTGGGATGTTTAATGACTAAAATTTTCGTAAAACAAAGTTGCTTTTTTTAACTGTGAACTAAACGTCAGCTACAATAACAGCCTGATGTTAAAAACATGCTCTTTGTAAACATGTCATTTGTCATTACTGCCAACACCAAGTTATTAGATACTGCATAGACATCACTGTCCTTTTTTAGTGCTGGGCGTCTGTACCAAATGTTTTGTCTGACCTCCATGTGTTGACCAGGTGTTTCTTCAGTTCATCAATCACCACCGCCATACTCTCAAGTCACAGAAGGCCCTTGAGTGTAAAAATGCCCCAGGAGTGGTTTTTAACGCCTGCACCAACTGTTTATTAGTTAAAACTGACAAACTTCCCTTCAAGGAGGACGGATGCCCGTGGGGCAAATAAATGATGTGCAGCTTGTTGCACCTCGGGGTTGCTTCCTGCTTTTAAAGCCCTAAAAACACTAGTCTGGATGCTGCTCTAACTTCAAGAAAACTCCTCTGTCTTTCTAGTCATGTTTCATTATGATAGAGTGAGTGTTCGTAGGCAGTAGTGAGATGTTTCCTTTACCTGCAGGAGTGTGATCTGGAGATAGGGGGCAGTATTGTGCAGTCACGTACTCGCTGAGCTGCATCCCGCCCATTCAAACAGCAAATCTGTAAAGTAGGAGCCTGTGGTTCTGTAGCGGTGGAGTTAGGACCATTAGAGAAGGAGGAGAATAAGAATGTAGTACAGGGTTAAAAAGAACACAACCAAATAACCAATATCATTCTATTACCGAGAGGTAACTGTCATGTTAACTACAAAACGTACAAGCCGACAACAGATGAGGGTTCGTTTTTTACTTTAGCAATTCTAGAGCCCTTAAAAATATTTGAATAACCTTGTTGGTGAGATTGGCTGTTTAAAATAAACAAATCAACTTGTGTTAATTGTGGCTTTACAAATGAATACTCGAGAAAATCGCAAAGTTCCTCGGAAATGTAAATTTATTTCTGTAGCACAGACTGACCAGCAGTTTGTCCACCCACTGTTAATTAAAATGGCGTCTCTATGCCTCGCCTGACAGATAATGAATAAAAAAAAAACAGACGAAACGATAAAATTAACGAACACAGACATTAAATTATTAATAGCTGAATTAAAACATTCCAAACTAAGCTAAACCTCCAAACTATATTAAATAATCTCACCTTGTCCATGTAAAACTGAGTATAGTGAAAATAGCGCGGTAAATATTGTCCACTGAGTCATCTCCAACATTTAAGCTGAGTCTCCAAATCCAGAAGAAGAAGAAGGAAATTTATGAGGAGTCTCCGGTGAGACCCTGCTCCGATGAAGACGGAAAAGACATTACTTAAAAGACAGGGCAGGAGCTTTAAAGGTTTGCGTGAGTTTGTGGGTGGAGATGAAGGTAACACTTGACCGCTGCCAAAAATGACGTAACCTCTTTGAGGAATACGAGCAGCGTACTGTACGTAGTCGTATGCAGTTAGCGGAGTAAAGTCGACCATTATTTACAAATTGGTGTTAAATTATATGATTATTATTGTATTGTTACGAGGAAGAATGTGTGTGTTCACAACATTCTTTCTGTCACTTTCAAAAAAGAATCAGTTTGAGACAAAATTGTCACTTTCACGAGAAAAAAGTTTGAAAAGGAATACGTGAATATTAATGAGCAAGCCCAACTATTACGTTAAAAAATGACACTGTAATACAATTAGAAAAGCTCAACTTAAAATTTACAGATGTACATTTATCGATGTAAAGTTTTAGATATAAAAAATTACCGAAGGAGACAAGGACTTGAAAATATTTAGAATGAAGTCGTTAATCGTCGTTATAATTTTACGTTATTTAACGTCTCCGTCATGTACCTCACGTCAAGTATTGGACACATTGTCGTTACTACACGATTTTCAAGTATTGTTTTCTAAACTTATCCTACGTACTTCATTAAATAATAGCCTAAGTAGTAACAATAAAGTGTCCAAAGTTAATTGTAATAACGTTGTAAAACAATAATAAAGCCTATGAGAACAAATATCAGGGAAAAAAATCATAATATTCCGGACTGTAATGTAAATGAAAATGTTATTACTGTTAATAAGTAATTATTGTAGAATTACAGGAAAATCCATTATGAGAATAAAGTAAAACCCTTAAGATTTACATTAGGGGATTCAATAAATTTCATGAATTCTACAATCTATCTTTTCCACTAGTAATAAGTGAACTTCAAACTGTCAATCAAAAGAAAAGTCAGGTCAATGTAGCAGGTTTATTACAAATATTGCAATACAGGAGGTTTAATGCTCAATATTGTGGTTAAGAGTTCCTTCGTAGATGCTGTGTAGATTCAGGTCTGTTCCTATGTTAAGGTGCCAGGTTTACATTCATTACCTCTTCCTAAATCATCCAAAGTTAACAAATCCATTTGTTATTAATACTAGGGTTCTTGTCAAGTAACGCTTGGTGACGCATTCAGGCGCAGATACAGCACGCTGTTCTCAGAAGCTGATAGTGTCACAGTGTCTGTTATCTATCTGTGAGAAGGAACATCCAAATGGTACAGTTCATGATTCGAACAAAACAACTGTGTTGTAAGAACAGTTCAGTTTCATCAAGTTTCCTTGTGATTGGGGATTACACACTGATAGCACCAATATATTGCCTTCTTCAAGTACTACAGTACAGCCATACTTTTATGTATATGGCTTTATGACAAGAACTTTGACCAAATGTATAAAATACCATTTGATTTCAAGTCCAGCAGCCATCAAACAAGGGCTTTAGCCAAAAGCCTTCCATCATGTAACAGTATTTATATTGAGTTTTAACACATGCATCACAAACTTGAAATCCATCTAGTCTGAATGCACCAATGTATTGTACATTTGTGTGATAATTTATAGTTCCTCTTCTTCTATGCATTTGGATCAGAGAAAACAGCCCTAATATGAACCTCTGTACAATTTATTCACTGGTTTAAATTTACATCTACAGTATCACGTCGACTGTACAACTCCTTGTCAGTGCTGTATTACCATCATTGATACACACACACACACGTATAAAATGGTAAAAAAAAAAACTGCCTGCAGCAAACACCCATCCCCACTGGGGCAAATCCTGCCAAATAATAAAATCGCCCATCATCATTCACACAAACACACACACACATGCACATGTTCAAACTATCCATCTTCCTGACTGACTGTGTCTGCAGGAGCAGCCTTTTCCTCGTGGCTCTCAGGTGGATCAACAGTTGTACAGTCCTCATGGAGGTCCGGAGTCTCCCGCTTTAGGGAGCAGAGACCTTCTTCTGGTCTTGTTTCCCCACCGTCAGTCTGTGAGCTTTTTGCTGCCTCTGCAGGGGTTTTCTCCTCCTGTTCCACCTCCTCCGTTGTTGCCACTTCTCCATTAGTAGCCGGTAAGTTCATTATTGTCTCCTTTTCACACCCGTCCTCTGCCTCCTCGAACTTTTCCAGCTTTTCTTCCTCTGCTGTCGGTGGCATTTCCTGCTGGGGATCTGGATTTTCTTCTAGAGAGGGGGATCCATTTCCTCCCGGAATTTGGGGCTCATTCTCTCCTTTAGGATCCTCACCTTCCTGCATCATCTCTTCCTCTTCGTCTTCTATTTCATCCTCCAGAGGAGGGATCATCTGTTCTTCTCTCCCTCCTGGGAACAACTTGTCAGGGTAGACAATCTTCAGTTGCTCCTCAAAATAGTCCTCCAAGTAGAGGCCTGCACTCCCAACCTCAGAGGTTGCCTGGAGAGTAAAAAAAAATAGATGTACTAAGATGCACTTAACACCCTTATTAAAAAAAGAAATTTCATGTTTTACCTTGAAGTACTTGGTACAGTTAAAAAATATTAGCCTGATGTCTGCAACCATAGCTTCTGGAGAAGTGTAACGGTCTTCAGATCTTGATGCCAATCTCCGCCTCACTATAGACAAGTCCATGGGTTTCTGGATCAGTTCTTTGTAACGTTTTGTCTCCTTGGGAAACGAAATAAAGGTTTGTGGTTATTTTTATGCAAATAAAGGACAAAGAACATTAAGTTTCCAGTTTTCTGAAACATATGCAAGTGTCACGCAGTGCCACGTAAAACAAATGAGTGAGTTGGCTTTGGTCTGTGTGTGAGTTTCACATATGTGCTTTATGTTACCATGGCGATATTCTAATGTATTCTAATGGGACTAATTTAGGTTAAAATAATGTTTCCACAGTTACCGATTGAGAGGCTGGTCCCTGAAAGTCGGTGCTGAAGTCGTTGCAGAATAGGCGCAGGAGCAGCCACTCACACTTCTGTTTAATAATCATAAATCATAATAAAGCAACAGTTATAAAGCAATCACTGTTTATCTTGAGTTTTTTTATGTTTAAATTGACTGTTGGAGGGGCTCACCCTTCTATCAAGAGGTGACAATCCGTCTGAGGGGTTTTCATCTTTACTGTCACAGCCGTATGTCATCTCAGGGGAGACCAGGTCTCGGCAGAGTGAACAGAACCACTCACCACTGTGAGACAAGAGGAGAAGAAAGTCCAGTGAGGAAAAGGAAAGGGTGGGTTTATATAGATAAAGTGTGTCACCATCATCAGTATCATAACTAATCTCAGAAGTCATCTGTATTTATTCTAGGTAAAGACAGTGAGAGAGACAGATCGAGAAAATATCGGGAGAGGGAAACAGGTTGAAAGAAAGACAGATACAGAGAGTAACAAGAAAAAAATGGAAGCAGTGAAGAATTTGGCACTGAAAACGTTAAGCCAACCATGGCCCCAAAAGTGTATTTTTGTTTTTTTGCAAAAACAGAAACTTATAATGAGATGAGTCAAACTGTGGTCATTCTAGTCTAAATCTGAAAAAGACCCATAGATAAATAATGATGGCAATTTGCAAAACATAACATCCTGCAATTTGAGTAGACAAAAGTATACTTATAGAGTGTATCAGTTTCACTGAGATCTATTTAGATCCAATATACATCACAACTGTATTTAATTTGTGTTTAATATGTGAATGCAAAAACACCATGGCATGCAAACGAGATAACCGAACTTGGAGACTGTGTTTGGAGGAACGCACAATGCAAAAGAAGCAGAGTGGAGCACAGCAAAAAAAAAAAAAGAAACTTGTCTTGTTTGTTATCTGATATGTTCTGTGAGATTAGTTGGTTTATTTCTGTGGTAGACATTTGACAACTGCAAACCTTGACTTTTTTAGGGTTTGTCCACAGTCATAGCCATAACTGCATGGTAGTAATAAATGTCATAATCATTTATTTTTGGTGTTTTCAGCCTTGTGTTCACTCATTTTTTGGATAATTTTCATTCGGAAAAGGCAAAAAGTTCAAAAAGAAATATATCTGAAAACCCTCCTCCATAGTCAACCTCACCTTGGAGACTCATTGAGGGAGGGAATGTGACAGGAAAGATGGAAAACTTTGGGACATTTGTCACAACAGAGCAGCTCTCCTCCGTTCTGACACACAGCACACCAGTCCTCGTTGGGATCATCCTCCGGCTCCGTCCGCTTCTCTGACGCTGTTGAAGCAGAGGGCTGAGGACGTGGTTCTTTGACAGCACTAGACTCAGGGTTGGGGGCCCGATCTGAGACAAAAGACAGCTGCTTCTGCTGTTGTTGCTGCTGCTGGTGCTGCCGAGGCTTTGATGGAGCACCAGTGCTGCTGTCAGGCAAACTGGACTGAACCTGCAATTGCATGCATTTAAAAACAAGATTTAACAAAAGTGTTGATTAAGAGTACAACTACTATAAATGAATATTAAAAGTTAAATATAAATATGGTCAGCATGCACAAAACTTTATTTGCATTACTATTTCAATAATCTGCCATTTTGGCAAATTCATCAAGACAACAACCTTTATTTGAAAAGAGTAAATTTTACAAAAAGAATTCCTACAAAATGAACTTCATCCTCGTCCTCTGGTTCGTCCTTGATGACAATTATTGGACCTGGAGAGAACCTTCTCCGTCGCTTAGCTGTTGGAGGATCTGATGTCTGCTTCCACGAAGACATCCTTCATCGTGACGAAGGTAGGACAGAGAAGACAGAAAAAAGAAATTTAATCAATGTCAAGCTAAAACAGCGTGAATGTTAATGAGATTTTCTCTTACCCTGTGGTTCTGTCTGAAGGAGAGGGTTTTGCCACAGGAAAATTCTGCCTTCCTTGCACTGGGAGAAAAAAAAAATTTAAGCCCAGAAAAAAAAAAAATCAACCAAAATATTTTTTGGGTGTGTGACTTTTTGGTGGCTTGGCTGCCTGGACATTCACCTGACATGTGTTTAAATGGGGTTGTTTTGTCCACAGTTGTTAATGTAACATTTGGTGCTGGGTTCATTTTGGGGACGGAAATGGTGATGGATGGAACAGAGCCGCTGGCTTCACTCCTTTTCAGGAAAGAAGATTCGGAGGCAAGCCTCTAAAATAAACAAAAAAACAAACAAATCTTAAATGCTCCTGCCGCAGCAATATGAAATGATTGTTGTTGTTTTTGTTTTCCTACCAACCTGTTGCAGTGACCCCTGCCCAGCCGCACCGACCGACAGAGGCTGCGGATATCGTGTGGTGCCCTGCAGCACATCCGCAGTTTTGGAATGGAGGCTGGACTGATGGATCAGTTCTCTCAGAGACTGTATGTGTAAACAACAGTGTTAAGTGAGTGGTTAAGTCCATTTAAAAACTGAAGCATAGTTTTTTAAGTGGCTCCGATCATTACTGTTATGAGCCACAAGAGTTGCCCATGGAAGTTCCTGATCGATCTGATCGAGGGGATCTAAAGAGCTGGTGAAGATTTTAAGCTTTGAAATGTGCTAATGATGTCTGATTTATGAGGCCGAATTGCTTGGCATTATGTTAAAAAAAACTAACCCATCCTCTCTGTTACAAACTTCCTGCTTTTGATTTTTTCTTGATCATCTTCCCTCCCATTTTCAAAGCCTATATGGAAGGCCTTAAGTAGTCAATGAAATCCCCCTCCAATTTTTGTCTACACCCATGCACAGAAAATAATGTTTAATATGACAAAAAAAGCACAAACAGAAAATTTGTCAGAAATGTAACCTGCATGAAACTGGGAAAATGCCCTATCTTGGCTCTAAACCAGGGCTGTCCACACTTTTGGGAGTGTTTTTCAAACTAGCCCAGTAATTAGCATCTTGTAATGGAATTACATATCTAGTTTTAATTACTATCGTTTTGATTAAGTTATTGCTAAGGATCTACCAGCACTCCTTCTGAGTTCTACTGGTAGGGGAGTGGCTTAAAGTCCTCTTTAATGTTGGTTTTTAATGAAATTCTTCAGTCTAATGTAATCATTTTTATTAACTTTTTATACTAGCGCATATGATAAGATAACTTTACCTGAGCAGAGGAAAAGGAAGAGTTCTGGTGCATGGATGATGTAGGACTTCTGTTGGTGGAACTGCCAAACCTACGGCCTAGTTGCACCGCGCTCGCTGGTCCCTGGGACAGAGAGGAATCTCCGTTGATGGGTCTGGTGGGGGGTGGAGGACCCAAGGATCCAGGAGCTCTAATGTTTTGGTACCAGGACCAGTAGTTGGGTGGGGCCTGTCTGTGGGACTGTTGGGAAAGCTTGTCAACCTTGGACAGAGGGGTAGCCAAACAGTTTCATCAGCACAAATTGGAGATGACAAGTTTATCCACAGTATTCAAATTAAGACTTTTGAATTGCAAAATACCAGGAACACTGAGTGCTTTAATACGAAACTTTTGGTTAATGAGATAACAACTCTGTGGAGTTACTTAGTTAAAATCAGTTCATCTCTCTTCTGATGTGCTGAGGAAAATTTGACCTGTAGGAAGGGGGGAAAAAAAGGCAGTACCTGCATTTGAAGCTGGGCCAATGTACTCTGTCGCTGCTGCGCCGACAGTGACAGGCCAGCAGCAGCAGGCTCTGTTGTAGGTCCCGTCTGATGGTTGGAGACAGGCATTCGTCCTGGGCCCCTTTCTACCACAAGTGAACCTGTGCCACATGGAACAATAGTTAAATGAGAGATTTTAAGAATATGAAATTAAACAGGGATAAATAGGTTTTGTGGATAAACAGTTGTACATTTAAGTAAAAGCCAGTAGATGGTAGCATTGCAGATAAGTTTAACTAACTGTAAATATATAATTAAAATAAATATCATTTGGTCTTGATCAATATCAGATCATATTGATATCAGGTCAATTTTTTTAATTTATTAAGTGAGTAATTAGGTTTAAAAAAATAAGTGAGAAATTAAGTTTTTACAATACCGGACATCGCTACCTTTAAACTATTTGTGTTTTTCCCAGAATATTTTACATCCTTAATAATGAGTACAGACGCATTTTATTGATAGTAATGCAACCCTCACCAAGATCAACATTTGTGGCCCAGAATCCAGAGCGACATTGAAAGCGAACAGAACTCTGTGGGATGACTGAGGGACTGCAGCCTGCTCTCATCAGGAAGTGGATTTGATAAAGAATCTGTGATGAGATATAAAAATTGCAGCATGAAATTATTTCATTCAAGATTTCTAAGGCATTCATACTTGGGATATTGTACTGGGGACAAAGTGTGATTGTCACATAACGTCTTGATTCCAGTTTGATTGCTATTGTGCTTGCCTTGAGGTAAGAAGAGTGGGATGCACGGGGACGGGGGCAAATGGCATGTTACCACAACTAGAAACACTAGACCTTTTGTGAGAGCATCTTTAGATATTATTGTGTAATTGGGGTCATGAAACCCACCAGTCTCTTGCAGTACAGGAGAGCCGTTCCACTGTGGCTGGCTGTTGCCCACTTTGTAAAGCTGATCACATGGTCGAGGTGCTGACCCAGGGAGTTGACGTCATCCTGTTGCTTCTTCAAACTCACTTCGTGTTCCTTGGTTAGACCCTGGGTGTTTATGAAATGGTTTTAGTATTTTAAATTCCAAACTTCAAATGCATCTCTGGGAAAGACCTTGTGAGAAGAAACAGGTTATAAAAAACTTGATACCTCCAGTTGGTTCACCAAAATCTTTCCTTTTCTGTTGATCTCCATGATTAAGTTACAAATGGATTTCTTTATTTCATTGGTTACAGTTTTACGGTTTTCATCCACCTGTTGAAGTCTGAGAGTAAAGCCAGTGAAGAATTAGAAGCCCAATAAATTCATAGAATCAACAAACATAATTTAAATTACTATAAATATGGATCAAAAGTACATTTTTTGGTTGATGATGACAACTAGAAAAAGAAAACTTTACCCAGAGCTGATACAGCAGGAAATGTCCTCAACAGCTTTTCTTTTTTCTTGCAACTGCTGCGTCATGTTTTCCAGATATTGCTTGTGGTTCCTGTAGGCATCCTCCAGAAACTGATAGCTACAACAAAAAAAATCAAGTAATTCCTCAGTCACAACAAATATAGTTTTTTTTTTCAAGACTTTGGAGTTAATTCACATTCTTGCATATTTTCATGAAAGAACAGGAAACCATTCTTCAAAAGAATCACAGAATTTAACATACTTATGATCTTTGTGTTTCTGCAGCTGACAGTCTCGGCACGTGAGTCGGTCGCACGTTTCACAAAACAACTTCAGTGGCTCCTGTTTGTGGATGTCGCAAAAAACTGGCTTCTGTGCAGAGAAACCTGGAATTTCTGTTGAAAAAAATTCCAATTTAAAAAGAACACCAATGTCTACTTTGGTGGAGGTGGTGTTGTTGAGATGTATTCTACAGAACACCATCAAACTGCACAGGATGGACTTAAAATGTTTTAGTCCGTAGCTTACTGTTCTCACCTGGAGACATGTCTGTCTTTTGCCGGATGGTGTGATCCCTTGTAAACTTTACCCTCTGGTGCGCCTCGATGCATGTCAGGCACAGATACTCAACACACTCCACGCAGTAACCTGTCACTTCCGTGTTATCATCACAGCTCATACAAAGCTGTTGAATGCAGAAATTGGCAAAAAGTTTGAGTCATTGTTCCCAGATGACAGAAACCTTGAGGCATCTTCAGGCGACTGCTCACCTGACTGCTTTTCTCCACAGTGCTGCTTGGCACTTCAGCAGAATCTTTGACAAAATAATTATCCAGCACATCTATTTCCCAGCATTTTTGCTTGCATACAGGACAAAGAATGGCGCCTACTGCTGTAAAAAAGAAAAAAAAAAAGGCGTCAGACGTTTTTGTGTTATTTGAATGTTTTACACCTTTGTTTTATGGCAGTGGTCCCCACTGGGCCGAGGACAGGTACCGGTCCGTGAGTGAATTGTTGCCAGGCAGCAGAGAAATAATGTTTCCTTTTGGCCCCATCTGGCTGTTACTTACACTTGATCCATACCCATATTCCATACCCATATGAACTAAACAGTAAAATGACTAGGATTCCTTCATCAATAATGCAAACATAATTGATTAGGTAATATTTTTTTCAGTGAAAACAACAATAAACTTAAAATTACGCAGATAGATTTAAAGTGTTTGCATTGATGAGTCATTGATACAAGATACTAACCTTGCATATTGGTCTGATAGCAGATAATTATAGGCTGTGTGCACTTGATTCTTGTTGTGTGGATGTCAGTATGGATAGGATGAAAATATTTCAGAACACCGGTAATTAATTTTACTAAGGACTCTTTATCTGTCACAACTTAATGAATGTTACATGAAAAAGGGACCAGACATTTAACCGGTCCGGGGCACAAAAAAGGTTGAGGAATACTGTTTTATAGGCCACATAAAACAGTATCTGTGCAAATATATTCATAGATCCATAAAGGAATTACACAAAGATGCTTAGAGGTGTTACCAGCAAGTGTAGGACAATCTTCATATTCTTTTTATGAAACATAAACAAAATACATTTTACACACATGAAATGTTTTGCATTTGGTTAAAATCCAGGTCAATACTTACGCGGTTTGCCGTTGTCGACTAGAGCTGGTGAGTCCCTCCTAGGATCAGCTGTCCTGAAAGGCGCAGGTAGACACTTCTTACAGAAGGAGTGGAGACAAGGCAGCAGCTTGGGTTCCCGATTGTGGAAGCTCAACTTGCAGACTGGACATGTATCCATTAGTCCAAATGTGCCCTGCTGCTTGAGCCTCTCCTCCTCGGCAGGCAAACTTTCGGCTTCATTTTCCACGATGATGACAATGTCGTCGTTGTCTACATTTTCAGCACTGTTATCCATCTCTGAAAGCTGCTGACTTCTGATACACCAGGGTCGATCAATCGATATAAGCGTTTCTTCTGCTAACGAACGTCACCCTTTCATTGCACGTGAATAAAGTCATATATTGAAAAAACTAGCGAGGTGTACTTAAATACATCCGTTACACGCAAACGTTTCATTTTATCAAGACTAGTTATTGAACTGTTAATCAACTGGTTTGGGTGAAGCGTTTCGCCTTGGAAGCTAACTTAGCATGTTAGCTTGTTAATACTAAACACTTTATTGGGTTAAGTTAACGGTAGACTCCTGGGGGGTTTACCTCACCTGTTAATCGATAAAAAATTAAATCAACGCACCGTATTATTTTAGTCTCAATTATTTCACATACATTATGTCTTAAAGCTTGTATGTGATAAAACCAGCCTTTCTTCCCTTCGGCGTTCAAAACACAGACCATACGACCCATAGTGCATTGCGGGAGTTAAAGCGACAGTGTGACGACAATGGTACGTCATTAAAATGTTTCCCGTTTTCTATTTCTTTTTGTGTTTTTCATCACCATAAGTTAAGAAATTCAAGAGCATCCTCGAAAATGTAATGTAACAAGAAAATGTCTTCTGGTTTAAATTGACTGACAATATAGTTGTGTGTTAATAAGCTAGCAGGATTTGAAGAAAGATATGATTTTTTTCTAGCTTTTGTCGATCTCTCGTGTTATGTATTGTAAGAACAATTATTAGGGTTAACAATTGGCGGATTTCAGGTCAGTAAAGTCACATGTGTCAAAATCAATGCTTGTGGGCCAAGTGTGGCCAACCAAGCATGTTCTTTTGTGGTACCATTACTCTAATAATAAGATTTATACTGATACATTTCTTAAATTTTAAAGAGGTTTGTATTACAGAGCAATAAACAACATTTGTACATTGAATAAATAGTAACAAATAGCCGAAACATATTAATGCTCATGAAGTAGTTACATTTGTTTACTACTGGTCCTTCAAGAGGAATTTTCTAAGTGAGTTTAGATAATATCCCATTGAGGACATGATGATCTCTCCTGGCACACACTCATGAGAATCACTAGTTTATTTATAGTTTAGTGACTCTGAGAACAAACTTTTTCTTTGCTGTTACTGCCCCTAACATTATAAAAGGCAGATAGAACAAACATTTTTTTAAGTATGTGACTAAAGAAGCCATTGGCATTTTAAGTTTTCCACTTTTGATTTGATAAACATTAAAAGTACTCTAGAAGGGTTGCACAAGCTAAAACAAAGGAAATGATTAGCTGCAGCACAAGATCCTGGGAGGAGTCCAATGTTTTTATTGCCTCATTCCTGTAGAAACAGTCGCACCAAAGTTCATCAGATGAGAACACTCTCCGCTCCCATCAGAGCAAAAAAGAAAAATGGAGCTGACGGCTGAGAAGCACTCTGTTCCACTGTGTGATGGAAATAACATTCCTCTCATAGGGCTAGGCACTTACGGGAATCCCCGCACGGTAAGACGCTGTATTTTGTCAATATTTCAGCATTAGAACTAAAGTTTTGATATAAAAATGACCTATTGAAATCTCTTATCTGTTTTGTCAGACCCCAAAGGGAAGTGCGTATGAAGCAGTCAAACTGGCTATTGAAGTTGGCTACAGGCACATTGATGGGGCTTTGGTGTATCTAAATGAACATGAAGTGGGACAAGCAATAAGGGATAAGATAGCAGATGGAACGGTGAAGAGAGAGGAAATATTCTACTGTGGAAAGGTATTATGCAAAATGTATTTTTATTGTGTGAATAATGAGAGCAACTGCCTGTAGAGAATGTTTGTTTTGCACTCTGGTTTTGAAGAAGTGTGCAACTTTTTTCACAAGTTTATTTCACCTGTACTTTTGCTGCAGTTGTGGAACACATACCATCCTCCAGAAATGGTGCGACCTGCATTGGAGAAAACTTTGGCGACATTACAGCTGGACTATGTTGACCTTTACATTGTAGAACTTCCAATGGCGTTCAAGGTGACTGGGTAACGACACTATACTTTGATGATGTCACTATCATTCTGTTCACTTCATTATTTATTTTAATTTTCAAGCCTGGGGATACATTTTACCCTAAAGATGAAAGTGGACAGTGGCTTTATCACAAGACAGATCTCTGTGCAACTTGGGAGGTAAGACTTGTTGGTCAGTGATGATTAAAAGTTGGATCATGAAACAGGGTTCTATATTTGTCCAAAGAAGACAAGGTCCTGCTCTCCAGGTCAAATAAATAAAAGTGCGTTGGTGCAAAATTTGCTTTTGCTTGGTCTGACAGAGGTTACATTGTGAATGAATGGTTAGTCCTGGAAGCTACAGTAACAAGGGAACCAAGAATCCTTGTTTTTGTATTTTTTCCCCTGTCTTTCCCTGCCGTTTCTCACAGTCAAAGAACATAAACAAATATGACCTGTGGTCCAGATATGTTCGATGGCAATCCAAAATGTTCAAAGAGCCATATTGGCCCAAAAAAACAAAAACCATACCTATACCCAGGGAGCAGTGTGTGGGGACCATGCTCAGGGCACCTCAGTGGTAACTTGGCGGTAGGGGGATTCAAACCGAAGGCCTTGCGAACGCTATGCTGTCCTCTTC
Organism: Paraplagusia blochii; assembly: GCA_016785265.1. Lineage (NCBI taxonomy): Eukaryota > Metazoa > Chordata > Actinopteri > Pleuronectiformes > Cynoglossidae > Paraplagusia > Paraplagusia blochii. The sequence goes on from JAFBJS010000171.1 coordinate 225,384, forward strand.
CAACCTCAATAATAATACCAAACTCTTTTCTTTCCCCTTTATCTGGGCCAGATATTTCAAATACCTGCAGCCTGCAGTTAAAACGCAACCTGTAATTATTAAAATGAATTAGTTTATTATTTATTTTACTAATTGTTTAATTAGTAAAATAAATAGAGTTAAAGTATTAGCACAGTATTTTTGATGGAAATATTGTGTATTTAAACAACGTCAAAAAAGGGTAAAACCTTTGAACAAAAAACCTTAGGGACATTTTTGGTCCATTTTAATGCCCTTTCAGTCCCTTTTCTTTTTTTACGTTTTTGAATAAAAAAAAAAAGCTCCAGGGAACCACTAGGGTGTGCTAAAGCGCCGCCTGCAGCTTTTTTAGCCGCAGGTTTCCGACCCCTGGCATAGACCATGCATGGGCAAACTAAGGCCCGGGGGCCAGATTTGGCCCATTGGGCTTTGTAATCTTGTCCACTGAACTTGTCCAAATTATATAGTTGGTTTGTATTGTGGTTGTACTTCTGCCCTTTTTTCCATAATGCCCATGTTTTCCATAAACGGCACAGAGAAAGCTATTTAGCATTTTAGGCCTTATACAAGACCTTCACACATATAAAACTTTTACACAAAAAAAAATTGTTGTCCCTTGTTCAATTCTGGGTCACTGCAGTTCTTTGTGTATGTTGCAATGTGATTTGTGTGGCAGTCATGAAGACTGCTGCCCCCTGGCCTGATAATGGATGAGCAGGTGAAAATGGCAAGGGTTACAGTGGTGGCCTAGCGGTTTAGGAAGAGGCATCGAGTCTGTAAGGCTTCTGGTTCAGTCTGGCAGTTGCCAGTTTGCAAAAGATGTGCTCTGAGCATAGCACCGTCCCAATATGTACAGTGAAAAGTTTGAGAGGATAATTATTCGCACTTCGCATATACACTCTGTTGATAAGAATGTGAAAAATGTGCTCACAAATACTCCTACAACACCAAGGACAAAATGTTGCAATTGCAACTTTTAATCATCTTTTTATCACAAAAAAGTAGCAACCTGATACTTTCCTATGTTTAAGGCTGCATTTTTTTTTTCATCACATTTTAATAGTTAATAGATAATAGATAGATACTGTACATAGTTGTAACAAAACAGAAAAACAATTTATTTCCCTTCCCATTGACACAAAAATTCAACATAAATAAATAGAGATACAGCATACTTTAACTGATGAGCAAAAATGCAGCTTTTTGTCATAACAAACACATTTTTACAGAACATAACCCATAAGCCAAGAGCGACCCATCTTCCAAATTGTTTTCTTCTTGCTGGGGGGGCCGTAACAGAAAATAATTGAGAAGCACTGGATTAGAGAATGAAGATGAATAAATGTCACCTGTGTCTTTGTCAGGCACTGGAGGCCTGCAAAGATGCTGGACTTGTGAAATCTCTGGGTGTGTCCAACTTCAACAAGAGGCAACTGGAGCTTATCCTCAACAAACCTGGGCTCAAACACAAGCCTGTTTCAAACCAGGTGCAGAAACAACTGTAACTGACGTTTGACTCTTCACAAAAACTAATGAGAAAAGTAAAATATTTCTGCTCTTGTTCACGCACAGGTTGAATGCCATCCATATTTCACTCAGCCCAAGTTGCTTGAATTCTGCCGACAGAATGACATTGTCATTGTGGGATACAGCCCATTAGGGACAAACAGGGACGCTTCCTGGTGAGGCACAGACACCAGCACTGACTTCTTCTTTTCCTTTCAGCTTGTCCCTTTTTCATGAGTTGCCACAGCAAATCAATGTTTTCCAGCCCCCCCTGTCCTCTCCATCTTCTGACTCCAACTGCTCTCCTCTACTCCTCTTTGTCTCCTACCTGGTAGCTCCATCTCTAAGATCATTCTTCTACCAATGTATCCACTGTCCCTCCTATGAACATGTCCAAACCATCTCAATCTGGCTTCTCTAGCTTTTTCTTCAAACCTTCCTGTCTGTGCTGTTGTAATGACCCCATTCATGGTCCTGTCCATCCTTGTCTCTCCTTGACACTATATATCACTATATTTGTTATAGCTAACTACTTGAAAGCCATACCTTTGGCCTGAACAGGGACTTTGTACTTGTATAGTTTTTTATATTACTTCTACAGTACATGGGTGCAGCCATTCTTCATTCTTCACCCTGTAGGAGCCTGATACACATGTAATTTACTGTACAATGAATGAAAGTAGGGAAGATGTTTTTTTTTTTTTTTATCAACCACCCACCTGAGAAATAAATCTGACGTCTAAACTAACCTGTTTTTACATCTAGTTTGTTAAACCCACGGTCTCTCACACAGGGTCAACCTTAAATGCCCCCCTCTGTTGGAGGATGATCTGCTGGTATCAGTTGCCAAAAAGTACAACAAGACAACGGCCCAGGTGGTGTTAAGGTTCAACGTTCAGAGAGGAGTAGTTGTCATCCCCAAGAGCTTCAACCTAGCCCATGTCAGGAAGAACTTTGAGGTGTGTTTTCTGAAGCCTAAAATAAATCCATGCCCAAGTCATGTTGAGTGAATAACGTTGTATTATAAACACTGCAGATCTTCGACTTCTCTCTTTCTGATGACGAGATGACGGCCATCGAAGGGCTGAACAAGAACATTCGATTTGTGGAGCTACTCATGTGAGTCTAATGCAAACTGCTTCGTTTTCAGTAATGTCCAAATATCTATTAAGTCCTTTTTTCCCCACAGGTGGGCCAATCATCCAGAGTATCCATTTCATGATGAGTTCTAGAGATCAAAACATTTGTCTAAATACCTTGAATGTTTTCATCTTTCTAGAAATAAAGAGAAAAAATGGAAATTCTGGAAATTGTTTTTTTTCAGTTGTTGCACCTCCCAGGAACAACACAGGCAAGGTGTTGTGAAGGTTTGGAGAAAAAGCTAGAGAAGTCAAATTAAGATGGTTTGTACACGTTCAGAAGAGGGACAGTGGTTATAGTGGTAGAAGAATGATCCTAGAGATGGAGCTACCAGGTAGGAGACAAAGAGAAAATTCATAGATGCAGTGAGGGAGGACATGGAGGTAGTTGGAGTTAGAGTAAAAAATACAAAGGACAGGGTGAGATGGAAAATGTTGACTTGCTGTGGCAACCAATAAAAAGGGACAAGTGGAAAGAAGGAGAAGATAAAGGTTAAAATAAGTTTGAGAATAAGTTTCCTTTTTGCAATCCTCTTTATGATTTTATGGGGTGTTTGGTAATAAATGAGTTTTTACCATGTCAGAGTTTTCTCATTAACTTCTGTTGACTAAAGTGAGTGGTTTCTTTACTTTGTCAGGTAGCCAACAGGATATAAATTAAAAGCCTCATAGTGTTTTAATGGTACATTAGGAGTTCCATTTGTCTAACCCCATCTCTGAACAGGAAAGGTGATTTAACGTGAACCAATGAAAACTACTCTTGGGTGTTAAACGAATATGAAACTTCAAAAGTAGACGCGATAAAATCTTAGTTTGTCAGTAAACAGACAGACCTCTTCAGTACTGCCTTACGGTGCTATTGGTGATGTGTGGTTTTTTTTATACATTTTTTCTACTTTTACTTCTATCTATTTAAAAATTACAATTCATAAATTGTAATCTTACTTTCTTCCAACACATAATTTCATTTAACACTTGCATGCATATTCGAATGCTATATTATATAAAATAACCAAGTAAATATTTTATGTTTAAAATAATTATCGTATTTCTTCAAACGTTTACCTAAGTCACCTCACTAAGACGTTCACTAATATGAAAATAAACCAAGTTTATAAGATTACACGTGATGCGTTTTTGTGTTCGTTAAAAACCGTTTCGACGTCAGATTTATAATAATACTCCATTAAGAACTAAATTTTCCGGAGTTCTCGTGAACGCACCGAGGCCGCTACCACCTTCAATCGAGCTAATTGTAGCTATCACAAAAGCTAATGTAGTTACGTTGGTTTAAGATGTCGTTTACGGTACTTTTGTGAACGCCAGTGAGACTCGGGTCAACTATTCGCATGTGACCAAAAGTGCGATGTATTCGAACCGACTAAAATCGATATTATCGTCGTTGTTTGGTCGAGTGTTTAGCTATTGTTAGCTGCGCCACTGGCACCAGTGTCGCTGTAGCTTCCCTACTACCTTAAGCTACGCTTCAATGAATGGAGGCGGATGCACTAAGTGAGGGCATCAGTCAACAATGTGTTTGCTGTAACCCCCTCCTCCCTCCGTAGACTCGGCTTCAGCCATCAGATGCTAAGACAAAACAGTGTCGGAAAGTGGACTCTAAGCGGGTAAATCTCGGCGGAGGACGTAACTATGTTAGCCGTAAATACACCGAGCCGCCTCACGGTGTAGAGGAAGTTTTTGGAAATGCCAACATCGCGAAGAAACGGTGTATCACCCAGGGACATACTCTTAGCAGTAGCCACGGTGGCCTGCATTAAGACAATATTCTGACGCTGTTTTGTTTACAAACGAAACTTTGGATAATAATTGGACGTTTTGCGTCAGACTGGCTGCACATAAAGGTGTCATCTGGTGGGAAGATGAGTGACCCTGCCCTTCGTCCCAGGTAGGGGGTGGTGCTGTCGGAGACACCCCGGCTTCTCCTGCCTTGGCTTGGCCGGGCCTGTCGCTGTTCGCGGATGATGGGAATCGACAAGCAGCCAACCCCCCAGTTGTGTTTATTTATGTCTTCGGGTTCAACATGGATGTCCTCTACTTGAATTGCGGTGCTGTTTGGGAAATTTGACATTTCCCGGTGAATGTAAAGCCACTCAACTGGAATTAATCATGGTTTTGTGTCTGTAACACGGTACTCGGTTTTGGTCGTCTTTTCTTCTTCAAGACCTTTTTTTATTTCGAACACGCCAACATGTCTACATTTGCTGAGTTCGTCCCCCCTCCTGAGTGTCCGGTCTTTGAACCGAGTTGGGAGGATTTCTCCGATCCGTTAGGATTTATCAACAAAATTCGACCAATCGCAGAGAAAACTGGAATCTGCAAGATCCGACCCCCGGAGGTAATTTCCCACAAGGTTGAGACGCTTGAAATACACATTGGATTTAAGTATAAATGTTTCTTGTGATCCGAGGCAGAAAACGCCTGTTTGTCCAGGGCCTGGGCAACAGTCTGGAACAGGATTAGAAGTCCTACAAATAATAGTGAAAAATATCTGAAATATCTGCCACTAAGCTTACGGATACTAGTGTTCCGGTGACACGGGTTGTCAGTTTTGGTCAGAAAAGTTTTCAGTCATAAATGGTTATTATTTTGTGGGGGGTTAAAATCAATTAATGCTGTTTTCATGATGTGTCCCATTAGCTGTCCATAGAAAGGCCTGTAGCCTGTAGACAGAGCCATTTCCTACTAGAGCGAGACAATTGATCGCCTTCAGCTGCCTTATCGATTAATAACATTGACATTATTTGAGTGCATTCTTCAAGAATTTATAATTTGTCAAATGTTTACTTTTTTATACATAGGATAAAAGCAATATATGCAGCCAAACTTAACACTTGGGTTTAACTTTTATTTTTTGTTTATATATTGTTTATAAATTTGCCTCTTTGTGATCTCTCCCTTTAATACAGCAAAACATATTTGATTGTTTCTCTGATTCTTCTTTTGTCCTTTGTTCCATGCGCTTTCTGCCATTTCCTCATTGCTGTTGTTTTGACGAGACTTCTGTTTCTTGTCTGTCAGGACTGGCAGCCTCCGTTTGCCTGTGACGTACGCAACTTTCACTTCACTCCTCGAGTGCAACGCCTCAATGAACTGGAGGTTGGTGCCAAGTAGCTGCATCTTGTTTATTACTGATGTTTATCATTACAGTTGGCAAGTGTTGCTTTATCAATATTTAGAGTGTTCAATCATATGACACTCAACAGTTCTCACAGTGAGTCAAATTTGTAGGTTCTGGATGTGACGTTTGATTAGTTAAACATATACTCTATAGGCTGGTGTGGACTTTTATTATGGAGGTTTAGCTGCTTTGTCACATAAGAGTTGGCTGGAGTGAACAGAGCAAAAATGTCTTCTGGTGATGACAGACTTCATCCGTTCTTTTCTTTAGAAATTTGTATTTCTGCTGAAACTTTACTGTATTTGAGGTAACTTCATACCGAGTCATAGAATCATCCGAGCCAAAAGCTAGCCTAAAATATTATAGGTACGATATCACTATGCTAGCTTTTCTGGGTTCTTTGGAAGATAGTTCTGCCAACACTGTATCTTTGCTGCCATTAAGCTCTGCCTTGACTTAACCAAAGCTATATTTGTGCAGATTGGTATTTAACGTTTCATCAGGTCTTTGATACTTAGGAATAAATAAAAAAACAAAAACATATATGTTAATATATGCATATATATTCACATATTAGCATATATATGCACATACATGTATATTTAATATGTAAAAAAATGTACATTTTTTTATGTATGCATGTATATGTGTATATATATAAACATATATGTATATAGAGCATAAATGTACATATACTGCATCTATCCATCTACCTATCTATCCGTCCATCTGTCTGTCTGTCTATCTAACTGAGTCTGTCTACATGTCCACCATATCTTTTTTGTTTGTTTTTTTTTCAATGTCACCAGAGTCGTATTGATGTGTAAAATTTCCCTTTAAGAAATGTTACCTGTGGTATCTCATATGCCAGATGATGAGCTTGTGTCCTACCTTATGTGTCCTTCAAACCAAGGCGCTCACTCGGGTGAAGCTAAACTTTTTGGATCAAATTGCAAAGTTCTGGGAGCTGCAGGGATGCAAGGTTCGATTCCCTCACGTCGAAAGAAAGGTTTTGGATCTCTATCAACTTAGTAAGGTAAGATCACATGGTTACGCTATTACTGTCACATTAATTTTTCCTTGTCCTTCTTCCAAAAGATATGATGCATGGATCATTATTGCCAACCTTTGTGTTTGTCTTAGATCGTTTCATCCGAGGGTGGCTTTGAGACGGTGTGTAAAGAGAAGAGATGGTCTAAGGTTGCTAGTCGAATGGACTTTCCACCTGGAAAAGGCGTTGGAACATTGCTGCGTTCCCACTACCAGAGAATTCTTTACCCCTATGAGCTCTTTCAGTCAGGGGCAACATTAACTGTAATGTTGTGCTGACCTCAAAAAATATAGATTCGACTTGTCAACATTTTTTTGTTTTTACAATCAAATTTCACCCCCACCAGGGCATCCAGAGGCTGTACGAGGAGGGCGTTGATGTTGAAGATGTTGACGAGGGAGTTGGGGAGGAGGCCGTTGAAGAAGAGGAAGATGAAGAGAAGGAGAAGGACGAGGCTGATGTAACGCAAACCAAAGATCTGCTTCCGTCTGAGAGGCGTTCCAGGCGTCTTAAGTCTGAGGTAAACAGACTGTAATGCTTACATTTATTAGCTATAATTGCTGTTGTTGCCTAATTATTTTCCAGGCGTGTGTTACTAGTTTTACTAGAGACATGATCATCTAGCACCCTTAATTTTTACCATTTCTAATTGTTGTTTTTTTTTTCTTTAGAGAGAAAACAAAGATCCCAAAGGTCTCAAACTCTTTAGCACAAGTCCCAAAATGGTTGGACTGGAGATTGTGTCCACAGGTGAGAATCATCTTTACAAACTCTCTTTGCATTTTAACTCAGAATGAAAATAAATACAGGGACGACTTCACTCGTTTAATTGGCATTCTGTTTGTTTTTAGATGAAGGGTACCACAAAAGACAGCGTCATCTCAAAGCCCAGGCCTTTGCCATTAAAATGAGACCTCGGAAGGAGACGCTGGAGGTCAACTTTGTGAGTATTTGTCCTCTGAGTTTGACATTTTATTTTCCTGTGATAATCATTGCAGTCTCTTGTTACGCCTCCGTCTTTGACACAGATTGACCTCTACCTGTGCCTGGTGTGCGGCCGAGGTGATGAGGAGGATCGACTCCTGCTGTGTGATGGCTGTGATGACAGCTACCACACTTTTTGCCTGATTCCACCCCTGCAGGAGGTGCCAAAGGGTGACTGGCGTTGCCCAAAGTGTGTCGCAGAGGTAAAAAATAATTACAACAAATCACTCGTTGACAATGTTTAAGAGTGATTGCGGATAATTACACATAATAATAATAATTTGTTAAATTGACTTGTAAATCTGTTTTTTTTTCTTTTTAAAGGAGTGCAGTAAACCAAGAGAGGCATTTGGTTTTGAGCAGGCGGTGAGAGAATACACCCTGCAGAGTTTCGGGGAAATGGCTGACCACTTCAAGTCTGACTACTTCAACATGCCTGTGCATGTATGTAAAGCATAATCCGTTTTTATTTGTTCTCTTATTGTGCCTCAGTGGTGAAAATCACACACAGTTTGGTGTCTTAAATAATGTTCAGTGAAGTAACATCAGTTAGCGTGTTCACAGATGTTTAAATCAAGTCCCATCCTGGATGTCTTTTTCTACGGTCCCCTAAAGTTGAACTGTTTATTTGGATTGACATGAGTTCCTTTTTGTACCTCCAGATGGTGCCAACGGAGCTGGTAGAGAAAGAGTTCTGGCGCCTGGTCAGCAGCATTGAGGAGGATGTCATTGTAGAATACGGAGCTGACATTAGCTCCAAAGATGTGGGCAGTGGATTTCCGATGAGGGATGGGAAGAGGAGGCTGCTGGGAGATGAAGAGGTAACCTGTGCTGGGGTTTTCTCTTTTTTTTCATGCCACAATAACCCCGGTGCGAACTGATAGATGGATAGATGGGCAAATAAAAACAGGATTATATGCATGCATACTAACTGTATAAATTCACTATCAATTCCAAAAAAGTCAAAACCCTGTCCACAACACTTGGGATATTTTATAAATATACCTAAGAAACCCTGATTTTTCTCAATTCAACTTCCTGTTTATCTTCTGTAAGGAGTATGCAAACTCAGGCTGGAACCTGAACAACATGCCAGTTCTCGAGCAGTCGGTGCTTGCCCACATCAACGTGGACATCTCAGGCATGAAGGTCCCCTGGCTCTACGTAGGCATGTGTTTCTCCTCTTTTTGCTGGCACATTGAGGATCACTGGAGTTACTCCATCAACTTCCTGCACTGGTGACACATTGTTTTTGTTTTTTTTGCAATTGGATGTAAAACAAAAAGAAGAGCAAGAAGACGTCAGTAATCTAAGCCAAAGCACCGCCTGTCTCTCTTTTTCAGGGGTGAGCCAAAAACATGGTATGGCGTGCCAGCTTCTGCAGCAGAGCAGCTGGAGGCAGTGATGAAGAAATTGGCTCCGGAGCTTTTTGACTCACAGCCGGACCTGCTCCACCAGCTGGTCACTATCATGAATCCGAACGTCTTAATGGAGCACGGCGTCCCTGTATGTGTCTCAAATCTCCCTGTAAGGTGTTTGCTAATAAGATAACAAAAACATGTGAGACTCATATGTTTATTGATGCCTTCAGGTGTACAGGACCAATCAGTGTGCGGGAGAGTTTGTGGTGACCTTCCCTCGGGCCTATCACAGCGGATTCAACCAGGGTTATAACTTTGCGGAGGCTGTGAACTTCTGCACTGCTGATTGGGTAAGAGTGTAATAAAAGCAGAACCATTTTAACAACAAAGACCCAAAGACGACATTTAAATATTTTCCTCTTCCTCAGCTGCCGATGGGTCGTCAATGTGTGGCGCACTACAGGCGTCTCCACCGCTACTGTGTTTTTTCACACGAGGAGCTGTTGTGCAAAATGGCTGCCGATCCGGAGAGCCTGGATGTGGAACTTGCTGCTGCCGTTTTCAGGGAGATGGGACACATGATGGATGAGGAGACAAAACTGAGACAAGTGGTCCAAGAAATGGTAAGAACACTCTTATTTGAAATCATATATTTTAAAACCAGACCTGGTGCTGATGATTTACATTTTGTATTTTGTTCTTAACCCTGCAGGGGGTGCTGTCATCAGAGCAAGAGGTTTTTGAGCTGGTCCCTGACGATGAGCGCCAGTGTTACAAGTGTAAAACCACCTGCTTCCTGTCTGCGCTCACCTGTTCCTGCAGCCCTGACCGGTTGGTTTGCCTTCACCACGCGGCTGACCTGTGCGACTGTCCACTGGGCAACAAGTGCCTCAGGTAAGAGTGCACGGTAGCATCTTAAAGGAAAAAGTTTCCAATATTGTTGGAAAATCTCCATTAGTTAGGGCCAAAGTTGGTTAAATATCAAGATCTTATTTCCTGTTATTATTCAGACCTTTTTTGAAAAGATAACTGTAAACACAGTTCTTCATATTACATTATATTTATGATAATTGTACGTTCCACGGGAAAAAGGAACATTATCTAAACACAATTTCTTCCACTATCTTATGATTTCAACATGTATTTTCCTGGTTAAACAATAGAATTCATTCAGATGACTAGAGAAACAGATTGAAGAAGATGAATGGATTAATGGTTTGTCTTTTTCCACAACTTGTAGGTATCGCTACGACCTGGACGAGTTTCCTTCAATGCTTTATGGAGTCAAAACGAGAGCCCAGTCGTACGATGCCTGGACCAAGAGGGTCGCGGAGGCTTTGGCTGCAGACCAGAAAAATAAGAAAGGTTAATATATATTTTTATTACAATCAAAAAATAATTAAAAAAACATTTTCCATCAGGCATTGACATTAGTTGTGTTTCAGATCTTATTGAACTTAAGGTTTTGCTGGAAGATGCAGAGGACAGGAAGTATCCAGAGAACAGTTTGTTTAGACGTCTCAGGGAGATGGTCAAAGAGGCGGAGACGTGCTCCTCCGTAGCACAGCTTCTTCTCAGCCGGAAACAGAGGCACAGGTCAGTGTTGAAGGATGCACAAACCGAAAAAAAATACATCTCAACTTGAATGATTTTCTATTTTACAAAACCGCATAACCATCACTTGTTTTTCTGTCGGTTTGAATAAATGCAGCAGCAGACTGCGCCTCGAAAACAACCGCAATCGCACCAAACTGACGGTGGATGAACTCAAGGCATTTGTGGAGCAGCTCTACAGGCTGCCGTGCATCATCAGCCAGGCTCGACAGGTCAAGGTTAGTCCTCTCTTCATGCTCTGACCTTTTCCGAGACAAAAATATTTTTTTGCAATTGGTCTCTTAAACTTTCTGACGTCCACATCTATAGGAGCTGCTGGAGAACGTGGAGGACTTCCATGAGCGTGCCCAGTCAGCACTGTCAGACGAGATGCCTGATTCATCCAAGTTGCAGACACTTCTGGACTTGGGCGGAGGCCTGGATGTGGAGCTGCCAGAGCTTCCCAGGCTCAAACAGGAGCTGCAGCAGGCGCGTTGGCTGGACGAGGTAGGTCCAAGGCCTTCACCCTGTTCTTTTTGATTGAGCGGTCGCCATTCGTACTGATTTTTCTGCATTTTTAGGTGCGCATCACCCTGTCTGAGCCCCACAGGGTGACTTTAGAGTTGATGAAGAGACTGATAGATTCAGGTGTGGGTCTGGCTCCCCATCACGCTGTGGAGAAAGCCATGGCTGAGCTTCAGGAGATCCTGTCTGTCTCTGAGAGGTGGGAGGATAAGGCTCGTGCCTGCTTGCAAGCGAGGTAAGTCTTCAGGAAGACACAGAGACCTCATTAGGAATATCAAGGACAATCATATCATCACTTCTCTGTCCTCACACACAGACCCCGTCACAGCCTGGTCACACTGGAGAGCATAGTACTGGAAGCACGAAACATCCCAGCATACCTGCCAAACATCTTGGCCCTTAGAGAAGCTCTACACAAGGCCAAGGAGTGGACCGCCAAGGTGGATGCCATCCAAAGTGGCAGTAGCTTCGCTTACCTGGAGCAGCTGGAGAGCCTCTTGGCCAGAGGGCGCTCCATCCCTGTCCGTCTTGATCGACTCGCTCAAGTAGAGTCTCAGGTGGCTTCAGCTCGCGCCTGGAGAGAGAGGACTGGTCGGACTTTCTTGAAGAAGAACTCCACGTATACGCTACTGCAGGTAGTGTACTAGAAAGAGGAGCGGCTGTTGCTGCCTGGGATAAAGATGCAAGGGGTTTTTAAGGTTCAGTAGCTGGCTTCTAGTACTGTATACTTCTAGTACACAGGAAGGCTTGGAGAAAAACTAGAGAAGTCAGATTGAGATGGTTTGGACATGTTCAGTGGAGGGACAAGTACAGGAGCTACCAGGTAGGAGACAAAGAGGAGATTGATGGAAGTAGTGAGGGAGGACATGGAGGTAGTTGGAGTCAGAGTTGAAGATACAGAGGACAGGGGGAGATGAAAAATGTTGACATGATATGGCCACCCCAAGAAGAGACAAGAAACTGGCAATATTATACTTATCATGGTGCACGGGGGAATCAGTATATTGCAATATATTGTAATACTCTGCCAGCATAGTCAACAAGGTGCTGTTCCATCAGGTTACGAACATTGGAACGAAAGCAAAATTAAATGAGCCAACACAATGTTATTTGTTAAAACAATGTAATTTAGAATAACAATACAATATCATATAGTAATATCAATAGTATTGTGGAATGAAATACTGCGGTATTTCAATGTATTGATTGATGTTTATATTTTTCTTGCTCCAATTTCTTATGTCTTACGTTTTTGCCTCTAAGGTCCTTAGTCCTCGTGTGGACATTGGCGTGTACGGCAACAGCAAAAGCAAACGGAAGCGAGTCAAGGAACTCATGGAGAAAGAGAGAGGAGGCTTCGATCCCGAAACTCCCAGTGACCTGGAAGAGAGCCTGGAGGAGGTGCGAGAGCCGTCCACCGTGGTCGCAGCGTTTAAAGCCAAAGAGCAGAAAGAAGTTGATGCCATCCACTCGCTACGAGCCGCCAATCTGGCCAAGATGGCCATGGCTGACCGCATTGAGGAAGTGAAGTTCTGCCTCTGTCGCAAGACCGCCAGCGGGTTCATGCTACAGTGTGAGCTCTGTAAGGACTGGTTCCATGGAGCCTGCGTGCCACTGCCCAAAACCGGATCGCAGAAGAAAGTGGGCGTGAGCTGGCAGAGCAACAGCAAAGACTCCAAGTTCCTGTGTCCCCTGTGTCAACGATCACGGCGGCCCAGATTAGAAACCATTCTCTCGCTGCTGGTGTCGCTGCAGAAGCTGCCGGTGCGTCTGCCAGAGGGAGAAGCTCTGCAGTGTTTGACGGAGAGGGCGATGAGTTGGCAGGTCAGCACCCAAACTACATCACTTTGCTGTTTTATTTTCAACAGTTTACTCCTTCAGTCGACCCGTCTCATCACTGACACTTCCTAACAATGGGTTCACCATCCCCACAGGACCGAGCACGCCAAGCCTTGGCCACAGAGGAGCTATCGTCAGCCTTGGCAAAGCTCTCCGTGCTGAGTCAACGCATGGTGGAGCAAGCTGCAAGGGAGAAAACGGAGAAAATTATCAACGCTGAGCTCCAGAAAGCTGCTGCAAACCCCGACCTGCAGGTAGTATCCAATATTGGCCAGCGGATATTAGCATTAAATCCCTAAGATTTTATTTTTTTTCTCCATTAATGGCAACCCAATAAGAATCTGGGCAATGATAAAATAAGTTATTATTGTAATAAGTTTTAATGTTGGTGTTTTGGTGCAATCAAGGTAAGGGTAACCCACGTGACGGTGTTCACACTTCCTAGTACAATTTCGGGATGTCAATATAACCTTTGCCAGAAGAGGGCGTATGAAAATGTTGCAGTTTTCGCAGTATTCAGATGCTGTTTCCTCCCCAACAGGGCCACATCCAGACCTTTCAGCAGTCAGGTTTCAGCAGAGCCACCTCCCCACGTCCTTCGCTGGACTACGATGATGAGGAGACGGACTCAGACGAGGACATCAGGGAGACATATGGTTACGATATGAAGGCAAGGATGAAGCTGTTTTGTAATGAAGAGAGTTATACCATTCTTCATCCTCCAGGTGTTCAATCTCTCTGTCCCTTTTTGCTTTTAGGACCCTGGGGAAGTGAAGCCCTATCTTTTTTGCGACGAGGAGATTCCCGTCAAGTCCGAGGAGGTGGTCAGTCACATGTGGCCTGCTGCTACGCCTTCATTCTGCGCAGAGCATGCATACTCGTCTGCATCTAAGTCATGCGTGCAAAGTAATGTTTATTGCCTGTATAAACTGTTCACGTTATCTGTTTGTTATGTGTTTACTGTCAAATATGTGATCAAACTGTTCGTTCTAGACGTCACCACACCCAGAAAGCAACCCAGAAAAACCCCTCTGGTCCCTCGTAGCCTGGAGCCACCTGTGCTTGAGCTGTCCCAGCAGGCCAAGGCCCAGCTGGAGGAGCTGATGATGCTGGGAGACTTGCTAGAGGTGTCCTTGGATGAGACCCAGCACATCTGGAGGATCCTGCAGGCCACGCACCCTCCCTCTGAGGAAAGATTCCTGCAGGTCTTGGAGGTACGGAGGTCTTTCTTTATACAGGCCGCAGGATAGTCATGGCTGTCCTCAATTCCCGACTTCATTTTTTTTCTGGGTGTCTTCTCTGCACCACAGCCTGATGATTCTCTGATGGAGAAGCCTCTGAAAATCAAGCTGAAAGATTCAGAGAAGAAAAGGAAAAGGAAGCTGGAGAGAGCCGAGCACCACCACATGATGATGGCAGCGGCGGCAGCTGCAGGTGGCGCCTCATCGCTGGGAGAAATCAGACCAGTCAAATCAAAAGAGTTAAAGAGGGTCGGCCTGGAGCTGGGCCTGGGTGGCAAACCCAAAAAGAAGAAACTCAAACTCAACCTGGAAAAGAACCGAGAGATGAAGCAGCTCGCCAAAAGGTTAGCCAAGGAGGAGAAGGAGAGGAAGAGGAAAGAGAAGGCAGCCGCTAAGGCAGAGGCCATCAGAGAAGGACTGGAAAAGAGGAAAGAGAAGAAGATTCTTGACATTCCCTCCAAGTATGACTGGTCAGGAGCTGAGGATTCCAACGATGAGAACGCCGTCTGTGCTGCCAAAAACTGCCAGAGACCCTGTAAAGATAAGGTGAGAACCCCATGTCATCCATTTAAGGACAGATGTGTGTTTAAGAGACTCAAGAAATGAATCATAAATGATCAATAGATGCAGCTTTGAAATAATCATCAAAGGAGATGCTAATGGAAGGGTTATCAAATTGGAATTGGATATTTTGGTTCGGGAGGTGGCTTGTAGCTAACGTACATGAATGTTTATGACTTCCAGGGAAGAATGGACCAGGCTCTGTAATGGACCGGGGCTGCATATTAATAGTAATTTGAAACAGAGTCAATTTTTTGAGTTGCGGTTGTGTTTAAAGTATCTTTAAAGATCAATGATGATCATTGAGTGTATCAGTTTATGGTATAGTGTTTTTGTCCCACTGGCCTTTATCAACCTTGGGCTTCTTATCATGTAGTCTGGTCGTAACTGGGCAAAAAGTATGTCAAGAAACCAGTTTTCCAGAAAGGGAGGGATTTTT
This sequence comes from Paraplagusia blochii, assembly GCA_016785265.1. Classification (NCBI taxonomy): domain Eukaryota; kingdom Metazoa; phylum Chordata; class Actinopteri; order Pleuronectiformes; family Cynoglossidae; genus Paraplagusia; species Paraplagusia blochii. The sequence continues at coordinate 240,780 of JAFBJS010000171.1, forward strand.
CTTTTCAGTGAGGAGCAGAACTTTATTTCTGGTAAAGACCAGTAAGAATGATTACCTTCGATACGTTCACACATTTTCTAAAAGCAGAATTCTGTCTCTTCTCGTGTCCTATTGAAAGACCACAAAAATCAGCCAGGTGGAGCACTCTCACAGGTGGTAAATACCGGTTGGTGCTTTGATCCCAGTTAGTTAACCACCCCCAGATTGTGTAAAAAAACAAGGTGGATGACGTGTTTGTAATTTTTTTTCTTCAGTTCTCTTCCTGCCACTGTTAATAACAAACACTGTTCAAAATGAACATTGCAGAATGTTATTGAATATCAACGGCTGATACCAGCACTGGAACACCTTAAAGAGAGTTAAACATGACTTATTAACAGGACTCTCTGGTTACCGGTCATATCTTAGATACAATAGGAAACTTTTTCTGGTTAACCAGTGACCAGAGTGAGACCCCCATCGGCTGACCAATCAGAGCAGAGGTTGCAGTAGGCTCGTAGGTAGGTGGGAGGGTCAGAGGGAGTGGTTTGAGTGGAGATGAAGAAATATAGTGTGGTGTGATAGACAGTCACGTGTAATCAAACATCTGTCTGTCTTCTGCCCTCCAACCAGTAAATGACATACATCTTACAATAACTAACGCCACAGTTCTAACTCCAGTTGTTAAAAATTATACCTTTATGGTGTTTTCACAATTTCCTGGTTTTGCATAACAAACCACAGTCACATGTCGAATGTCAACACTCATCTCACCAATCACGCATAATATTTCTCCAGCAGAAATATTTTTTTTCTGTCTAACTTAAAGTCTAACACATGAAGCCCTCTGGACCCAAAGTCACTTCCTTAATGACAAACTCACCATTATCAACCCACTAATATATTCATTTTTAATTAATTCTTATTCGATATAATTACGTATTTATCTGTACAAACCACTGTATGTGTTGCTGGTCCCAGCACTCTACATACAATGCACTGATTAATAAATCATCAGTCAGCCCCAATGCTTCCCTCTAGCGACTTTGACCTTAATACACAGCTGTGTTTGTCCCCAAAAATATTTTAGGGCTCATCTCTTGACAAAACACAGGCATTGCATTGTTGGTTTTTTTCAGTCTCGTAACAAACATTAATATTAAGATACATCCCTAATTTGAAAAACTAAGCTTTAAAATGTCAGATTACCATGTGAAATATGTTATTATTCGATGAATTTACCCTCAGATTGACCAAATGTGACAGATAAATGTTAAAATTAATGTTTTGATTTTCACGCATCTGCCCAGGTTGACTGGGTCCAATGCGACGGCGGCTGCGACGAGTGGTTTCACCAGGTGTGCGTGGGAGTTTCCTGCGAGATGGCTGAGAATGAGGACTACATCTGCGTGGACTGCTCCCGAAAGGCCTCCGGCGAGATGTGTGGCAGAGCATCCATTGTGGAGGTTGTAGACGGCGAGAACGTGGTCGTACTGTCGACGTCCATGTCTGGCAGCGGCATACAGGGCCTGGCGCCCTCTGCTGCAGCAACGTGGTCCATCACATCCGCCGTTTCCCGTCTGAATCCACCGACATCACACCAACAACTGCAACAGGAACCCCAGCAGGGCAGTTAGCAGTGGAACAGTGGGCCAGGAATCGAGCTAGAATTCTGTACCTCAAAAAACAGTGACTACGGCGTGACGCCAGTGTCCGACCGAGTGAACGCCCGGTGGAAAAAGAAACGGGCTCCATATTCAGAGTGGTGGATAAACTCTACAGAATATCGGTCCACACACAGAACATAGCCGTCCCACAAACCCAACTAGGTCTAGAACTGATCACCAGCCACTTGCCTTCGTCCTCATCCTCAATACCAGTTCTCAAAAAAACACACACTACCACAAACCTCTCTGTTTCATTCACTCCAGACAGAAAAGCAAACCAACATGTGGCTGTGGTGTCTGTGAACATCTACAAGCTGCTCCTCTTCTCTCCTTCCTAACACATCAATGATCAGACTAGGAAACCAAGGCTGTAACAACGTAGTGGACATATTTATAATGTACATAGGCTTTTACGCAGTAAATCTAATGAATTATGGCCTACTTTAGTTTGGTTTTGTTTTATCACCTTTAATAAAACTGTTCCTAGTCAATCATTTGATAATGAATGTCCTTTTTGGGGGTTTACAGCATTGTATATTGATTTCTACATCGAGGAGTGAAGGAAATCTACAACCCAGTGTTTTGGTTGTATTGACAAGATGCTTCACCAACTGAGGCCTTTTTTTATTTCTCACTGGAACTGTTTCAATGAAAGGTTAAATTATTAAGATGAATAGTAATGAAAGCATTTAGCGATAAATGACATGAACTTGGACCGCTGGTATCTGGGTAAAATATCGACTCACCAATGCATAAACACTTGCAGGGGCTTCTGTGACCGTAATGACACGTTCAAGGATGACTTTGGTAATTTTTCCACCTCGTAATGATGAATTAAGTTTGTTTGCGGATGACATTGTGATCTGCAGTGAGAGTAGGCAGCAGCAGCTAGAAGAGAACCTAGAGAGGTGGAGGTTTGGACTAGAGAGGAGAGGAATGAAGGTCAGTTGTAGCAAGACAGAGTATGTGTGAGTGTATACAGTATGTATATATATGTGTGTGTGTGAATGACGGGAAGAACAGAGGAATGGTGAGGTTACAGGGAGCAGAGGTGGAGAAGGCGGAGGAGTTTAGATACTGAGGATCAACTGTTCAGAGCAGTGGAGACTGTGGAAGAGAGGAGAAGAATAGAGTGGAGTCAGGATGGAACAACTGGAGAAAAGAGTCAGGAGTGATCTGTGAAGACAAAGGTTTACAGGACAGGTGTGATGGATGAGAGACACAAGGAATAGGTAGAAGACAGAGCTGGAGGTGGAGGAGTTAAAGATGCTGAGGTTCCCTTTAGAAGAGACAAGGATGGACAGGATCAGGAATGAGGACAACACAAAAGCTAGAGAAGCCAGAGTGAGATGGTTTGGACATGTTGGACAGTGGATACATTGGTTGGAGAATGTTCCTAGAGATGGAGCAACCACATAGGAGACAAAGAGGTGAAGCAGACTGGTAATTGGTAGGTACTTAGATCAATAACCACTGCAAATATAATGAGACAAAAAGAACATTGACGGATGCAGTGAGGAAGGACATGGAGGTAGTTGGAGTTAGAATTGAAGATACAGAGGACAGGGGAGTTGGGAAATGTTGAAAAACAGGAGGCAGAGTTAGAGGTGGAGGAGTTAAAGATGCAGAGGTTTTCTTTAGGAGAGACAAGGATGGACAGGATGAGAAACTAGGTAATCAGGGGGACAACAGAGTCAGGAAGGTTTGGAGAAGAAGCCAGAGAAACCAGATTAAGATGGTGTCTGTTCAGAGGAGGAACAGTAGATACATTGGTAGAAGAATGATCCTAGAGATGGAGCTACCAGGCAGGAGACAAAGAGGAGATTGATGGATGCAGTGAGGGAGGACATGGAGGTACAGTAGTTGGAGTTAGAGTTGAGGATACAGAGGACAGAGTTATATGGAAATTGTTGACTCGCTGTGCCAACCCCTCAGAAAAGGGACAGGCCGAAAGGAAAAGAATGATAAATTAATTTGTAAGAAGTGAGGTTCTTTTACATATATTTCTATATGTATGTGGAAGTGTTGCATGGTTGCTCCACATGAACGCTCATCACATTGATTTGGTCGTACCAACAGAAACACTTAGATTCCTCCACTGGTCAAATTGTCCCAAATTGTCAGTTTTTCTGACACAAGTCTTCCTACATGAGGCACCAGATCTGAATAGTCAGGTTTAATGTGACTTTAAATAAAAATGTCACACATTTCCATAAAAGACAGGGTTTTTTTCATAAGAATTCAGTTTTAATGGCTCTTTTGGACTTTCCTTTCAAACAACTTGAACTGCAGTAACATCGATGAAGGAAAGGGACGGGTGAGGAGCCTCCACCTTGGCTAACTCAGAACTGGTGTGAACCGACCTCAACCGCTTCTGTCTCTTTCCGACCCAGTCCAAAGCCATCAGCAAAGCTCAGATTATGCATAAACTACTCCATAATTTCTGCCCTGTCATGTCATGCAGTCATTACAGTACTGTGATCTAATCACCAACATGGGGAGGATGTGTTTTTTAGATGTTGTTTTTACCTAGACATGAAGTCGAGAAATACCAAGAAAAAAGTTTGTCTCAACATTACATAACCAAAAAAAAACCTTTTGTTCTGATTATATGGTATGAGTATAAGTGAGTCCCAAAACTCCTAAAAAAAACTGTGAAATTCATAAAATGTCTTTAAATCTTGGCTCCTGGAGGCCAGATGGTGTACTGCAGGATAAAGCCTTGTGTTTCTTCAGTGTGAAAAGGAGAAAAAAACTAATTTTACTTGGGTAAAATCATTTAACTTTTGTCTTTTTGATATAGTCCAAACACTCTTACTGATTCTCATATCAACCAATACTAATATGGAAGGAAAGCAAACTTATTTTCATTATGACATTGTGATCCACACAACGAAATATCACCTCTGCATTTAACCCCGGGGACCTGTGAGTGGGGACAGTGCCATGCTAAGTGGACCTCAGTGGTAACTTGGCAGTGGGTGGATTTGAACCTGGAACCCTGCAGACCCCAGTCTGGTTCCTTAAACCCTTAAGCCATGACTGCCTCAATATATGCAGACAGATTTTTCAAACAACAAACAAGTCAAAAGACCACACTTGTCAGAGTTGTGTTGCTTTTGCTTTGTGCAGTGTTGAGTTGAGTTATGTTTTATATGAAAAAAAAACAGTTTATACCAGGTTTCATTCAATTTTAATTTTCACAAAATTAGAGGAGAGTGAACTACTTGTCCTTGTGACACAGTAAACAATAAGACTTCATAGAAGTTAGAACCCAGGCCTGTGTTTGTTTCTGCTGTTTTCTTCAGTTCTTACAACAACATAGTGGCACCCGATGCACTTTGCTCTGAAATAGGACAGAAGCGGAGACACTGTAGACGGCCCGCCTAAGATTAGCATGACAGACCCCCCTCTTTCCCTCCCTCCTCCCCCTCATTATTTACTCATGTTAAATACTAAAACCTCAGCATTGTCACACATTCTCACAGGACATTGCTTCGAACGGGAGACAAGAGACAGGACGTCCGTGCACAGCTTTAGAATGAAAGGTACGTGGGCAGATGACCGTGAAACATCACTTAATGTCTTGATTGATAATATTGATATATGTTATTGAAAAAATGTCCATAAATTTCATTTAAGATAAATGAACTTCAAATCCAGGCTGTCGTTACAGAAAGACATTGAATTTTTGACAATTCTATTTTTTTTTAGCTTTTTTAATATTTTTGTGAGAAAAAAATTCTACATCAGCTGTGACTGAGAGCCAGAACTTGTGTTTTTACTACATTTATACATGCAGGAAGTTGGCAATCTTTGTTTTCTCTATCCAACACACATCTAGAGACATGAGGAAAAGTAATTTTATATTTTATTGTATTTTATATTTGCAGACGATGTCATTGAAGATAACAGGGTCCTCAGCAAATGCATCTATAACTGTGTCCTATTCCTATTCTTATACAAAACATGAACATTCTGACTTTTTTCATTTGAGCCAGGTTAAAAATATAGATGTTCTGCTTTCGGCTTTGACTGAAAACCTTTTAAATTGAAATACACACAAGCCTCACAATTTGCGACACAATAAAACAGTGTACACAGCCAAACCACGTGTGCAAACTATTTTTTTTTTATTAAATAAGAAGCTTCAAAACCTGTCTTGACACTTTTTAACCCATCCTTGAACTTTAATCCTGCAGCCTGGGAGACTCAAAACAGAAAAAAAAATCACTGTAAAAATGTATATATTTTATTTATTTCTATTTGTTCTATTCGTTTCTGAAAAACATTCTGCTGGGTGTTTTTTTGAGTTTTAATCATTTTATTTCGGAACCATAGGAGATGCTGCCAAAGCGGGTGTCTCCAATGGCAAACTCAGAGCAAAAGACATGCTGTCCTCATCGGACGACAAGATGGAGGACAGGGGCCAGTGGAGCAACAAAGTGGAATTCATCCTGTCAGTGGCCGGCTCCATCATCGGCCTGGGGAATATGTGGCGATTTCCCTACTTATGCTACAAGAACGGAGGAGGTGAGTCCACACCATTGATCACTTCGTGAACATTTCCAATGTAGGAATTTAGAAATGCTCCCGTGGAGCTGCTAAATTGGAAGGCCTCTCTGTGTGGGCCAGCAGGGTTAGGGGTTAGGGCTGAGTGGGGTCAGACAGCTGTTGTTGCTCCTTGATCACAGCAGCTGTCCCTGCAGAGAGGTGGGAATCTGAGTGAAGCAAACATCCCCCAGCAATCGACGGGAAGTCGGCACAAAATCTCCACCAGTGTCATCATCTAAAAAACCCAAATATAAGAGAGCCTAAGAGAGAATATGTTAGAATTCTTATTTAGTCAAGCGTGCAGTTTGTGACTTTTCTTTTCCATCAAAGACCTCAGCAAATCCACGTGTTCTCTGGTCTAAATATTAACATGTCCATGATCTGGATTCATGGTTGAGTTCTTCTTCTGCTCTAAACTTCTGGTAAATTCTCAAGTTAAGTCATGTCTGACAGGTAAGGCAGCCACAGCAGCTTATCAGAAAAATCCCTAAGGCAAACCACCAAATTAAAATGTCGCAAAAGATATAAAATAGATTTGAATATTTTTTTAGTTTAAAAATGATGCAATAATGCAACAATAACTTTGCACCTTACTGACCTACATTACTTCCAATGGGCTCACCACCCACACAGTGTTATGCAGTGTGATTTGGGTGGCAGCCGTGGAGACTACTAGCCCTGAGATCTGGCATTGGAGAGAAAGAAGATAAATGAATGAATAGCTGTAACACCAACCTCTTCGTTTCTTCCTATCTCAGGTGCTTTTCTAATCCCCTACCTGATCTTCCTGATCACCTGCGGAGTCCCGGTCTTCTTCCTGGAGATAGCACTGGGTCAGTACACCAGCGAAGGAGGAATCACCTGCTGGAGAAAAATTAGCCCCTTATTTGAAGGTGAGAAACTTGAATCAAAGTTTCATTAATAACATGTAAAGCACAGATTTATTTCTCAGTGAACAGCTGCAAAGATATCTGATGTTTGACCTTGACATATCATTGCTCAAGGTCTTGGTTATGGAACCCAGGTGATTGTGGCTCTGTTAAACTTTTACTACATCATCGTCTTGGCTTGGGGGATATTCTATCTCTCCTTCTCCTTCTCCTGGGACCTGGCCTGGTCTTCCTGCAACAACACCTGGAACACAGGTAGCATACTGATCTTAAAAGGAAGGAAAATCTGTTGTTTCCTACTACGGTATTCCCTTCATCCTCTGGTTTCTTTGCTTTTCCTTCTCCATTTTCCAAGAAAATTGTGTGGAGTTTCAAAAAAGAAATGAGTCACAACAGACAATTGACCCGAATGCCACCTCTCCCGTCATTGAGTTCTGGGAGTGAGTATCCTGCCCAAACCATAATGTGGCGCTGTTTAATTGATCAACATTAACAAGGAATTAATTTGTTCTCCTTTTTAATTGTGCAGGAGAAGAGCTCTGAGACTTTCTTCAGGGATTGACCACATTGGTTCCCTGAACTGGGACCTGGTCCTGTGTCTTTTCATCGCCTGGGTCATGTGCTACTTTTGCATCTGGAAAGGGACAAAATCCACAGGAAAGGTGTGTTCTAATGCTACGTCATACTCTCACTTTCACTAAGTAGATTCCTGTGTTCTGCACCACAATAAAGTACTTATTTGCCACTCCTCTCTTCCTGATTTCTCTGTATGTGTCACTTTGTCGTCGGAACTATCTGGTATTTTTCCTCTCCCTGATCCATGTGTGTTTCCCCAGGTTGTCTACTTCACTGCTACCTTCCCCTATTTGATGCTGATTGTGCTGCTAATCAGGGGTCTCACCCTGCCTGGGGCTGGCATTGGCATCCAGTTCTACCTGTACCCTGACCTGGGACGTCTGTCAGACCCGCAGGTGAGGGAAAGAGTGCAATTTTATGTTTTCACATGTTTTTCATACTCGAACCCTCAGCTTAATTTTTAAAAATAGTAATTTTTCCATGGTGAAATAAGGAATGTGTTTATGTCACTTCACTTTCTATTGCTAAAAACTTTAAGAAACCACTGACGCATGGAAACAAAACAATAAATGTTGTGATTGCCTCACTTATCTCAGTAAAGTAAACGTTCATTCATAAAATCCCTGTCGCCGTCACTACATACTTATAGGTAAAATAGGTCAAAAGTTTTGCTATCACCTGAAACCCATCAAGGTGTGGAATCGCTATCAACGGTTGGAGGCCTCTGTAAACTATACTTTTGTTTGACTCTCAGGGTGGATGGTAATAGCCGGGCGCAAAGGTCCCTGTGACCGACATGTGTTGCAAAACAACAACAAGACCAGAACACGATGGAGCATCTGGTTGAGTTACTCATAGCTGCTCCCAGACAAATAATCACAAGCCTTCAAATGATTGATAGAGTCCACCCTGATGATTTTCTAAAGAAAGGTTATGTTACCCCATGTCTACTTGGGGGCTACTTGTCTAGGGAATGTTGACAGGCACTTCCTTCATGGATTCAAGGATCCAACACATTACTAAAGAAAATCCAGGACCTTTCCATGGGTTTACCAGAACAGGGGAACCCACTCTATCTTGACCTATCTTCAAGAGCTTACCCCAACCATATTTCTCTCTCTATCTTTCTGTAATCTCCCCCATCTTTGCCACCCCCAACGTTCCTAGGTAGCATGACTGTAAACCCTCCTCGGGCTTAATACATAAATATAACCATCATGGAAAGGATGAAAAACATCATGGCCTTAGCAGTTAGCATTTGTCATTGTGTATTTATAGCAGCTCTCTTATCTTATCTCACTGAAGTATTTTTGTCTGTCAGGTGTGGATGGACGCTGGGACCCAGATTTTCTTCTCTTACGCCATTTGTTTAGGTTCCCTGACTGCACTGGGCAGCTATAACAAATATAACAACAACTGCTACAGGTAGGGTGCAGTGGCTTTGTTTTGTACGGTGCTATCAACTGGCAACTTAACTGTCTCTGCGGCGCAATCGGTTAGCACATTCAACTGTTAGCTAAAAAGCTTGGTGGTTCAAGCCCTCTCAGGGACCCTTTGTCAAGTCCATAGTGTATATTTAAGTCCATAGAGTATGTTTAGCATGCCTGCCTCGAGAACAGAGAGTCCTGGGTTCATTTCCCCAAGGAACCATAAGATTGACGCTTGGAAGGTGGTTAGAAGTGGTTAAAACAACTGTGGCTGTTAGCACAATAATTTATCAAATGTAGATCAATAAAGTATACCTTTTATTTTCTTTTTTATTTGGATATAACTGAACTTGAAAACCACAGTATATAGTTTTTATATTTGTTTTTATATTTTCTTCAATGCCCCTGTTTTTTTTTTGCAGAGATGCCCTCTCATTGTGCTGTTTAAACAGTGGCACCAGCTTCGTCGCAGGGTTTGCCATCTTCTCCATCTTGGGTTTCATGTCCTACGAACAAAATGTTCCAATCTCAGAAGTGGCCGAGTCAGGTGAGACTTAAACAACATCAACAACATCAGTGCCTAACCTTCAGAGTGAGACAGTTTTCAACATTCTGATGTTTCCCCTCTGCTCTAGGTCCCGGTCTTGCCTTCATAGCATACCCCCGTGCTGTGACCATGATGCCCTTCTCTCCTCTTTGGGCTGCTCTCTTCTTCATCATGATAGTTTTTCTGGGACTGGACAGTCAGGTAAAGAAATGTTAAGGTTGACTTAAAACAATAAAACAGTATTAACCCCCTTCTCTAATTCACTTTTGCTTCTCCTACAGTTCGTGTGCGTCGAGAGCCTGGTGACAGCAATTGTTGACATGTACCCTGAAGTGTTCCGACGCAAAAATCGCAGGGAGCTCTTTCTGTTAGCTGTTAGTCTCGTTTCCTTCCTGGTGGGCCTCATCATGTTGACGGAGGTAGGGGTTCAGAGACTGAGGCCACACATAGACAATAATAAACATGAACCGTAACAAAGATGGAAGTGGGTTTGCTGCCACCACGAGGCAAATGTTTTCACACCTTGTCAGAAAAATATGCTGTTGTGCCAAGTCTTCTTTCCTGTCGGTGCCCTTTACAGTGTAAATCCAGGAGTGATTTGCTTGATCTTTTGATTCATGGACAGGGTCAGATTTGTTCTGGACAAATGCTATACATATAAAAATATCTTATTTTGTGCCCATGTTTCAAAAACAAGGCCTGTGGGCCAAATGTGGTCCGCTAAAAATATGTTTTTTATGATAAAATCCTAAACTGCCTTGCTGGGTTAGTGAGCCTCACAGTTTTACAATCCAGCCAACGGCCAGATTAGATGGTTTAGTGGGCGTGATTGGGCCCGCCAGCCACCAGTTGATCCACCAACATGCGGTATATGTGTTTATGGACACTGCTGTGGTTTGTACGTATCATTTAATTCCGATCTTTTCTCCTCCTCTGCAGGGAGGCATGTACGTCTTCCAGCTGTTTGATTACTACGCTGCAAGCGGAATGTGTCTTCTCCTCATGTCCATTTTTGAGACAGTCTGCATCGCCTGGGTCTATGGTACGAAACCTTGTCTCGTTGCCATTTTTCCGGCAAATATTTGTATACAAAAACATTGGGTTTTTTTTCTTTAACAAAAAGAGTTGTCTGTGTTTTTGCAGGTGTGGATCGTTTTTATGACAACATTGAGGACATGATTGGCTACCGCCCAGGACCTTACATCAAGTACTGTTGGTTGTTCTTCACCCCTGCCACGTGCATTGTGAGTGTCAACAAAGAAACTGACAAGGGCCGACCTACAACTGAGACAAACCTTTATTTTCTTGTGCAGAAAAAGACAAAACACTAATTTTTTTGGCATCTTTCTTTTAGGGTACATTTGCTTTTTCCCTCATCAAATATACTCCTCTGAAATACAATAATGAGTACGTTTACCCGTGGTGGGGCTACGTCATTGGCTGGCTGCTGGCCCTCTCCTCCATGGTTTGCATCCCACTCTGGATGGTGTACAAGATCAGCACCACAGAGGGAACATTCCGACAGGTAACCCTGTTTTTTTCTCTTATCTATGACTCTTTTTGCTTTGTTCTACACCACGCAACCTTCACTTTTCATTTTCCCCACAGCGTATTCAGCTGCTCATCACTCCGTCTGATGATTTGCCCAAAACTAAAAGGGAACAGGAGAGATTACTGGCAATCTTTGCGCCTGAGTCGGAAGCCACCGTGTCTATAACCGGCTACACTCCTGTCTCGGAGAAAGACTCCACTGTTTGATGGTGTATGTATTTATGTAGGAGAGGAGAATGGGTTTCGTTCCAGTTTGCTCCATCACAAAGGTCACTGCAGGGAGAGGTGCAACTGTCTGTCACATCATCTACTTTATCTGGAGGATTCAAGAGATAAGAGTCAGTGAAGCCAAGGCAGAAGCAGAGTGGTGTTTTCAGGGATTTAACTACATAAAGGAGAGGTTGGGTATGGTTGTAACATGGGTAGAGTTATAACATCACCAATTCCACCAATCAGGGATAAGATAGGAATTATAATATCATTTCAGTTTTTTTATCCACTTTCTCTCCAATTCCACATGGTGGTTGTCCAGGCTGGATTTTCTAGAGAAAAAAAATATTTTAAGGTAAGAAAATTAACTTCCTGACAGAGACTTCACATTGTTTTGTACTTTATACTATTGTAAATAAAGCCATGTAGCTTACATTAGATTAAGCTGTAGTTTCTCAGGCAGAAAATGATGCAGTTTCCCCTGGTTAATTTCAAATTACAATGCTAATTGTTGCAGTGGTGGCTTAGTGGTTCAGGAAGCAGACATTGGCCCACAAGTTTCAGGTTTGAGTCCACCATCTGCCAGGTTACCACTGAGGTCCACTGAGCTTGGCACCGTCCCCACTCACTGCTCTCTGGGTGCTCAGAGCTGCTCACTGTTCACTTTGACAAAATTTGACAGGTCAAATTTTGTTTTGTACAATGGTGTGTATTACAATGTCACAATGACTAGGAGTTAGCTGTCCATTCTTTTCCTTTCCATTACAGTTAGCAAAACAATGGCTGATGGGGTGCGCTGGGTTGTAGCACATCTTTAAAAACTGTTACAACCATCCTCTTACGTGCAACTCTAATGTCTTTTCAGCTTGTTTTCTCCTGTTGACTCCAATTGCGTCCATGTCCTCCCTCACTATGTCTATCAATCTCCTCTTTGTCTCCTACCTGGTAGCTCCATCTCTAGGATCATTCTTCTACCTATATAACCACTGTCCCTCCTCTGAACATGTCCAAACCATCTCAATCTGTCTTCTCTAGCTTTTTCTCCAAACCTTCCTGTC
>JAFBJS010000171.1:253268-327445 GCA_016785265.1 Paraplagusia blochii
TCATTCCTGATCCTGTCCATCCTTGTCTCTCCTAAAGAGAATCTCAGCATCTTTAACTCCTCCACCTCCAGCTCTGTCTCCTGTCTTCTTCCTCTTTGTAAAAAGGTTTCATAACTCTGTGCTAAGAAATTCAGTAAGTTAAAGGCGCTGAAGCAAGAAGTGTTACAACCATACCTGATCTCCCTTGCATTGAATTTTTTGAGAAAAATAAAATAAAAAAAAAACAAGGTCATACTCTTTGTACGTCCATCCCGGTACATTCTGTACATATAGTATTTTTTTATAACTTTAAAGACATTTAAATAGACAACATTTTACTCTAGTTTGTAACAGTAATCATAGTGAGACCAATTGTATAGAGACTACGTGTGAGTGCCTTCGCTAAACTGTATCATACATTTTATTATCATAAACACGCGTCAATTGAAATGCATTATAGTAGGTTAATAATTTTTCATATAAAATAAAGTTTCAATTATTATATATGACTAGTTTTGTAAAATGTTAATAAAATGTAGGTTTAAAGATATTAATGTATGTTAATAGATTCTTTAATTGTGTTGTGCTGAATTTGTGAATCATCTGTTTTAAATAAATGCTGATTTAATGATTTAAAAGTTGTCTTCAACATTTGGTGATTTTTGTGTCCAGAATAGTTTGACTCTAAATATTCTAAAGTAAATATTCTAAAAGTTCTAAAGGTACATCTTAGATAATGCAACATTTTTTGGGCCATTTACAATATTATAAATAAAATAAATGTCCAAAAAATGACGTGTGAGATCTTATTTTAAACGGATTATATACTTAAGGTGAATATTCGATATACCTATAAGACACTAATGTACATTAATTTAGAAAAAGCAATCGATTTATTCCGTTTAGAATGATTTATAAAACGACCCGCCGTCTGTACATTAAAAATACTCTCTATCATATAATTAACAGGGCGATTTACTTACACTTCCGTAATACTATGAGCGGTAATACTTATTACTTGCGTAAGCGTTTCGTTTTGATGACTGAAGTCACAATGATGGGGCATTTTTTGGAGGAATGTTCACGAATACGTCCGGCCGCTAGGTGTCACGCTGCCGTCGTTCCGACTACGAGGTGCTGATTGGCTGACGCGGCTACGTCACACCCTACGTTACTCGGTGACGCCCCGAATATTCCCAACATGCAGCAGGACATGTCCAAGGAAAGATGGCCGAAGGAGGAGCGGCTGATCTGGATACCCAAAGAGGAGAGGTCGCAGCACTGTTAAAAACCCAACTCAGAAAAGGAGACACTTGGTAAGACTTAGGTCGAAACTCTTTTACAAACAAAGCGGAGTCTTGGGCTCAGTCGACAAGTGCTGTCAACACCTGTGAGAGGAGAGAAAGCCGAGGTGACGAACCGTGTTGACACTTAGCCCCGCGCTGGCTAATGGAATCCTGTCATTTTCATGTGTGTCAGCTCGACCGGGCTAGCGGTGATTGGGATTTAATGCCAGTAGTTTGATTGATAATTGTCATTACTGTCAAAATGTAATCATGGTGACAGTGTCGTTTCGCGGTTTTTCCCATGACATCATCCCGGCGAGGTTACGTATCGCTTTTCTGAGCTAGTTAGCAGACTGGATGTGGGCTAACAGGCTCGACTTTGGAAGCTTCAAGTGGTTTCCTAGTCAGTGGGTTCATCTGTCGACTTCCAAAGGGCGGAGTCGGAAAAAAACACCTGTCAAAATCACAGAGGCAGCAAGCCAGACATGTAGCAACCTGAACTCATCCTGGCGTCAACAAATCAACTGTAAATCTGCCTCACGCTTAACGGAATATTTCATATTGACATAAATCAGGGGTGCTCAATTGGCAGATCGGGGATCTACCAGTAGATATCCAACGGAGTGTTAGTAGATCCTGAGCAATAACTTAATTATTATATATAATATACATAATTTAAAATATTAGTAATTAAAACTAGAGATGTAATTCTCTTTCGATATGTAATCACTGGGCTTAAGTGAGAATCATATGGTATTGGGTCAGATAGTATAACATATTTTATATAAACAGATATCCAGTTTATATAGATACATGTATTTAGAGTTTTCAATCTAGATAGATCACTTCAGCCTGGTCACAAGACAAAAAAGTGTGAACACTCATGACATAAAGCTTTCTAAGCTGTTGTCAATAGCGATGGAGCGGCGGAGTACAAAAGGATATTTTGTCAACATTTTAATCGTATTATACCCGTGTCTTTGGATCCTGTGGCGTGGGAGTGTCAAACTGAAATACATAGTGGGATATTAAATTAAAGACTGGGGCCAAAACTAATATGTTTTGAAAGGTTCACGACAATTGTTCATGTTTTCTCTTCTTTTCAGAGTTGTACAGCATTTTTAAATATTTTTTTCTTTAAAAACCAACTAGAGTTTTGCTTCAACATTGAATCTGCATTAACCATTCCTTAATAGCATAGACCAGGGGTGCCCAATAGGTAGATCAGGGATCTACCAGTAGATCTCCAAAGGAGTGATGGTAATCAAGAGCAATTATTTAATAAAATATATTAGTAATTAACATTAGAAATGTAATTCTATCACTGGGCTATCATATAGGTATTGAGTCAGACAGTGTAACACATGTTATCTGTTAATGTAGAGAGTAAGATATCCAGTTTATATTGGTAAATATATTTAGAGTTTTCAATCTAGGTAGATCACTTCAGCCTGGTCATTTAAAAAGTAGCTCACAAGACAAGAAAGTGTGGACACCCCTGTTATAGATGCATCATAAATACATTTTTCTGTAACCTTTCAAGTTTTCACATTTGGGGCCAAATATAATTACACTACTGGACCAATTTGGCCCCCGGCCCTGAGTTTGACACTCTTGCTGTGAAAAATACTGAAAAATCTATAATATGGAGTCGGCAGATCCAGTGTATTTTGCCGAAACATACAGACTGAAGGAAAATATGTGTTTTGTTAAAAGTGACAATGTGAAGTGGATACTGTTGAATATATTAAATGTGTCTCAACATTGATTTGTAGGAAACCACACCTCAACCCATCTCGGTGTTAATATCTGCAATGCACAATTTTTATATTCACTTGGCAAATGCTGGTCCCAAAAGCTGTAATTCATGTTACTGGTTTTCCCTAAAAGTAAAAGTAAATATTTGACCCACGACTGACACCAAACAGTTGTTTTACCAACTCAACTTCATGCCCTCATTTACATACGTGACATCATATTCCATTTTTTTCTGACTTTATTAATAAGGTCATTTATAAATAATATTATTATTTGACCTCTACGCAGGTACCTTGTAGACAGTCACTGGTTCAAACAGTGGAAGAAATATGTCGGATTTGACAGCTGGGACAAGTACCAGATGGGGGACCAGAATGTCTACCCAGGGCCAGTTGACAATGCTGGTCTTCTCAGAGGTAAGGGACATTAAACTGTTCCACTATTCAAAAGGAAAAGGAAACGGAAATTATATGTTTTCTTTGCCGTGATTATTTCTTCTTATGGAAATCTGATCTGGGGTGTTTTACGGTTTGATGTTAATTGTGACTTAGTTATGTTTTGAAAATTCAACTGTGTAAAATTGTTAAAGGACAGTAGAATTATTCTGATTGTGCACAATATTCATTTGGGATTTTTATTTTTAAATTTTCAATTTATTTTCATTTATTATAGTTATCTAAAGGATAAATAGGATTATTTTCCAGTTTCCCTCATGGTGCCTGGATTTATTTATTATTTTTATTTGTTATAGTACCATTCCTCTGGTCAGACTTTCATTTGACATTTTATTTAATTTTGTTAACTGACTTAACTTTTCTTAACTCTTTGACCTCATCTATAACTCAAAGTCTGTATAATAGATGTTAAGTTACTTTCATATCAATGCAAATTTTTTAGTAATAGTAATAGTAAAAAAAGTGCACCAATAGTATTTTCTGTTCAACTTTTTAAAACTCTTCTTCTGCTCCTTAGATGGGGATGTGCTGGCCATCAAAGAACACCTCATCGATGAGCTGGACTACATCCTGGTTCCCACAGAGGGCTGGAACAAGTTGGTCAGTTGGTATGGACTGACAGAAGGTCAGGAACCGATTGCACGCAAGGTAAATGTCCAGTCATGTACATTAGAAAAGTAAAAAAAACTGAACTTTTTTCAGGGGTTGCCATCTAATTTCCAGTGCTGTTGGCGGTCGTTGTTAACCCAGGCCTCTACCGATTCCGAAATAAAAAAAAACATTTTGTTGTTTCCCATCTTTTGTCCAAAGTGTACACCTGATGCCCTTCCTGACGCAACCCACTAAAAAAAACACTGTGCCCCTTGTGGCTGATTTTAGCAATGTGTATCGCAATGTTTCTTTCCATTGCCACTATATTGCGATAAGTATCACGTTGATAAATCATGCTGTTAATTTTACAGTGGTTCCACAGTGTAGTTCTTAACATGTATGTTTCTTAAACAGAGAGTAGAGAGTCACTTCAAGTGAAAATGTGAATGTTATAAAACATTGAGAAATTAGGTCAATGAATTTCTTATACAATTTAGCCAGAGTTCAAACAACACCAATGTTATATTTAATTCATTTCCCCCTGGTATTATAAATGCAATCTGTCCTTCACACGGTTTTTCCACGTCTACTGACCAACATTATGCTACGGTCCAGTGTCATTTGTTGCCTTTATTTATATATATATATATATATATATATATATATATGTATATATATATATATATATATATATATATACACACACATACATACAGGTATGTATATGTACACACACCGTACATACATACAGTATATATATATATATACAGTATATATGTATATATATATTTATATATATGTTTTCCAAGTGGACTTGGCCTACAGGATCAAATCCCTGCCTCAAATCTCACTAGTCACCGCATCATGGCTGCTGGGCTCCAGTTCCTGTCCCCTCGACTCTCTTTCTCGGCTCCTTCCTTCCTCCCCCCTCGTCCACTGACCCACCCCTTTTGCCATGTATGTATTGGGACATATCGGGTGGCCGCCGGGTTTCTATTTTCAGGCAACGATCTGCATGACTGAAAAGCTACATGGAGCAACCTGCAAGACACAACATGAAGGAGGTCTTTTATTTCTTTTCCCTATTTTTGTTTGAACTTTTCCTGCTTCCGTTGGGTTGTTATCCTTGTGCGTGGAAAGAGCTGAGGTTGAGGAGGATTCATGAGAGTTTGTGTGACTGGACCGGGGCTGTATTTCCACCTACTGTCCTGCTGCGACTGTCAGCACCGGTGGAGTGTTCCTGAGTGTGTCCTTGTTTTTGAAATGGTGGCGTGGTGACTGATGTCACCCTGAGAGGAGCGTTTGAAATCAGTGGGAGTGACATTAACGGCGGCTCTGAGTGCGTGTGGGTTTCAACGGTGACAGCCTTACCGTTGAATTTGCAGATCCCGCCGTGCTTTGGTGGCAAGTTGGCCTTTTATCTCGGAGCTTACAAACACATGGGTGAAATCCAGAGGGGTAGGATGGGCCCGACGGAGGTTGGGGGTTTAAATAGGGGAGGGTCAGTGAGAGAAACTGAGCTGTGAGTGTGTATGCATGACTACTGCAGTTCTCGGGGAAGCTGGTGCTGTGTGAATATATGTGTGTCGCATGGCGGTGAAAATAAATAGGCTGGAACCCTCTCAGCTGTTTCGACGAGGTGCTGCTAATTTGGGCGCCGCACTCTAACTGTGTCCCTGTCAGCAAACCACATGACGAGTGGCAACAAGGGCAGCCCAGCCTGTCTTGTTATCAACTGGACAGTACATGGTACAAAGCTGTCGTACAGCAACCTGTCTAATGTAGTCAGATGCGTATGTCTTTTGTCCCTGACCTGTGGGCCACAGAGTGGTACCTGTTTGTCAGTCAATAGGCGCTGGTCCTCTCTCTTTAGGACAGACAAGGATGGACAGGATCAGGAATGGGGTGAATAGGACAACACAGACAGGAAGGTTTGGAGGAAAAGTTAGAGAAGACAGATTGAGCTGGTTTGGACATGTTCAGAGGAGGGACAGTGGATACATTAGTAAAAGAATGATCCTAGAGATGGAGCTACCAGGTAGGAGACAAAGAGGAGATTGATGGATGCAATGAGGACATGGAGGTAGTTGGAGTTAGAGTAGAAGATACAAAGGACAAGAGGAGATGGAACTTTTTGACTCACTTTGGTGACGCCCGAAAAAAGGGTCAAGCCGAAAGAAAAAAAAAAGAAAGCGGCGCTGGTTGCACAGAAAGGCTGCCTAACTTAGATTAATTCTAAATTTTGATTCTGTAGGGATTTTTCTTACACTTGATACATATTAAGATGCTGGATCACAAAAAAACAAACATTCCTAAGAAGGTTTCTTAACTCTAGGTAGAAGAGGAATTGAGGATACGGAAGACGAAAGCTGTATTTAATTCCAGGAATTCTTCTAAAATATAGATTTATTGTGACAGATTGTTTCAGTGTTTTGAGACTTTAATGAGGGAATGAAGCCTTCAAAACTACTTTACCACTTGGAGTTATTTTTTAACTATGGCAGGGTTGCTGATAAAGTTGACACGTAGTGGATTCATTCATTCATTCATTCATTCATTCATTCATTCATTCATTCATCTTCTTCTGCTTGTCCATTGTCGGGTCGCAGCTGGCGTCACCCAAATCATATTGCACCATATTGTGATGTCCACGTCTTTAACCAGCAGTGGATTAATTTTTATTATTATTATATTTAAAAAATACTAGATGGTATTCTAGATGGTAATATATGGTATATTTATATATAGGGAACCAAAAGACTATACTATTATTACTCCAAAGCCTCGCGTTCAATGTGCAGGAGGTGGCCAGAGACACAATAGTGATGATTTTGTTGATTTATTTTCTCCCATTATGTTCATGATTGACCTCAGATGATGTTTAAGATAATTATTATTATAATTCGATCAAATGTTTTTTTTAAATCACGTGGATTGGAAAGCTAACTGTCTGTTTCATCCCTGCGTCTTTCATATTCAGGTGGTGGAACAGGGTATGTTCGTAAAGCACTGCAAGGTGGAGGTGTACCTGACGGAGCTGAAGCTGTGTGAAGATAGCAATATGGACAACTTGATCACCAGACGTTTCAGCAAAGCCGACACAATAGGTAGGTTTGGCCTGGATCAGTGTGGAATAACTGTTTTTGTGAATAATAAACCTTCCTATAAAATATTAACCCTTCAACTAACAATAAACAGAAGAGGTTGTCCAAAAAAAATTTTGGTTGTTGTTGTCCTCTCTTGCATCTGGTTATAAAATAAAAATTCACTAGTGTTTTTATGCAGCAGCCTTTAAAAGACCAACCCTAGTCGCAGTAGTAAAAGTTGTACTATAAGTAGAAGTAGTGGAGGTAATAACAGTGCTTGTTATGCAGCGGCATGTGTAGTGTTATCAGTAAATAAGTAGAAGGTAATGGCACTTGCAGATGCAGACACAGTATTAGCAGTAGTATTTTTTTTGCTTGATACCACATGGGTACTTACTAAAAATAGTGGTGTTGAAATTGCAAAAATATTTTTTTACATTTTCAATTATTTTTTTAACTATATGAAGCTGGTTAATAGACTGAGATGAAATGATGTGATACTAAAGAATATAGTGTACTACTATAATATACTTACACTCTATTCTTTAATCTAGAATACTATTATTGTTTTAGTATAATAACAATAATAATGAGTATAATAAGTATTATAATGAAATACTTATTATACTGATTATTATTGTTATGATACTATTATCGTTTACTGAACTGTGAATAATCCATACCAGGTCTAGCTGAAGAAGCAGGTTCTCGATGGGTCTGTTTTTTGACTGTCACTCTTTCCAGAATATTTCTTTTGCTGTACAATGAAAGTCAAAGCTGGTTTGTTGTCATTATAAATATTATTATTATGGAATCGTCTTAGGCTATTACATTTCCAAGTCTGTTTGATTTTTATTTTTATTTTGATAAATGAATCGACTTACTATATTGGTCGCTGTCTGGGGAGTGACTGGCACTGAGTATGTGAAAACTTCTGCCTAAAGAAGGAATTGAACCCTGGACCCTCAGATTTAAAGTCTCGGCCTGTTCCGACTGAGCTGCCCAGGCTCTCAGGTGACATTTCAAACCAAACAAACATGGCTGTTGTGTTTATCTTATCTTTCCGTCTACAGATATGATAGAAAAGGAGATGAGGAAGCTGTTCAGCATTCCTGACGAGAAGGAGACCAGACTGTGGAACAGGTACATGAGCAACACCTTTGAGCCTCTAAACAAACCGGACAGCACTATACAGGACGCTGGTCTCTACCAAGGACAGGTAGGCGCTGTGGCCATTCACAAAATTACTAGTAAAGATTTGTCAGTGTTGTAAATTAGATTGTTTATAGTATAGAGCTCTCATTCACTACAGACAACATCTGTGCACAGTTGTGTATCCGTTTGTCTCAGCACCGCCATCTACAGTACTGTGATGGACATTAAGCCTGATTTTTGTATATAACAGCAGTGGTCCCCAACCTTTTCTGTAACGCGGACCGGTTTAATGTCTGACAATATTTTCACGGCCCGGTGTAGCAGATATAAACAAAATAAAATGATAAGATCGGCATTTAAAAACTGTTGTATTTTCTCTATAATATTAAAAATGACCGTAAATCCACTGTGTAATCATGTGAAACTTTATTAGCGACGTCCCTGCCCCAACACAATGAAACACACTCTGGTCGCTGCGGTAACGTTTAAACTTACCTTCAAAATAAGACACAACACAAAAAGAAAGTGTATGAAAATACTCGCGACTCACAGCAGGACTGAATCAATGGGAGACCTGAGCTTGTTTTCTGTAACAAGATGGTCCCATCTTGGTGTTATGGGAGACAATGACACCCGAAGTGTGCTACTTAGGTCCAGTTTGTTGAAAATAGCAACAGGGTTTTCAGTGCTGTTGTGGCGATCTCAGGGAACTCTGCCATGACTTTAATCCGGAAAAACTGCAGAGTTTATGTCTCGAACAGACGTTTAAGGCCCCTGTCATTTGCGATCTCCAGCAGTTGATCTTTTTTTAATTTAGTGGGATGTATCATGTGACTTACGGTGTCTAGGACTTGACATGCGTCAAGTGAGTCGGATGTAACAGAGAGATTCTGGCCACTTTTCAAAATAAAACATCATTAAGACTCAGAAAATGAATCAAACAAATTATGTGTATTATTTTTTCTCTCTGTGCGTCCCGGTACCAACTGACCCACGGCCCGGTGTTTGAGAACCACTGTATAGCAGCATATCATATCATAAGAGCAGATTCTTGCCAAAAAACACCCCTAACCATACCTGTTCTTCTCGCTTGTTTTTCCCCACCTTAACCAGTATCTTTTCGTCTTCAGTCAGTGTCATTCCCCGACTGTGTCACTATCTTAAAATCTGTGTAAAAAACAATACAAAACAAAACAAAGCCTCTTCCCTGTCTGTCACAGGTTCTTGTCATAGAGCAGAAAAATGAGGACGGCTCCTGGCCACGAGGCTCCACAGCACCAAAGTAAGAAATCAGCACATCAGTCTACAGATCCATAAAGTTAAACCGGAAGTCTGTTGACAATTTTCTGGAAAGATTCCACAAAAACTAGTTTAAAAAAAATACTATACAATATTATAGTTTTTTTTTTTAATCCATTGTCTCTGCTTTAAAAATGAAAAAAGATGATGTACATTCTGTCACATCTACACCTCACTATTTTCCAAACTCTTTGTGATTTTGTTGATTTCTTCTGCATGTTTTTTCTTTCGTTTGTTTGTTTCTGATGATGTCCCCATTTTATTCTCTCATCATCGCCCCTGTATTTATTAGACCTGTGCACACCTCTCCCGGGTTTCTGCTTTTTTTCCCCCTTTCTCCTTTAACTCATGATCTATTCTTTTATCTTTTGAAGGTCATCTGGTGCTTCCAATCTCTCTGCTTTGCCAAAGATCTCGCCTTCATCTCTCACAAACAATCATAACAGCAGCTTCAACAGCAGGAAGTAAGGCTTAGTAGTGATTGGCTTGAACACTGTAGCCCAGGGGGTGGATTTGTGTGTTGACAGCCAGAGGATAGAGCCTGGAGATGCAGCTGCAGCGTAGCACAGCGCTTCACCTCAGTCTTGGCCAAAGTTAAAGCGGTGGAAAGATCTGCTAAAAAAAAAAAAAAAATCATGCTGAAATAAAGAGTTTGTTCCCATCGCTCCTCTAAGTCAACCTGTTAGAGCTATTTCATTTCTGGCTGTGTTTTTTTTTTTCTTCAGGCTCCATCCTTGGCTGGGTTTGTGTCGTCAAACTAACTCCCCATGATGCAGTTTCAGCTGATCACTCAGTGGGGAAGGGCAGGGGGGCCCCTGAGGTCCATGACAAATTGATCGTGTTGGGATTTTCTTCAGTGACAGCAGTGCTCTCTATAAATGGCCCAGCCCTGTTTCTGGGCGCCTTTGTCAGCATTTAATTATCTCAGTTAAGACTTTTGCGGAGTCAGATTTTTCAACTGGATGTGTCAATAGAATTAGCCACAGCTGTTTGTTTATGCTAATGCCACCACCCACACTATAATTTCACAGAAGGGCCGCGTCAGCTTTCAGTTTTCAATACAAAAAAAGAAAAATTGATTAAAAAAATCAGTTTCCCATAGATTCTGTGTAATACAACACTGAACCAGAAGGAGGCTGAGGATCAGGATTTTGAGAACAATGGGATTTACCATAAAATCTAATCTGTAATCTGATGGAATCTATGGAATCTATAATCTGATGGAAAGTTCAGATCATTACAGTTGTATTGTATACTAATCAACAGTACATTGGATTCTGTAATTTCCCGAGGGGAAATTCCTGAGGGATTAATAAAGTTCTATCTATCTATCTATGAAAGTGAATAGTGCAATTAAGCAGAGTCTCTGTTGCAATACATTCATTCCATTAATAAATCTTGTGGGCCACAGTTGTTCAACTTTCACATTAAGGTTGGGTCCGCAAAATATTGTTGCCCAGGCCGCAAATGGCCCACAGGCCGCGAGTTTGTGCCAAGGTGATCAGTGTCTCATCTGCGGCAATGCAGTTCAGGCCTTCACTCTAAGACTGACTCTAGGACTTTAGTTTGAGCAGTATTTATTGTTTATTACCAATAAAACATTACATATTAAATATTTTATTGTTTAGATCCCAGTCAAGGGAAGTGGTGATTCCCCCGCCTTCCAAAGTGAGGGGCGGGGGGCCTTCTGGGGACAGAAAGATATTACACGGGAAGTGTAGAGGATCTAGTCATTATTCTTTATGAATGCTGTATCATGTTCATATTAAGATTATAGGCTGATCAATATTATATTAGCATAATTACATAGTGTTAATATTGTTATTGGTGTTTCTTACGGTTAGCTGAACCCAAAAATATGATGCTTGGGTTTTCTCAAAATTTTCTATATGGCAGTCCTTGGATATTAACCTTGTTTTGGAGGCAAAGGGCTGTACATACTGGCATTGATTAACTGGTAGAAATTGGAAATTCTTAGGGCGACATCCAATATTGTCCAGAGTTAGAAATGGTCTATGTTTTTTTTTTTTTTTGCAGCTGCTACTTACAGAATACACACATCTGTCAGCACAATAAGCAAACTGTTGGACTCGGCTTAAAGCAGCTTTTATCGAGTTATTAAGGTCATAAATGTATTCTTGGACTCTTAGACCGAACGTCAAACCACACCTAAAGTACACACAGCTTTGAGTCCTAAGACCTGACTGTTATCTTCAAGTTATAACGCCGATAAGGGTAAAAAACAGAAAGATAAGCACACAACGTTCCTCTCACTGCTCTTTTCCAAACATGGCTTATGTTGGACTCGCTGAGCCCTTATCTGCTGTTTATAAGTGAGATCATCCAGAGACAGTAGAGACTTCACTGGAAAATATAGCACATCCTTTTGTATCAAATTAAATTACTGTATATGTTCTTTATGATTGCTATTGGAGGGACAACACAGACTGGAGAGAGGTTGGGCAGAGGGGGAGAGACTGGAGAAGCCAGATTGAGATGGTTTGGACATGTTCAGAGGAGGGACAGTGGATACGTTGGTAGAAGAATGAGAGAGATGGAGCTACCAGGTAGGAGACAAAGGGGAGATTGATGGATGCAGTGAGGGAGGACAATGGAGGTAGTTGGAGTAAGAGTAGTAAGATGGAGAGGACGGGCAGATGAAAAAAGATTTTTCTTTGGCAACCACTAAATAAATTGGTTGCCAGCTGAAAGGGAAAGAAAAAGCATTTTATGACTTCTTTAAATATTTTTATATGGTCACTAAACAGTAATCGGGCCATTTCTATCACTCGGACCCAGAAGAGTCCGGGTCTCTTGTATGAGAACACTGTGGGGTGGGGGTTCCACTGCTGTCCAGTAGACTCCACTGTTCCTTTCCTTTCACTGAGGGTGTGATTTATTGCATGCCTGAGCTACAGTGTGTGTGTGTGTTTGTGCAAAAGCAACCTCCTAGATATGAACACTGCTGCATTGAATTTCTTTATACAGTTGGGATGCATTAATAATGGTCACAGCCAGGCCAGCAAAAAAAGAAAAGAAAATCAATATTTATGAAGGAGCAAGGTGTTGGGATGGAGTAAGTCCAATACTTTTTCCTGTGGAGATGAACCCAATGTAAGGCTGCAGTCATAGGATATTAATGTCAGTGTAAAACTGTTGTTGTCTTTTGTCTCTGTTTTGGGTGGCACAGATGGAGGAAATAGGATGTCCATTCCTCGGAGCTCTCCTGTGCCTGATTCACTGAAGCTCCACTGTCGTCTTTTTCGCTGAATAATGCATGACTTTTTTTTTTTTTTTTTTCTTATCTTTTCATTTCCAGTGCTCAAACATTACGTAACAATTGTCTTCAGGTTTTCTAGTTTGGTCACTTGAGTCCTGAGTTAGTGTTGCTGTGTAACAGCTGTGATTGTCACCGCCTGCGTCCTGCGTCCCCCCAATTTTGGCAAGCTATCCCTCGTCTCTGTCTCTCTCTCCCTCTCTCTATCCATCTTTCTCCCTGTCTCTCATTGGGTTCTGCAGCACAAGTGACCTTCAGAATCTCTCGTCTGCTCCAGCCCTGTTCCCCCTCATCACTCACCCCAACACCCTGCCATGTACCCCCCTTCTTCCTCCACCTTCTCCGAGTCTTGTTTTATTTATTTAGAACCTGATTCTAAAACGCTCTCATTCAGACGCCCGTGGCATATTAACCAGCGAATCACAGTGGGCGGAGCGCCGAACGTCGATGCTGAATGTGTTGCAGGTGTACAGTTTGGCAGAGGGAGGAGGACGGGGGTGGGGGGTTAAAAGAGTGGCGGCTTGTGTATTGGTACGTTTAATTTCTGCAACTGTGGCATTGGCACAGGTGAATGTGTCAGTGTCTGTAAGTGGTAGGGGAGCATCAAGGGTGAGAGGTGGGAGGCAGGGGGGGGACTAAGGGCAGGCCCCTGAATACTGCAGCCTCAGCTGGATGCAGTAGATCTGCTGCCCCCTCCATCCCCATCTCATTTCTCTTCCATCGGCTCCCTCTCCCCCCCCTCCCCCCCCTTATTCTCTTAGCCTCTCCCTCCCTTCACCCTCTCTCTCTCTCCTCTTTCTCGGTGCATCTCTCATAGCAGTGGTCTTGAGCATCCTTGCTTCTGCTGATGCTGCTATAAATATCCGCCGGTAGCCGTAACGCGGCAGAGAGCAGCAGGCAGGCCAGAGGGAGGAGCAGGAGACCAGAGGACAGGACAGGACGGTAGAGGACAGGACAGCCGAGGCAGAGACGACAACAAGATGACAGGAGGGAGAGTGAGGAAAAGAAGAAGAGGGGAGAAGGGAAGAGTTGAACTGATTAGTTAGCTTTGGGGGAGAACGGAGCGTTTCATGTGAATCTAAAGGTTTCTGCTGGACTTTAAAGTCAGATATTGGTCTGAACTTGATCTGGACCCATAGAAAGCTTGATCGGAGCTGAACCTGGTTGGACTGGTTGAACTTCGGGGTTCAACAGTGGGGAAACGGGAGTAGGACGTCCCCCGTCCCCATTCCCAGCGAGTTCTTTGCTACAAAGGAACCGAACGGAATTGCTTGTCCGATCTGCTGGACTGTGAAGTTTCACGTGGAGATGCGGGCCGGCAGGGGCCGGGGTGGGGCTGAGATGTCATGCTCCTGTGTTGCTGGTGGTGCCTGAGGCCTGAGGCGGTGGAGCTGGACAACAGGAGGGTGGACCACCGCGTGTTGAACTGCGAGGCCACTGCTGGTTCTAGTGCCATCGCAGCCGTTTCCATTGAGCAGTGGGAGACGGAAACGAACAGCAGCGACCTGCCGCCCCCCCAGAGGTCTGCTGATTGGTGCAGTTGGGGAGGCTTGAATTTAAAGCTGCAGAATATAACCTTTACCTGCTTTTGTTGTCATTCTGTCTTTGTTCGGCCTTTGTTGACTCAAATGCCATAACATTTTATTGTTATGCTTTGTCATTCTCCTAAAACGCCCCGGACGTGAATGTCCGGGAGGCAGCAAGAACTGCTTTTCAGCATCAAATCCACTTTGTAAATCTTTGTGTGCTTTTAAACTTTGAGCATTTTTACAACAAACTACTTCATCAATATTTGTCTGATCGTCAGTCAGCGCAGAGTTTCAAAATATCTTTGGTCAGAGGGGAATTCAGTTCTCTAACCCAACTTTGAATCTTAAATTTTTAATATTTTGTCTTGAATTTAAGATTTTACTCTGACTTGAAGCTATTTTTTCAGACCCTGAACTCTATTGTTTTTATAAATGTACTTTACAGTGTGAAGAACTCCAGCTACAGTCTGCCGTCCTACCACCCCTACACTAACAGTTATGACTACTCTGACCAGAGCAGACAGAGTGAACGCTCGGGCCTCTGTGGACTCTCCAACCTGGGCAACACTTGCTTCATGAACTCTGCTGTGCAGGTAATGAGCTTGGGCTTTTCAGTGATATGAACACGTGTTACTAAAAGTCTGTAAACATAGCGATTGTTCAAGATGTTGATATGGATTCACTGAAATATCGACTACAACAACTGGGAAAGTTGGTGGCCTAATGGTTAAGGAAGCGGACCTGGGTCCACAAGGCCCCCGGTTCGAATCCCCCTACTGCTGAGGTCCACTGAGCATGGCACTGTTTCCACTCACAGCTCCCTGGCGCTCAAAGCTGCCCACTGTTCACTTTGGTGATGGGTTAAAGACAGAGGTCGCATTTCGCTGTGTGCAGTGGTGTGAATCACAATGTCACAATGACAATGAGTTTGCTTTCCTTTCCTTACGTGTGTAGGTTGCAGATCGTGAATATTTGGTTTATTATATTATAGATATTTCCAGTGGGCTCACAACAATCTCACAGTAGGGTGTGGTGTGGTTTGGGTGTCAGTTGTGGTGATTAGCCTTCTAACACACAAGCGGATGAAGATGAATGAATATTATCAACAATAATAAAAAAAAGTTCTATCTAATCTTATCTCTGATACAGTATGTATTTAACTTTGGTGATGTATGAAAAAAATACTATTAACTAATTTATTTTCTTACCTCGTCTTTTTTTTACACTGTAGTGTTTGAGCAATATCCCTCCATTGACTGAGTACTTCCTCAAAGACAAATACACAGATGAGTTGAATGAGGACAACCCATTGGGAATGAAAGGAGAGATTGCCAGGGCCTACGCCGAAGTTATCAAGCAGCTGTGGTCGGGCAAATACAGTTATGTCACCCCACGGCCTTTTAAGGTAAAAAAAAAACGGCGGCACGGAAAAGATAAAACACTCCCATGTTTTGGTTTCTCCCAATATTTCTTTCTTTCTAATCTATGTTCATTTCCATTTCCCAGACTCAAGTCGGCCGGTTCGCCCCACAGTTCTCAGGCTACCAGCAGCAGGACTCTCACGAGCTGTTGGCCTTCCTCCTGGATGGTCTTCATGAGGACTTGAACCGTATTAGAAAGAAACCCTACATCCAGCTAAAGGATGCCAACGGTCGGCCCGACAAGGTTAAGATGATTTCTTTTGTGGAACAAGTTATCCTTTCTAAAAAATGTTCAAGTTACTTAGCTGTGAAGGCTTTTGTTTTATGTACAATATTTTGGGTCCTGGTGGTAGGTGGTAGCAGAGGAAGCTTGGGAGAACCACATTAAGAGAAACGACTCCATCATTGTGGACATCTTCCATGGCCTCTTCAAATCCACGCTGGTCTGTCCCGTGTGCTGGAAAGTCTCTGTGACTTTCGATCCTTTCTGCTACTTGACGCTGCCTCTTCCCATGAAGAAGGAGCGGACGTTAGAGGTCTACTTGGTCCGACTGGACCCTCTGGCCAAGCCAACACAGGTAACATATGGAAAGATGTTAAGTTCTTGTGGAGAAGATTCCTCCTGGGGGAAAATCATTGATGGTGTCCTGGTTTTGTTTTCAGTACAAATTGATTGTTCCGAAGGTTGGCTACATCTCTGACCTGTGTACCTCCCTCTCTAACCTGTCTGGTGTTCCTGCTGAGAAGGTAAACATCGTTCAGTTTGACAGCTTATCCAATGCCTGTTTTCTTATGTTTGTATATGTTTTAAATCATGAAACTTATTCAGTCTGTATGTGCATATTTATGTATATTTGTATATATACAAATGTATACAGTGTATATATAAGCATACGGTATATGCAAACTAAAAATGTAAATAGTAACATACTGCATGCATTTTCATATATATGTATTTATCCATATATGTGTAAAAGTATGTGTAATGTATGTCAGAAATACGCGTGTATATATGTATGTTTTATATATTTATATATACATATATGTGTGTATAAATGCATATATATGCATATAATTGTACAGTGTATATATATATATAAATATATATGCATATATGTGTATATATGTGCATATATATGCGTATATATATATTTATATATATATATATATATATATATATATACACACAAATGTGTCGGTATATGTGTATTTATTTGACTGTCATGTCATTATTCCAATATACATGAGGTTACTGAGATATAAATATATATTTTACATATATATGTAAAATATAATGTATATTTTACATATATCTATGTGAATATGTTCACATACTTACATATACTTAGATGTTTATTTATTATACACTGAACTTCCTAACACGCTGGCTGTTGTTGGCAAAAACGAGCTAATTGTCTTTTCTTTTTTACACATTTATATATTTTGCATTTTGAGTTTTACCAACCTCACGTTCCTCACTACTTCTTCTGTGTTTCTCTTCATGTCCAGATGATTGTTACTGACATCTACAATCACCGCTTCCATCGTATCTTTGCCACAAACGAGAACCTCAGCAGCATCATGGAGAGAGATGACATCTATGTGTGAGTTTCAAGTTTTGGCTGAGTGTAGTTCCATTTTTTTGAGCTTTGTTTGTTCCTAATTCTGTTTGCGCAAAACAAAATGTTTTTTTTATTAAAAATAAATTACATTCCATCCTGATGGCAGCCTACATTGCCATCATTCTTTTGATAAATATTGAGTTTAGACCTAATCCCAGTTTTTTGTCCCACTCAGTTGGACACACCTGTCTTATTCTGTCTCTGTGTCCTTTTTTTCAGATTTGAGGTGGCAGTGAACAGGATGGAAGACACAGAACACGTGGTGATTCCTGTCCACCTGAAAGACAAGTTCAAACAATCGGGCTACAACCACACCAGCACGCCGCTGTTTGGACAGCCGTTCCTCATCGCCGTACCTCGAACCCTGAGTGAAGACAAACTCTATAACATGCTGCTCTCGCGTCTCTGGTTGGTGAAGTGTTTCCTTGATGTCACTCAATACTGATTAGACATTATAAAAAAAACTGAAAAACGAAAGATTTTTTTTGTGGCCACAGCCGGTTTGTTCGTTCTTCATTGGAGGAAGAAGAAGAAGAAGAATGTGAAGAGACACAACCGTCCAAACAACACACTGTCAATGGAAATGCCACTAATGGACTTCTGGAGGAAGGCTCTCCAAGTGCGTGTGTGTTCTCCAGTCTCCCAGCGTCTAAAGTTTTGTCAAATGTAAATTGAAAAATCAGCTAAATCATTATACTATTCTTTTTACCCTCTAGGCGAAATGGAGACAGACGAGCAAGATGACGAATCTAGTCAGGATCAGGAGCTGCCCTCTGAAAATGATAACAGCCAATCAGAGGACTCGGTGGGCGGGGACAACGAACTGGAGAACGGCATGGTTGCTCCACAGAACTCCGGCAAAAGCCAGCAGGCGGCCGAGAACAACAGCCGGAAGAGACTTTTTACATTCCAGTTCAACAACATGGGCAAGACGGACTTCTCTCTCATCAAGGAGGACACCAGGCAGATCCGCTTTGACGAAGGACATCTCCGGCTCAGTGGTATGGCCCAGCAGCAAGCAGGAGCATTTGATTTAGAAGAAGAAAATAGAGTGTCCCGATAATAACAGTTTTATGTTTCACTGGCTGAAGGACCTACATCAACTGAGGGGTGGAAAATAAGTGTACTGTATAATAGTTTTTTTCTTAAGTGACAGATATAAATCACTTGAAATTAAAGAGTGAAGAAAGATGAGGAGATTGATTTGACGTTATTGACTAATCAATGCATCTGTTTTTCCACAGACCGCTCCTACCTCTCTTTGGACTGGGAACCAGAAATGAAGAAAAAGTATTTTGACGAAACTGTTGTTGAGGTAAAGTCAGATTGTGTTTTTTTTTTTTTTTTTTTTTTTGCCCACTGCGAGAACGGAGAAATCGCAAAGTAGATTTAGATATTAATTATTTCCGTATATAATTTCCCTTTACCAATCTCCTCTGCTGTGTTATCACCCCTCCCTAGACAGTATTACCCTTTCCCTCACAATTCCATGACAGTAGAGTTACAGAATGGGAATATGAGACAGATTGATTAAAGAAATGTTATGTGTTGCAGTGTGAGAGTCTCTCCTCTTATCTGATGGATAAGAGGAGATGACAAGAATTGCTTGAATGACAAGAAGCAGGTCAATTAGAGAGATAAACAGAAGAGTATGATCAAGTGGCCAACAATACACTAACTACACATGGATTTAAATAGTCTAGTGTGTAAACCACAGGTCTCAAACTCAGGGCCACATTAACCTTCAGAGTTCAATACAAAAGAAAACAACTTAATACAACATCAGTTTCCCATAGATTCTGTGTAATATAACATCGAACCAGAAGGTGGCAGTGCTGGCCTAGTGGTTAAGGAAGTGGACTTGGGTCTGCAAGGTCCGCGGTTCGAATCCACCAGCTGCCAGGTTGCCACAGAGGTGCTCTGAGCCCCACCTACATCACTTCTTGTGGGCTCACCACCCACAGGAAGGCTCATAGTATGGTGCAATGTGATTGGGTGGCGCCAACTGCCCCTGCGACCCAGCAACTGACAAGCAGAAGAAGATGAATGAATGAACCAGAAGGAAACTGTGGATCAGGGTTTGAGAACTATAGGATTTACCATAAAATGTTAATGGTGGAGAACAAATCTACAAAATATTATTATAAATTCAACTTTCACCTCAAAGTGGAGGCCGCAAAATATTATTCTGCAGGCCGCAAATGGCCCACAGGCCACGAGTTTGAAACCCCTGTTGCAGAAACTGTTTTAACACAGCTACCAGCAATAGTTGGTAGAAAAAAAAAAGTTCACCAGATTGGATTAAGAAAAGTGAAGTACTGAGGCAGTGAAAGCAGACGCACAATGATTAGAGGGACACTGTATTCTCATCTTGTCATCTTGTATTACACATTCACTGAGTCAGAGATGCTGCCTCTCCCTTTAAGCACATCACGTACAGCCTCAAGAGTGAAAGACAGAGTGGAGTCTGCCAAATGTTTTCATGTAATGAAATATGGCAATGTGACCCAGACCGGAGCTACAGGGCCGTGAAAATCATCTCTGCAGCAACCGCTACATCCTGTCAAAATATCGGACATTACAGGATGAAGTCTGCAATGTCCCAACTCTTTCTCTTCTTCCTTAAATAGTTATGTCTCGCGCCATTGACAGAATCTTTCATAAACAGATCTTTTCCTACACAGGCTTTTGTTCTGACGTTAATCTTGCAATGTGTGACATGAGTTCATTTGTGTGTCTTTGTGACTGAGCAGGACTTTGACAAGCATGAGAGCATGGAGTACAAGCCGCAGAAGAAAGCCTTCTTCAAGCTGAAGGACTGCATCGAGCTGTTCACCACTAAAGAGAAACTGGGAGCAGAGGATCCATGGTGAGAAAGTAGGGTGTATCAGTACACTTAAATGGTGAGATTACAAGGAGCAGAGGTGGAGAAGGTGGAGGAGATTAGATACTGAGGATCAACTGGTCAGAGCGGTGGAGACTGTGGAAGAGAGGAGAAGAATAGAGTACAGTCAGGATGGAACAACTGGAAGAAAGAGTCAGGAGTGATCTGTGATAGAAGAGAGTCAGCTAAGGTGCTGTCTCTTATACACATCTAGATGTGTATAAGAGACAGTCCCACCCCTGCCCCTGGGCGCTTCTTTGGATTTAAGTGGTGTGCTCTAAGATTTTATTACCACCTGGTTTCCACAGGTGGACATTACTACCAATATAAACAAGTCATAGCCTTTGCAGAAAACAATTTAACAGTCAAAAGACAAGAAGGAGATGGAGCTACCAGGTAGGAAATTAAGAGGAGTTCAGATACTTAGGCTCAACGGTTCAGAGCAGTCGAGACTGTGGAAGAGAGGAGAAGAATAGAGTACAGGCAGGATGGAAAAACTGGAGAAAGGTCTCAGGAGTGATTTGTTATAGAAGAGAGTCAGCTAAGGTGAAGGGAAAGGTTTACAGGACAGCGGTGAGACCAGATTGATGTATGGACTAGAGACACTAGGAATAGGTAGAAGACAAGAGACAGAGCTTGAGGTGGAGGAGTTAAAGATGCTGAGATTCTCTTTGGGGGTGACAAGGATGGACAGGATCAGGAACAAGGTGATTAGAGGGACAACACAGACGGAAGGTTTGGAGAAAAAGCTAGAGAAGCCAGATTAGGATGGTTTGGACATGTTCAGAGGAGGGACAGTGGTTATATTGGGAGAAGAATGCTCGACATGGAGCTACCAGGTAAGAGATGAAGAGGAAGGCCAAAGAGGAGATTTATGGATGCGGTGAGGGAGGACATGGAGGTGGTTGGAGTTGGAGTGGTACTGGCTCACTGTTGTATTGCATTGAAACCTCAGACTAACAGTTGATTGTACAGATACAGCGCTCCCTTAGAGATAAGGTGAGGAGCTCTGTCATCCAGGAGGAGCTTGGAGTAGAGACATTGCTCCTTCACATCGAAAGGAGTTAGTTGAGGTGGCTTGGGCATTTACTGTACATCGGATGCCCCCTGGAGACCTCCTACGGGATGTGTTTCAGTCATGTCCCACTGGGAGGAGACCCAAAGGAAGACCCAGGACACGCTGGAGCAACTATGTTGCCCGGCTGGCCTGGGAACACCCCGGGTTCCCCCCAGATGAGCTGGAGGAAGTGTCTAGGGAAATGGAAGTCTGGGTTTTCCTCCTTCGAATGCTGCCCCTGAGACCCAGCTCCAGATAAGCGGATGAAGATGGATTGATGGATTTCAATATATGATATTGTATATTATATTGACCCTGTATCGTGATACCTATTGTTTTCATCGTGTCATGATTCACCCTCTCACTTGTATGTGTGGTCCCACAGGTACTGTCCAAACTGTAAGCAGCACCAGCAGGCCACAAAGAAATTGGACCTCTGGTCCCTACCGCCGGTACTGGTGGTTCATCTGAAGCGCTTCTCATACAGCCGTTACATGAGAGACAAACTGGACTCTCTGGTCGACTTCCCACTCAGGTAAACACTAAATATACATACAATATATACGGGGGGTGCGAGGGTTTCAGGGTACAAGCTACTCTAAACTTATTTTATCAATGTGCAACTCAGTTACAACTGTTCACCCTGACTGATGTGAGTGTGTGTATATATGTATATATGTGTGTGTATGTATGTATGTATATATATATATATATATATATATATATACCGTATATAATATATATATATATATATGTATATATGTGTGTGTGTATGTATATATGTGTGTGTGTATGTATATATGTGTGTGTGTATGTATATATGTGTGTGTGTATGTATATATGTATGTATGTATGTATATATGTGTATGTATGTATGTATATATGTGTATGTATGTATGTTTGTATGTATATATGTGTATATGTATGTATGTATATATGTGTGTGTATATATGTATGTATATATGTGTGTATTTATGTATGTGTATATATATATATAAATATGTATATATGTGTCTGTGTGTATATATGTGTATATATGTATGTGTATATATATGTGTATAAATACATGTAGAAAATTGAACTTGAAAGTCCTTAAGAAGGACTTGGATTCGATCATGAAAAAAATAGTTCAAAAGCATTGTGATGACACTCTACTACAAAAAATAGATTTAAGAAGAACATAAGAAAGTTACGTACTGCAGCTTCTGAAAAGGTCACTGAATGTGGAGGCTTTATTTAACATTGAATGGTGCTGTCATGGTAATATAAGATGGCTTGACATCACACTGTATTATTTCATAGACACATTGATTATTTTTTTTTCCTTTACTCTGTCCTTGATGCACTGATTTATTAGCAGCAGTTCACCACGTTGTACCAAGGGAGTGATTATAAAAACATACAGTGATATTAAGCCAATATTAATTTGATATTTATGTATTTTTCCCGCAGAGATCTGGACATGTCTGAGTTTCTAATCAACCCCAATGCTGGGCCTTGTCGCTACGACCTCATCGCTGTGTCCAACCACTACGGCGGGATGGGTGGAGGCCACTGTAAGGCTCACAGACCTGACCTATTACCTATCACAGACTCACTTTACTTCACTCAGTTTGTAGCATTCATATAAACCTGAATCGTAACTGTAGAAGTTTTAAAAATGTAACGTTTTGCCAATTTGTGGCTACTTGTGCCTATTTGTTCTCCACTGTATTGATTTCTCTGTCTTGCCAAAAAATGTCCAACTGCAATACTTGAGCGTTGTATCAAGTGTCTGATTTGCAAATATTTTCTTCCGTTCAGATACAGCATACGCTAAAAACAAGGACGATGGAAAGTGGTACAATTTTGATGACAGCAGCGTGTCCCCGGCCAACGAAGATCAAATAGTGGTGAGTTCACTCTTTCGCAAAACATCACACTGGTGTAGTTCCACTTTGCATTCATCAATGGCTGTTTTTCCTTGACACAAAGCTGGACATCCATCTCGATGGCATTAACAAATCTGCAATGGTCAGACTAATTCAGATTTTTTTTTTTTTTTACTATACTCTGCAAGCTCTGTGGTTTCTCTAATGTGTCAAACTGAACTTCCAGCTGTCTAATTCCTGAAGTTGTGCGTGTTTAGTTATAATTAGTCTAATTATAACAATTAGTTATACAACAATTATCAGTGGGGGCCTAGTGGTTAAGGAAGTGGACTTGGGTCTGCAGGGCCACTGAGTTGCTCTGTGCATAGCACCGTCCCGACTCACATCACTTCTTGTGGGCTCACCACCCACAGGAAGGCTCACAATATGGTGCAATGTGATTTGGGTGGCGCCAGCTGCCCCTGCAACCCCGCAGAAGAAGATGAATGAAGTCAGTGAAGCGTTTGCACAAGTACTCATAAGATACGTTAGGTACAATTTTTAAATCATGAACCTCCTCTGATACCATCTCAGCGTTCACTTGTCAGTATGGGGGATTTGAACCGGGGACCTTGCAGATTCAAGTCTGTTTCCTTAACCACTAGGCCACCAAGATTTTTCTGGAAATGTTCTGGGGAAAAAATGTTCTTCAGTGGTGGCTTAGTGGTTAAGGAACCTGGGTCCAGGGGGTTTCCAGTTTGAATCCACCAGGTGCCAGGTTACCACTGAGCAGAACACCATCCCCAAACACTGCTCACAAAGGTCAGAGCTACCCACTGTTGGCGTTAGTGATGGGTTAAATGCAGAGATCACATTTTGCCTGTATTACAATGACGAGGAGTTTGCATTCCTTCCTTCTACTACTGGGTACTACTATTTGACAGAATGATAAATAAATCACCAGAAACATTTGGCATTTGGGTGCAAGTCATGAATTAAGAACACAAAAATAACTTTTTTTCTTTTCGACACTATTGTGGAAAAAAGCTGACACTGCAGGGAAAAAGCATAATGATAATATAAAAGAGTAGTTTATTTTATAAAAGTTTGGTAGACCGGATAACATACCAAATGGGCTGCATCAGGCCCCCGCACCTTAGTTTTCCCAGGTTCTGTTGGACTTGTTGATACAAGTTTGCTTCAGGGTAGTTGTTACCAAAATAGGGGTTGAAGGGCAACTTTAGGTACGCTGCAGCAAGGTAAATAATTTGTTTATTTCTTTTTTCCCCTTTTTTTACACAGACTTTCCAACTGTAAAGGTATATCTGTCAGTGTGAGCAGGTTGACAGTATTCCTGACTGCTTCAGAAGTTAGCCAAAAATAGTCCAGCAAGAAAAGAGAGACAAAAATAACAACATTTACTTTTCTCATACACAATGCTGAGTCTGATTTGACTTGATCTATTACTGGAAAAGTAGGCACGAATCCCCTAGTGGTGTGACTGCAGTACTTCATGATGACTGTGTGTTGCTATATGAATATAGTGAATTATTGTTCCTTGATCACAATTGCGTTTGTCTTTGTGTGTCTATAGTCCAAAGCTGGCTACGTGTTGTTTTACCAGCGACAGGACACAGTGAAAGGCACTGGCTACTTCGCTCTGGACCGAGAGGAAGAAGATGAAGAAGAGGAGGAGGAGGAGGAAGAAGGGGAGGAGGAAGAGGAAGAGGACAGGAAGTCAGCCTCAGGATGCGCTCAGGACGTCTTGTCAGTAGCGGCGGCTCTAAATGACGAGGAGGACCTGTATGAGAATCAGCGCAGGAAAAACGACAATGAACGAGAGGAGGAGGAGGAGGAGGAAGAAGAAGAGCAGGAGGCCAATAGAGATGTCACCATGAAAACCAACTAAGATGGGCACGTGGGGCGACCATGGGTAAATGGAGAGAAACTGGGATCTTTCCATCCAAAGCCATATAGACAATCAGCATGGCGGCGAGTGTCTCCAGCTCCATTCTGCAGCACGGACTCAGCCACCCCATGGGTGGAACTGCTGCGGAGGTGACGCCCTAGCGATCAGGGAGCCGCCGCGGTACAACTCTTAATGAAATCAGGACCCTCCTCTGTGGTTGGATCACCTTGTGTGTGTGTGTGTGTGTGTGTGTCCGTGTGTGTGTGTTTGTGTGTGTACGTTTGTATCGCCACGTCCTCCAGTCTGGGCTTTAGTCACTGAACGTCACCAGGGATGGAGTCGTACATCTGTACAGGGCTTTAGTCCTCCTCACTGCTATTTTTTTTATTATTTGTCATATTTTTATATATACACATATAAAAATATGAAATAGAAATATATATTTATCAATATATATACATATATATTTATTTATACGGATATGTATACGCATATGTATAAATAAATATATATGGGAATATATGTATATATGTACATATACATGTTTGTATATAAGCACATACATACATATATACATATACAAACATAAATGTATGTATGTATGTACTTATATGCAAATGTGTATATGTACATATATACTGTATACGTATATGTATACGCATATGTATAAATAAATATATATGGGAATATATGTACATATACATGTTTGTATATAAGCACATACATATATACATATACAAACATAAATGTATGTATGTATGTACTTATATACAAATGTGTATATGTACATATATACTGTATACATATATATACGCATATGTATATATACTCACACACATATATAAATATATTTATATATACGCATATTTTTTTTTCTGAAAGCAATGCATTCTTGGCATATCATTTTACTATAATTTAAAACACACTTGTAAATATTTTAAACACTGAATCAGTGGCAGGGGGTTTCATGATGCGCTGAAATGTTTTTAATCTTGCACAATCACCAACCATTCACCTTTTCTTTTAATGTGTTATTGCCAGAAAACTGCAGTTGTTGAACTAAGACGTCGTCTATCAAATGTATTTATAAAAACAAACAAACGTAGGAAGCTGCCTTTAGCAAACCAGTGGTGAGACAAGTCTGCACTTACTGTAGACTTAAAATATAATAAGTGACGCACATATTTGGGTCAATCAGCCAAACGACCCTGGCGTTGTGCGGCTGCTGCCGCCGCCACCGCTGCTGCTACTGCTAATTTTGTTGCTGTGATCTTGCATTTGAAGATGGTCCAGTAACAAGTATCCCAGCTCTAAGCTCAGTAATGTAAGGCTCTGCTTCTCTGGTCTCTGTGCTGTGGGCTTTTAGAAGCCAAACTAAGGTGGCGGTCGCTTTGCAGTTAGTCTTCAAGAAGTTTCTCAGAAATAACCAAAACAAATTCATCTTTCTGCATCTGAAAATGTGAGTCAGGAGAACTTACTCGTCTGCCAGACTTTCCTTTAAAGCAGTGGTTCTCAAACTTCATACGCCACGTTCCACCTCCTGAAGAAGTGTTTCGTCTGGCGACGCAATACGCATGGCAATACAGGGGCAAAGGTGCAATAAGTTTTGACATACTGTGATACCATCTTATATCATCAGTATCATATTTTTACAGTTAATTTTCGAAAAACGCACATAGCAGATAAGAAATGCTGTTAAAATCAGATTGCTAACATTGGGATGGAAAAATTTGCATTTGGAATTATATTTGCTGTGGAATATTGATACAGAATCGCGAAACTAAATATTGCAGTATTACAGTGTATCATTATTATCAATACTATTGTCTATAATTATTTTATGAGCCATAGACACTACTATAAAAAGGCAGTACAAACTGCTACCATACAGGTAGACATTTCCTTCTCCAACTTAAGCCTGTGTACCAGCAGTGGTGTGTGCGCCACAGTTTGAGAACCACTGAGTGAAGGACAGTAAACATGCTAATTGATACAGACACGACACTGTTCCTTTAACCCTTTAACTTCCAACAAGGTTCACAACAGGGCTGTCACTTCTCTGCAGTTTAAACATCAGCTGCATGTACCCAAATACACAAGTATGGTCCGATTTGACTTTAGCGCCACCTGGTGTCACTTTTACTGATCAACAGACAAAATATATCTGACAAACTTAGTCCACAGATGAATGTGTTGTTAAGCAGTGGACACCCTAAGGGCTACTCAACCCTAGAACAACATCCCTTCAGTAAAAGAAGCCTAAGACCCTGGTGTGTCTTTATGCTGCCTAAAAACAAACTGTTGGGTGTCCTGTCCTCCTGTGTGGGTGAATGGAATGACTTTGTCTCGTCTTGGCGTGGCAATGACATAATTTCCCTGTTTTAGCAGCGACACAGATAGAGCTTGTAATTTGTTTTGCTGTTAGCAAGCAAGCTTTATAAATCTTTGTTGGTGTCTGGAGATCTGGACAGGTGATCTTTCGATCTATTGTGTAGTTAATGGTTAATTCCTACAATTTAATCTATGATGTAGTGTTGGACAAGTGGCAGCTCTGTTCAGTGACTTATAAATCGGTTCCACGTACTGTGGGAGGCGCTGTGGGATTAGGAACACAGGTGATTTGACTGACAGCAGATGCATCATCTCATGTTTAGATCACCAAGGCCTTAACTCTTAATCCCTGACCAGCTGCCTTTTCTTTGCACATTAGTCGCCTTGTCTCGCTCGCATGTCGTCTTCTTCCCCCAGTGCACACGTGCACACACACACACACACACAAACACACACACACACATGCTGGAGTAAGAATGTCAGTATTTGCCTGTAATATCGCAGCCACGTCATCCAAGAGTTTTCTGAAGAGCCACACAAGGCCCAGAATGTAAACTGAGTGGAATGGAACACTGACCAGATGTACTTGGTCGACGCCTTTCAGAGGCCAGATGTTTTTTCTTATTTAATCTTTTTTTTTCTTCTAGTTTCTTCTCACAGCTTCTGTTTTTGTTTTCTGGGTTTGGTTGAATGTGATGGGTTACGTTTTTTGTTTTCCCTCACCTTTGCTGTATGAATTCAAGGGTACTGCTGAACGCGTTCCTTTCTAGAAAAGGGAAATCAAATGCTTCTCCTTGAGCTCTGAAGTCGGTGAGGTGGAGCGGGAGAGAAAGAGAAAGCTGTGGGGGTGAGTCGGCCCGAAAAAGGTCTTTCAGGTTTGTTGCAGGGTATTTCTCCGCCATGTCACGATGGCTGGTGGGGTTGATGTTTTCCTTTTCTACATGATGTTTTTACTGTAAAACCTGCATCGTTAGCTCACCTGTCAGATCTCTTCCATACCTTCACAAACATCTCCAAGCTTTTCTCCTCCGTAAGCTGCCTTTTCTGCTTTTCGGGCCGACTCACCCCTTTCCTGACTGTGTGCGATGTGACTGCTACTATAGAATTATACAATATTGTACATAAGAGTTCACTCTGTGAGTGCACATTTGATAAAGTTTATTTATTTATATGTAAGCATTTAATAATGAACAGACAATATATTTAAAATCTTCGGCAAGACCCCGTGTGTGGGGGAAGGGGTCGTCGTGGCTTCAGTCCACGCAGAAACATTCGTTCGAAATAGTCTTGTCTGTGCTCTTGTCAGGGAGGGAATATTTTTTAAAAAGAACAGGATGGTTCTGTTGTTTTCAGATTTTTTTTTGTAAAAAAAAAAACAAACAATAAAAACAAAAACATCCTTGCATGATATGACATAGCGGGGGTTTCCAGGTTTGGCTGCACTTGAGTTCACTTGGGTTTACATTTGAATTGTGCATGTGTATTTATACACAATCTTCAATAAAGTTGTGTAAAGCTACTAGTGGAATCATCACTTACTGACACAAGGTAGGAGCTGGACTGCGTCACGAAGGAATCTTCTTGGATGGATGTCTGATAATGTCAAATGACCCATCTTCTCGGCCCAATGTTAGCATATAATGTAATATCCAAAAGAATCATTATTAGTTTTTCCGTCTGATAATAAGACCTGATAACAATGCCTCGGTTACGTCAAGGGATGTGTGCCCCTAAAATAGTTTTTGTGAAAAACATATGGGGTTAAAGTCACTAGATAGCAGAATTGTGGCTACTTTAATGTTTGTAATGGCAGTGTTCCTCAAATAGTGGGGCGGGCTCCCTTCGGGGGTTACTTCCATAATTGGAAGTTGTTTAAACAATATTTACAGCACATAAATATAACAAAACATGAATAAAATACATAAGAACGTACCAGCAATAGGCAAAAAACAGGAGGCAGAGCTGGAAGGGGAGTTAAAGATGCTGAGGTTCTCTTTAGGAGAGACAAGGATGGACAGGGTCAAGAATGAGGACATTAGAGGGACAACACAGACAGGAAGGTTTGGACAAAAAGTTAGAGAAGACAGATTGAGATGGATTGGACATGTTCAGAGGAGGGACAGTGGATACTTGGGTAGGAGAATGATCCTAGAGATGGAGCTAAAGAGGAGATTTGTGGATGCAGTAAGTTAGAGTACAAGATGGAGAGAACGGGAAGATGGAACATAACACTCACTAGTGAACTTGATAGTATAAATGTAGGCAACATAAAGTCTTGTTAGGAAAGTCGGACATAAACTTTATCCGATATTTTCTTGGATTCATATTTTTCTACTGTTTGCCCCCAAAATTTAAGTTAGCATCTCTAATGTCGTCCATTAATATCAGCAGACCGATGATATCTGACGTCCGTAGTTCTTATGACTAGTTCTTATTCTTCAGGTAGGCTCACAGTATTGTGCAGTGTGATTTGGGTGGCGGTTGTGGAGACTGCTACCTCTGCGTACCAGAAACAGATCAATCAATAAAATGTATCTATATGTAAGAGAATAAAGATTAATTACTTAATATTGTTATTATTATTATTATTATTATTATTATTATTATTATTATTATTATTATATGTGAGTGGGGGGCCATAGGGGCACGAAACCCAGATCTTGCCCAGGGCCCTACACAGGCTCGCTCCATCTCTGTCTATCCTGAATTGACCTGAACTGATCAGGGGGTTATAATGTTGTAGAGCCACAACTGACCAGCAGGTGGCGCTGCCTGACAGTGTCTCGGTTCCGGCTGGTGCTGGACATGGTTTCTTTCCCTCTCTCTCTCTCTATCCCCCTCCCTCCTTCAGTCTTACCCACGCCTCGCCTCCACATCTACTCCATTCCCTCCACACCTTCCTGCTGCTGACATCTGCGTGGAGACGCAAGCACAGAGAGAGAGACAGGAATGAAGAGAAACCTCTCCTGGCGCTGTCGCAGTGTCTCAGCTTCGCATCCATTTTGTCCTTTTTTTATATATATGTATGTAAAAGATTGAATCGGGACAACTTTGTCGTTTTTCTCCCCCAGACGCAGCGGCGGAGAGAGACACAATAGCAGGGAAACGCAGCAGCAGAACCCAGACTGACCTGCGTGTACGGAGCTGGACGTGTGGCACTAAAAGACGCGTGGAAATGTAATATATCTCAGCATCACTATCACTGTTTTACCTGTTCTACCCTGCATCGTGTGGGTGTTTGTCCGTGTTTTCTACGCGTAATTGCGGATTTCGGTTGCTCGGGATTCCTACTCTACCTGCTGTTTTCGTGCCACCAGTCGTTTTCTAATCTTAATTTCAATCTCGATATCTTTCACGTGAACATTCATGACACGAGTGATTCACAGACACTGGGGGTTGCGCGTGTTTGTCCTCGGCGCTGGCCTCTGGAGAGCCACGCAGGGCTCCCGTGTCCTCAGCCGCCATCTGTCACTCTCTCCGAGGTCACATGAGGTAGAACAGCGGGTGCAGGAAATATGGGAAATCTTACACGAGGTGTGTTTTTTTTCTCACCCTCTAAGATCAGGGTGGGGTTTTTTCTTTTCTCTCCTTCTCTCTCTGTCATTCAGCCACGTTTCTTTGGTCAATTCCCCCCCTTCGTCTTCAGTCGTGCGCTTTTACGCACGGCGACACGCGGACTGGATGGAGCATGGAGTCGGAGGAGACCGACGGATGTTAGGGAGCACGGATGAGACCATGCCTTTGGCTGAGGTAGTAGTTTGTGCTGTTGGTCGGGGAGTCACACTGCCCCTTATGGAGATGACTGCGCAATCTACTGCCTTGCCAGCGCTGGTGACTTTCAGCGCGGGAATGGAACCCGAGAACAAGAAAGAACGTGGTTTTGTTACATGAGCATTATTAACTGTAACGGGCATACCTGGAAATTACCTCGCAGTTCTCTTTGAGTAAATAAAGTGATACAAATTGTTAGTGTTCTTTGAAATAAAACGTTTTCTACTGATCATTGTTGTTTTTATTAATAAAATACATTTAAGTTATGACATTTACCTTGCCTGTGCGTGGGTTTTCTCTACATTTTCCCCGTAAACTACATATTAGCATTTATCATCGTGGCTTGGGTGTTCGTGTTCAGGTTCTGAAAACCAGGTAAGTCAGTTTTGGCACTTCAATTTATGGCGTTATATAAGTCTATTCATGTTATTTACGGTCAATTTAATTTGGTATAGACTCCAAGGACTGGGCAAATCTCAAAGCTCATTAAAATTTTTCGGTAAAAACCGTCAAACTGACTGATTAAAGGGTCACGACCTGGCAACCTCAAATCAGGAGAATAACTGGCAACCCACGACGCGTCTCCTGCGTCATGACGTAGGACGACCGGGTAGCGATTGAAGCCGATGGGATAGACGCAGTTGTGTTAAAGTATAAAAAAGTTATTCAAGAATAATAAGGAAATATTATATATATTATTTATTTTATATTTGGAATTTGTCAAACTCCTCCTAAGAGGTAAGCTCAGAAGAAGTTAAAAAGAAGGAAGGGCAATTAAAGAGGAAATCACAGGTGCGTCGGCTGGTTACCGTCTTACGTTAAGTAAAAGAAGATTTATACAATATGGATGGCGAAATGTTGGATTGAAACCCAAAATTTGTTTTGGCTTCCATGTTCCTGTTGACCTTCAGCAGTTAAAGATGACTGTGAAGTGTCGGCACCGAGTCCTGTGTCTACAGCCTGGACCTTTACCACCTACAGACAGGTAGGGCTCTTAATAACTGACGTTTCTAAATATTAATGACTGAAATAGAGCAGAGTGTGAGTTATGAATACAATGAACACAATATTATTTACTCAACTCAGCAATGAAGCTTTTGAGTTTGAACACCTAACAGTTATAAATACAAATGGAAGAGAAAGCGTTCGTGAGAGCGGAAGTGGCGA
This sequence comes from Paraplagusia blochii, assembly GCA_016785265.1. Taxonomy (NCBI): domain Eukaryota; kingdom Metazoa; phylum Chordata; class Actinopteri; order Pleuronectiformes; family Cynoglossidae; genus Paraplagusia; species Paraplagusia blochii. The sequence continues at coordinate 285,696 of JAFBJS010000171.1, forward strand.
CATCTTACGTGACTGAAACGTCGTCGTAAAGTCTGACGTCACATCAGTTTCTGACGGTTTTTACCGGAAACACTTTGGTAGGCGAACTTATGAATTGCGAACGGCAATAACACCAAACAAGTGAAAATATACTCAGTTAAATAATTAAGTAAATATATCTGGTGTGAGACTTAATTAAATAAAAAGGTAAATGTAATTAAATCTAAACCTATTTCAATAAATAACCTAATTCATTATTACACAAAGTAGTGCAGTTGAAACTTTGGTGAGCTTTTCCTACAGATTTGTCACTGCGACACTTTATTTGAATTAATTTATTTTAATTTTGTCATGTGCCTCAGTGGAGCACCGTCTTATCTCTACACCCATAAGAATTAGTTCACATATTTTCAGGCACAATTAGCCGTTATATGATAATTTATGAATAAGCAGACAATATGTCAAAGACATAAAATCACGTCTTGTAGTATTTATTGTCTTTTTTTTATTCAATCTGATTATATTTGCCTTTTAAAAAATGTTAGTGTTTGATTCAAAGCTGTGAATTCTCAGCTAAAAAACATGAACAGTATTTTCATCTACCATAAGTAACCTTTTCTCATGGATGAGGAGGGTGTTAGGAATTACTAAAACAGTGTTATTGCATTTAGTTTTATACTTTTTCGTTTTTCAATCTGAATAATTTTTCCGCACCTATATAAATATTAAAATTGATGCACCAAGAACGACACAAACTAATCCTACTACATACATTTTCAACATTTATTTCATTTTTTTTTATATCTGGAAAAGAAACAGAGGTAAACATTGTTTTATCATCAAAAAGTTGCACATGAAGAAACATTGAAAACGGATTACCTTTTTTTATCTGATAAAAAATGAATATTCCACATTCACAAACAGAATTAGAGGGTATAGCACAACGGTCACTTCATTGGTTTCCTACTGGGCCTAAATGTTCTCTTTGCTACGGGAAAAAGGTGTTATTTTTGTAAACGGAGAGAGCAGAAAGTACTTTCACAATGTAGTAAATTCAAAACCTACAGTTGAGCAGAAGTAACAAAGCAACATTTCATAACTGAGTTTCATATACATCTCAAACCACTCACAAATTTGGTGGAAATAAATAACCATCTTGTTCTTACGCCACCACTCTGCAATAGCACTGTTACTACACCATAGTTGAACCTGAGTTGATGCGCAGCAGTTGGGCGGCACTGAACAATGACAAAAAATATATATTTTTAACATTCATAGACTAAAAATGAAGGCTGAATGAGCACTGAAGACAAATCTCTGTTACTTGTTTGCTTCATAACAAAAGACACGATTAAGATCCAACCTGTAACAGTAACCCAAGGACAGGTTAAGATCCAATACCATTGATTAAAATATATGAAGATTAATTGTTGCTACATAAATTCCCCAGAATGGTAACCCCAGCAAAATGGTGAAAGAATACTAGAACAAAAAGACATCAAGTTTTTTTGTTTTTTTTTAACATGGGATGTACATGAGAGAAGTGCACCACATAAACTCCAGGTACAAGTAAATGGCTGCTGCTTATGGAAGGAAGTATGTATCACTGTCAGAGTCAAAAACTTTGATATAAATGCAAAACAATGGCACATATCAAGAGTCACAAAAGTATTTAAGGAAAAACTCAAGTTATACAAAATAAAATATAAAATTACCAAGCAGCTCGAACACAGCTAGCAGCTGTAAGCCATAAACTGTATATAAGAAATGTATGATACGGTATAGCTTTGTTTAGTTTCCATAAATACAAACAGAAAATCACATGACATTGTTGCAACTGGTTTATATTGGACAGTTAAGCTGTTAACCACACCCTGTATACATAGTAGCTTCATATTTACTAAATAAACATAGTGTTTTATTACAGTGGAGTTAATATCCTGTTTTTGAGACAATAAGCCTTTTAGGAAAAGTTCATTGAATAAATCACGTACAAGTTTCCATTAGACCTGAATGAATTTTAACATTTGTGACATATTGGCTCCTGATTGGCAGTTAACAAAGTTAAGGTCGATATCCAACACGGGTTCTCAATTTTTTTTAAGCTGAAAACTACTCCAAGTTAACTTGTTTTGATTGGTTGTCAGGTTCTTAGAGTGTAGATATGATCGGCCCTGCTGCAGCCCTGCAAGTGAGTTCCATGTACAGTAGTCCAGCAGTTCTCTCTGTCTTAATATGTTAATTTGTCATCTCTGGGCTTGTTTTTATACCAAGTGAATTGTCTTCATGTCAGACATGAGCAACGGAGCAGGAGACAGGTACCGGGCTAACAGGCCACTTCCCCACCTGTCTCCAGTCTTCATGAGAAAAGCGAAACTGAGCTAATTAGCAGCTGGCTGCTGTCACTTCTCACCATCGCATCCTATCAGGGAGCGTTCTGAAAAACCTCAGAACCGGTTTCTTAACAGTAGTGTCTTTCATCCATACTCGGCACAAACTGTAGTCATTTAGTAGTAGGAAGTACAGCATGTCACGAGATCTGAAATATATAGAGATTGCTCTCTACTACTGTAATGGATGAAACTCATGGAAAGGAGTCCTTAGGCTTTTTTTTTTATCGTAGCATAAACCTTTGCTTGTTTTGACACAAACTCTGAACACGGACAGCTGTGTCCAAGGTTGAGGCTGCCATTCTTTTTGGCCAAGAAGTACCTGTACATCAGAGGATTGCCGGTTTTAAACCCCATCCTGGACTGTGTTGTGTTAAGTAGGAATAGAAGAACCTTCCTCCTTCTGCGACATATTTGTTCTTTTTTCACAGATGGGTTTCACAAATTATATATAAATATATATCTCACAAAGGGCTAAACAGTGTAAGATATATATCTGTGTTTCATCAGGAATCTTCTACTGAAGGGGGGCAGAAAAAAAGTTCTTATAACTTGAGACAACAGGTGTTATCAACTCAATTTGTCAGAAACTTTCAGTATATTCAAATAAATGAAATAATCCAGCCACTAGGGAACACAAGTCAGTGTTTTTCAAGTGCAGGTCCCAAGCCCGGATGATGGTGGGGTTTGCGTCAGGAAGGGCATCCGACATTAAAACTTTGGCCAAATCAAAGATGCGAAAACAAAATGCCGGGTTGGTCAGGGCCTGGGTTAACAACTATTGCCAACAGTGTTAACTTACAGGATACTGTTGAAATTTGGATTCAAATAAATGAAACTTCTTATTTTGCCGAACATTATAATTTGATGTTTATTTTGGAGGCAATTGTGGGTCCAGATCTGGCTGCCAGTTGATGCTTACTACCCCTTAGAACATTGAAGAACATGAGAGCGGAGCATCGTTTTGTTTTTCTGTTCCGTTATAAGCATTTCTGATTGGTTCAGGTTATCATTCCCAGCAGTGACTCACATCCAGTGACATCACTAAATGTCAAGCAGTTATTATAAGAGTGGAAGAAAAACAGCCTAGCAATAAATATATGCATGGTTACAACACATTTACAAACAAATAACATCACTACGCCGCTTTTATACTGTACATAACAGCACTGTAGATTCAATCCAATAGAGAGAAGAAAAACCCAAAATCATGTGAACCATTGCACCTTCATTCTTATTCCCAGGCCTATGTAAAATCACTGCATGCACTGACACACAGTAAGTAAATAACTACATCCAAACACGGTACGTCATTGTTTCCAAACGTCTCTCCGCGAAGACAATTCCGTTACGACTACAGTTTAGGAAACATGCAGAACTACAAGCTCTAACAATAGGAAGATTGCAACTTGTTATTCAAACAGTTGGATTGATTGATTGATTGATTGGTTGAAATATGATTAGTAGTAACTTTTTTCCTTCCCTGCTGCAGGGAATTTCATCAATACCCCATCCTTGCTGTGGGAAATGTGGTCAGGCCTCTATTAAAGTGCAGCTTCACTGCAGTACAAGTCATTTAGTCCAACAGTAAGAATAATTTCTTATGATTTGGTTTATTAGAAATGTAATGTTATTAAATAAAATAATTAAAAAATAGCTTTACACCTTCACACTTGCGCTTCACATTTGTCGTCACAGGCAGTGATATCTCCTGAACGTTCCAAACCTTGAACGTAGAGGCAAAAGGGCCTTTTAGCTTAGCAAACAATAAAAGCAAAAAAAAAATATATATATATTCTGGCTACTTTTGAACCACAAAGATTGTCATCTCATGAATTGACTAAACATTATAAGAAGCGTATTATTTTCTTTAAATCAAACAGCAATAAGCTTCCTTTGGTCAAAGCTGCTGTCTTTAGGTAGCTACGTTTTGGAGAGTTTAGCACCTATATTTAATCAGCTAGCTACCTACAAATTGGGAACGTTAAAATGCCAACTAGCTAGGTGGCTAACCAACATTGGGGAAGCCTATGCTTTGATACAAAGATAACTACCAACAGGTACTTTATCTATCTATTGAAGAAACCCAATAATTAGCAACACAACCCCAGCTGACAACCTTTGGCAGGATAACGGCATATCTTTAGGTAGCCAGCTTCTGTTGCTGTGTCCTGTTGAACTGTAATAAGATAAAAGTATTTTTTAGCCTGTTCAAAAAATTACAATAGAAACACTAAAAAAAGGCCATGTAGATTAGGGTCTAAACCAGAAGTCTCAAACTCAAATAAGCTGAGGGCCTCCACCCACGCTATCATTTCACTGTAGGGCCGCGTATATAAATAATAATGAAAAAAACAGTTTCCCATAGATTCCGTGCAATACAATACTGAACCAAAAGGAGACTGTGGATCAGGATTTTGAGAACTAAAGGACAGAGAACAGATCTATAAAATCTAGTTATAAATTCAGCTTTCACATCAAAGTGGGGGCCAGAAAATATCCATCCATGGGCCGCAAATGGCCCACGAGCCGCAAGTTTGAGACACCTGGTCTAATCTATGTGTATGGGAGTAATATCAGATTAAAGGACTTGTACCAGTGTTTTTTTTTTTCACAAGATATATGGCCACTTCATTTAACACCAACTAGGATACTTCTGCAAACCATCAAACCTTCACTTTCTGCTCATTCTATTTCACCAGTAAAACACATTCTACACCTGTCTTTGCTACAACATAGTTGACAGCTTTAAGTTGTCGTCTTTTTCCTTCTGCACACAATCTGTTCATCAAAAAAAATTTCAAGCAAAGAGAAAAATCCTTAACAGCCACACTGTGGCAAAACTAAAAACGCCCTTGACCAGGTGACTCTGCCTAGGGTCAGAAGATGAAGGAGGTATACTAGTTTGAGTGTACATGTGGACAAGAGAAGGAGAAAACCTTGAAGAAACAGTAGAAAGAAGACACGTTGAGTTATAGGAACAGTCACCTCATCCATTCGGTATAAGTGCTTTAACAATTATTTCCTTTGCTTAAGGAAGAAAAGTATCAGAGTAAGTTAGATCAGTCGGTGGTTCAGATCATACTTGAACGCCCATAGAGAAACCGAGAAAGAACATCTACAAGTAACAGGAAATATAAGGACCAACAGCACAGTGGAAAGTACGACTGAAAGAGGAATCTGAGTTCAGGACTAACCAGTCCTGTTGGTTTAAGTGCCTTCAGGTTCTCCAGTGTCTTTGAATGGCAGCATTTCAGTCAGTCGGCTCCTCAGGGCTGTCAGTTTCCGTACATCAGCGGGATGATGAAAACAGAAATGTCATCCCCTGAACCCAGACGCTCGTTGGTGATCCTCCAGCCTCTGTCCCTCAGTACGCCGCGGGCTCGCATTACCAGGTCCTGCGCTGCCATCGTATATCTGGGCAACATAACGCAACATGTGAGGCATGTTGTGCTAGCACTGGCTTTATCTCAGCCACTTTTTTGTCAGGGTTCTTTCTTTGGCAAATATTTAGCTATTGACTACATAAAATTAGCTTCACCGTGGACATTACATTTGGACTTTTTTTTCAACTTCTATATTTGGCCAAGAGCTAAATTAATATTTTAGGCAGAATATTATTTAATTTTCATTTACTTTGCACTTGAATTAATACTTCTTTGTTTCACCAAAATGTACATATATTTCGTATTGCATTAATTATTTTGCCAACTGTTAGCAATTACTCAGTTAAAACATATGTGACATCTTCCCTCGCTGGCGTCTGTTGAATGAATGCTACGGTGCTTTGTTAAAGTCAGTGAAATAAGGCCGACTCATATTCCACTTGATTATTTTAACTAGTACATAAAAGTTAGGGCAGATCTTTTTCACCTGTGCAAGTCATCAGGGTCACAGTTGGCTAGAAAACTGGTAACTGCTTCAGCTACTTCCTGGTTGGAAAGTACATCCCACAGGCCGTCAGTTGCCATCACCAGAACATCGTCAGCCCCGTGCTCGTACTGCATCAGGTTGTAGACTTTTACCTGCACAACACAGAATCAAAATACTGAACTTGTATAGTGCCATATGAACAAATCCTTTAACAGTCAAAAATAACCATACATACGTTGACAGTTATTATGTACAGTTTATTATTATATGATTTTGGTTTGTTAGTAAGAATGTTTTTGGATCAGCAGTGGTGGCTTAGTGGTTAAGGAAGCTGCCTTGGGTCTGCAAGGCTTTATGTTTGAATCCACTAGCTGCCAGGTTGCCACTGATGTGACCCGAGCATAGCACTGTCCCGCCCATATTGTGGGCTCACCACCCACATGTACTGTGGTGCAATGTGATGATTTGGGTGGTGCCAGCTGCCACTGGGACCTGGCAACGAACAAGCTGAAGAAGATGAATGAATGGACGTTATAAGTGTCCTTCTGGGCAAGAAAATCCGATTTTGCCAACTTTGATGAAATGGCTTAGTTTTTGGAGCATTGGTAAGGGAAATACGGTGTTTAAACAATTATAGTAAAATCGGATACTGGCAAAAGTTACTACCCGCGTCCCTAATAAAATAAAAACAAAAGAAAGAGAATAGACATGTTTAAAAGGGAATATATTTAGAAATGGTAATGTTAAAAAGATTACATAGATGTGTTTTATTGATCTGAAGCTGAAAAATTACAGCAAATACATATCTTTATCTTTATTGTTATAAATAATCCATATGGTGGGTGTCACTGAATTAAATTTGTTGGAAGGCTGCATAGTTTTTGGACTGGCACTTTATAAAAATAAATTTTGTATTATTCAACCTATTGGATTCCACACCAGTGAAATGAATGATCACTACCTTATGGTAGTGTTTACTCATTTTTCAATTATTGCCAACATTTGATCACATAATATCCAGCATGTTTAAAAGCCTTATTATTTAATGTGTGTTTCTTACTTGCTCTATCGGGTAAGTGTTGAATTTTGCTTTGATTATGCTTTGCAATTAATCGCAGTTGTCATTGAGGTTAAAACCAAATTTTATTTTATTTGCTTTAGCTCTGTTCTGTTGGTATTTTACCAACACCAAATTTGTGGAGTTTTTTTTTTTTAAGCTGCACTTCATGCTGACCTACATCCACATAAATTTATGCAGTGCTCGTTTCCCGGTAAGTGTTTGCAAATTCCTGTCTTCCCTGTGAAGACACAAAAACACACATGAAGTGGTGAGACCGTCATATTCTCCATGTGAACCTGGTATGAACTCTGGCTAATAATGAATTAAAGATTAGGCTGAGAATTCTGGGAGGAAAAGTGCAAACATCCACAAGACAAACTAGAGCAGAAGATGAAAGTGCTTTGCTACCACTGCCAGACAGTCAGTCTGTCAGTCAGACAGACTGTCAGTAGACAGACAGACAAAAAGACAGTTGGAGCTGCAGTGTTCCTGTGTCATGGGACATGCATCAGACAGAGAGAAAAGAAAATGCAGCTTCTTTTGGGGACTGTGGTGCAGTTTTGAGGAAGATAAAAGTGAGAATGATAGATGTCTGAAGAGAGAACATGGACAGGAGACTGAATTAAGAGAATAACATTATAGAAGATGAAAAAAGAGAGAAAAAAATGTAATATTCAGCTTTCAGTGAACCAGCTGACGCCTGTCTTTGGGTCCATTTGACTGAGGTCAGTGGTCAGATTCAGGATTTCAGTTTTACAATGAGTTATAGTTATATGTTATAAGTAATATATATTGTTCTACGGATGTCTGTGAGGCAAAAAGTGTCTCTGGGCCAAAGTGACATTGACAATGACAATGACGAAGAGACGTTGGTGTGAAACTGGTGTTATGTGATTATCCTGTTATAAACATTTTAACATGTCACGCTACAATGATGGATATTTATCCAGTATATATGCAAAATATTTACATTATATATGTCTAATTAGTAGGTATTATCATTATGAGTATATGTGTATTTGAATGTATTCATATTTTAAATAATATTTTTAAAATAACGATGAATTCATTACAACTTACCTCTGGGCAACAGGAAAGGAATGGCTTGATATAAATGTTGGAATCATGAACCTTAAGGTCATGGTCACCGAGTCCACGCGTCACACCAATAGTAGCCAACACCCGAGCCTGTTAAAAAGAAAGTTTTAGTTTCCAACCCATTTTTATATTTTTCATTTTTCTAAGACAGTCTGTACGACTATTCCTTACATTTTTATCCCTAAAACAGTCAGGTTCCATCAGTTTTGGCTAGTCTTTCCTGCTGAGGTTCAGCCCAGTCACTGCACATCTTCAACATGTCTGTCAATTATAGTTCTCACGTATGCAAGGAATTTTGAACCGAGGCATTTATAAGATTCTGTGCAACCTCTACAAATCCATCTCAAGTCTAGTCACATTGTAAGCGACCATATTTTAGCCATATCATTCTGAGGCTCCTCCTTGGAAATGTTTTTTGGCAGCAAAGCTTCATTACTTCCATTTAGGCTCTGGCTACAGCGAACATCTCTGGATTATTACCAGATTTTTTTCCGCTTTCTTTTCATAAGGCAACACTGAGATACAATAGTTCATCATATTCTGACATTTTCATGGCTGCTCAAGCTTGAAGATACTTGATGACAGCCTACAGAGCATCTAATGATTTTCTACATTCTATGCCACTTGCAGTTTTGGTTCAAAGTAGTATGAGCCATAAGACATCTGTTGTTGTAGTCATGTTACATAGATTTGACAAACTGATGGAGTCGGTTAGGAGTAGAAAATAAGGAGTGATTTTTTTTTTTTTTGCTGGTGGTGGTGAACTTTTGTCTTCCAGTGCAGCAGATAAATTTAGAAACAGAGATGTTTGAGTTGCTGCTGCTGGTGGTGGTGGTGCTGTTTGACAGCAGTGGAAATCTAACATCTGTTAAAACCATCAGGAGTAAATAAATGTCAGGACTGGAATCAGACCATCAGAAAAATGGAGACAGTTTCCAGGTAGAGCGTCTGCTCTTCACCGTGTGCTGTTCTCAGCAGCAAAGTATGAATTTGCGTGACTATTTTCCTTTGTATTGACTGCAGCTCTTCATTTCTCCCCTGTGCATTAAAGCAAAAGTGGTCAGTTTCCTCGTCAGTCAATTGACATTTTAATGATACAATGTTATTCACATTTCAACGTCAGTTATCCCTTTTTTGCTCTTTTAAGGCTCACAAAAAATACCAAGGATGACTTGTTGCATTTCTTTGCGTCTAGAAACGATTAGAAACCCCAAAGCCAAAAAGCTTTTAGTTGTATCAGCAACTGGACTTCCTCTTAGAGTTAAAGGATGTTCCATTCCTCAACTGAAGAACTTGGTTTCTGGTTGATGTCAGAGGTTCTCAACTGGTGGGTCCTGACCCAAAAGTGGGTCACGGATCCTTTCTAAATGGGTCATGAACAGTTGGTCAGAAATCAAAATAGTGTGAATCAGCTGTTGAACATGTGTTTAATTTTTAGAGAATCTCCTTTTATGAGACGCACACCTTTTTTAGACAGAAACTGCTCCTGGTGTTTATGGGCAGTCTTCTTGTCACATGTCCACATGTGAATGGGAGTCATCACATCCGTCTAGAGAAGACTGCACCGGTGATGAGCAGTTAAACTGAACAGTTAAACTTCCGAGGATGGATCTCAAGACACTCTAGAGGAGTAAAACTAGTAGTGTTCCCTCTTACATCAACCAGAAACTGATGAAGATCAGTTGAGAAATGAAACGTCTTTCAACTCCAAGAAGTCCAGTTGCTGACAACTACTATAAACCCTTTTTGGATCTCATGACCCGGATGAATGAGAATCTTCGCAGAAACCCCAAAGCCTTTTTTGATAATTTATTTGACAGAGAGTATCAAGTTTCTGTCACTCCCTTTCTTTTTCTCCACCGCTGTCCCACTGGGAATTACCTTCCCTCCTCCTCAAAGAGACGACTGTCATCTCCCATGCGGAGTGTGTCTGTGTGTGTCCCCTTGTGTGAGACAAAGCTGCTGACTTAAAACAGATGGACCCACAATTTCCCAGCAAGGCTTCAGAGAAACGGACACAAACTCATGCACATGCACTCACCTTTTTCCCTTCGCCATATACGAGCGGGAACTTGAGGTCTTCATCTTCAACGGTCTTATAAGCCCTGGTGGAAATAGGACAAAACACACACACACACACACATAATGCTTATGACGTTTTCCGAGCACACAGCATTCCCCTCACAAGTGATTCTCAACATTGCTAGCATTATCCTGCCTGTAGTTTTTCATTTGCTTCAGGTGAGGCATTGTGGACAGCAACCAAGGAAATCTTTGACTTTCTCGTTCTTGGAATCAGGTCACAAACCTGATGAACTTAATGAACTTTTTGAAACCACAAAGGCAAGTTCAGTCTTTTGTGCTCTAACAAGGAAGAAGATGAGAGGCTTCTGTCTGCAGCTCTCTCAAAACAACAAATTTAAGCTCACACATGCACAAAGCGAAACAGCGAAGATCTGAAAGGCACTTAAAAATGGAACTTTGATGTCAGAACGAAAAACTCCACCAAGAACCACATCAACTTCAAACAGATTTTTAAGCGACCACTGTTTCATCCTATTGCCAGACTGCATTTTAATACACGAAAACTAAACTGTATACTTCTGCGACAAACTTTAATGCACCACCACTCCATTACACCATCATTCACAGTGTAGGCTGTTCGTCACGCCACCAACCCTAACTCGTCGGAACGTCACTCCCTCTCCTCAGGACAAAGAGAGCCAGCGATGAGTCACACACATTAAATTATCGTTCCTCTGTTTCCTCCAGAAGAAGAGGAGGCAGCTGAATGACAGTACTCATTTTCTGTAACCGTTTTCTTTTTCAAGGTGAGCTTTTATGGCCTTTTTTTCCAAGTGTATTCAAACACACACACACACACACATATTTGCACCCAGGGCATGGAAAGAATACAAAAAGAAGTCTGGCTCTTAAAGAGGTCCAGATGAGCAGTGTCATGCCCAAAGGCACAGCAACTGTAGCTTGCTTTTGTAAACAAGCCACGGACGCTGTAGGCAGATTCATTACAGTCTCTTAGCCTCTCTTTTAGAAATATTGTGCAGCTACATCAAAATGTAACCCAGGTTGCCTCAAAGCAGAAAACCTTGATAACAATGTTCATCCAGGACTTTTAAAAAAACAAGAGCTTCGATTTTTTACAAATTTGTTGTGATCTAAAAGACAAGTCACTAAAAGATTCTCTTTTATGGGTGGTGGTATTAAGGGTGTATTATTATTGTAACATCGCAGTGGGTGCAATTGTCTAAAATGAAGCAAAATGCTTGAGTTTAAAGTGTTGAGTGAAGATTTTTTAATTCTTTTCTTTTTTCTTTTTTAGTAAACTCCTTGTCATTGTGATATTGTGATTCGCACCACTGCACACAACAAAATGATTCCTCTCCATTTAAACCATCACCAAAGTGGACAGTGGACAGCTTTTTGACTGCCCGGGAAGCTCTGAGTGGGGACAGTAACACCTCAGTTGTAACCTGAGTTACAACTGACTAGGCCACCACTGCCCCAATTGATCAGATAAAGTCTGGAATTACTGGATATTTTCATTTCAGTAGGAGTCCAGCTCCAGTTTCAAGAATTGTCGTTTGTGATGCTTGTTAAATTTTAGGGTCTCAAACTTCCGGCATGGGGGCCATTTTTGGCCCATGACCCAACCACATGAGGCTCACAAATTTATAAATCAACATCTAAATAAAAATTTTTATTTTGCATCTTGTGTCCACCACTGTGCATTCCACTTCCCTTCAGTCCTGTATATGTAGACGTTTGGGGCAGTTGGTAGAACTTGGCCCCCCCCCACCCCACCACCACCACCAAGTTACTGCTGAGGTGCCCTGAGCATGGTACCGTCCCCAAACACTGCTCCCCGAGCGCTGGCTCAGCTGGCTGCCCCTGCTCACTATGGCAAAGGAATAGATGCATAGGCAAAATTTCAACAGCAACATCATCACACTTCACAATCACACTTGGCCAGGACGAGAAATTACCTTTCTGTTCTGTCCAGAAAGGATGCTGTAATTAAGCTCATTCATTCATTCATGTGAACCTTCCTGCAAGTGACAACGCTCAGATCACCTGTGTGGATTCAAACCCGAAACCTTGCAGACCCAGGGCCTCTCTAACCGCCAGGCCACCACTGCTGCACTAGCATAAATGTGTAACTGGACTGCTAATAACCAATCCTAACGCCATTGAAGACAGTTGTTGTCGCAAACCCCAACCTTTTTGGCTTGTGATCCACCTACATGTGTCCTACATAATGTCTACATTGGAGAGTCTGGTTTTAATCTGATGAAGGTATTGGATTCATGTCTGGGGCACTTTGCATTCTACCCCCAGTACATGTTCACATACTTGGCTAGGATGAGAAACGGAGACCTGCACAAACTGGTCTGCAATGATATTTTGTAGAACAACGGATTAAAAGCAAAACTTTGAAAGACAGATGGTGTCACTAATGTTTTGACAGTGATCACACCAGGTACACACAGTGATGAAGTTTCAAAATAAAATTATATACGGTTGAAATTTGGAAACAACACTCTTGGTAGTGTGCTCGGAGAGATTCTAACTGCAGTCCATATGGTGGCTCCAGAGGGCGGAGGAGTGTGTGTGTGTGTGTGTGTGCAGTTGGGGGGGGCAGCCATACTGTGAAATATACATCACACATAGTGCAGGATGTGTCCCAGTGTGTCAGACAGAGTGTGTCTGTAACAGCACATCTCATTATCAGCTTCCCTGCAGTCACAATTAAGCAGCACAGTGGCTGGCTCACCCACATAACACTGCACATACAGGAGCGTCTCTGCTGTGTCATTAGATGGTTGGAGGTCGGCCTGCCTCCTTGTTAGCTCTCACTCTGTGGAAGAGTCTCTGCAGCTGCCACAGTGATGGGAGAACGATGTGGGTGAGGCTCAGATTCTCCAACATCGACACCAGCAACGAACCGAGCCTGCACTTTGCTAATTTTCTGTGAATTTTGTGACTGGGTCAACTGACACAGAATTTGCCATTTATTCTACAAAGAGGCTGGTATTAAAGTCAGATCAGAGTAATGGAAAACTCACCAGCCGTTCATGGTGAAGTCTCTGTAGAGCATCCTCTTTCCCACCTCCTTTCTCTGAACTCTCCTTGGAAATTCCAGGTGTGTGAACTCGTTTCCTAACAGGTGGGGTTGCATGAAGCCCTGGAGGAGAACATTGACAGATTTTTGATTTTTGCAGATAGAATGAAGTTAATTTTTAGTCTTCTGCTGTCACCTTGGTGTTGAGCTTGTACATAGAATTGTAAAGACAAACATGTGATAGAATTATTAAGAGAAATAATAGTAAATTGTTGTCCATTGTTAATATTGTATGCTTCATATCAGTGGTTCTCTGCTGAAGTTGCTCAGGACTCACCATCACAAGGTGAGACCCAAGATAATTTAGACTTTTCAAATTAAAGTTTATTAAGTAACTTGTTCTGGGAATAAAAAATATTATGAAAATTATAAATCATTAAAACTTTAATTAATCCAACAAGTTGTGAACCACCAGTTAGGAGTCACTGCTTTATATGAAATATCAAAAGTCACATCAGCATAGACTTAATAAGGCGTTTGATGCCCTTGAAAATAGTAGAACATTCTTTGTTTTTTTCGTTAGGTGGAGCAACCTCTTTCCTGATGGTCTGGCATTGAATACTTGCATAACATAAACTTGCGCAACTGCACGTTCATTTAGAAATGACTCTAACTAAAGTTAGCTGGGTGAGAGACAAGTGTTAATTAAACATAAGAAATTAGGTCAACCTTAGTGCTAAAATGCAAATATGAAAATGCAATTAATGAAAAATCCCAAACTTGTTTCCTGAAACTAAGAACAACTAACTAGGCTAACACTTACTTACATACAGTTTGAAGTTGAGCTGAAAAAGCTAAAAAATATGCTAAATATGCTAAAAATAAGCTCAAATATGAGTTCATATACTTTGGCTTCAAAAGAATCAGGTATGAATATGTTTGAATACAAATGTAATTAATTTAAAAATTAAAATGAAGTGACCCTGGGATCAGAAAAGAGCTGCATAAATGGTTATCAAAAATATACTTAAACCAAGTGGCAGGCTATGCATTTCAACTGTAGGCTTTCATTGACGTCGTAGGTTTGTGACGGCAAACCTTTTGTTTTTTTGGTTTGTCACTGCTTAAACCTAATAATTAGTCTAGGGATAGATGCTCAATTGTTGGCTGAATGTGTAGTTTCAGTGCAAGTCATAGTTAATGAACAATTTGAAGAAGTTGAACAGGGGGAAGTAGCAAATGAAACTAGAGCAGGAATGAAATATATCAACAGTGAATTACCTACTGTGGTTAATGATTGCAATGAAAAAATTACTATGAAAAGAATTTACATTTAGTGCCAAGAAACTGTTTTATCCAGGTCAGTAATTGATGCCATAAAGGTGTGTTGAGTTGGTTTTTTTTTTTTTGAGTTTTTGTTTTTACCAGGAACTGAAGTCGCTGTCGCTCTGACTCTGGCGTGAACTCTGTTGACACGGGGATGATCTCGTTGTTTCTAATAATGACAGCCCTGCAGACACACACACACACACACACACACACCATTGAGCTGACTGTATAATTGACATACTGTTCAACAGACCGAGGCAGCAGAGTGAGCTGAACTTCCACCGTCTCTGTCTCGGCATGTTGATACGCTGCTATTAAACAGACAAGTCTGAATCCCGGGAGGGGGGCGCTGTGATCATTGCTACATTTAAATCAATCATCACAGAACCTGAGTAAGTGCACGCACCTGCTGTCACCTGCGTTCGCCACATAGAGTTTCCCCAGAAGGTAGACCACAGTGAGGGCCGTACATCCTCCTGAGATGTTGTGAACCTGCTTCTCTCTCTCAATTTGAGCGTCCTGAGGAAAAAGAGGGAGAGAGGTAGTTTGGTGTGTGGGCATGGTAGCTGCAGGGTGAAAAGAGTATTTTTTTTTACTTTGGGTTTTTTTTTTACTGTGGTTTCAACTACATTCTTTATCATCAGCATTGCTTTCCATTGCCATCTAGTGGCTAATTTCATAGTTCTCACTCATGCATTTAAGTTCAGGCATTTCCAGTGCTTTTCCTCTTTAGGAAATCAATCGTATTACAGCAATTAAAAAAACCCCCAGAAAAACCAAAAACACAGTTTATTTGAAAGGACAAAGTTTACATGGAGGTATTTGAGTTAGAGTTGAGAAAACAGAGGACAGGGTGAGATAGTTTGATTCGCTGTGAACAAGCCGAAAGAAAGGAAGATTTGAAAGGACAAAATTTAATTGTGAACTAAATAAGGTGCTTAAGCAATTGTAATGTTTTTTATAGAGTATTTGTAAGTCTTTTTGTCTGAAAGTGTCTGAAAAGTAAGGAACAAAGCTTAGAGTCCTCGCTCAAGAGTTTTTCTTGAGCGATTTCGGTAAAACGTCATTATTTATTGGCCCACCTAAGTGATATATTATGTGGTCCAAGTACAACACAAGGCCAATCAAAGACCAGGACACAGATTGGTTGTCAAGGTAAACACTTTTTTTCTGATTTGAAAACAGGTCAACTGAAAATTTAATAAGATAAAAGCAGAACTTGGAAATTGCGTAAATCTCTTGGAAGTTTCCATCCATGCTGTGAGTCATACTGTTAAATTACACAGTAATCAGAGGGTGATTTCAGTAAATTAAATAAAAACAATTCACTTTAACAGGCTAAAACTATCAGTCACATTATAATAATGAACACAAAGAATCAAAATGGTTAGATTAATCCCAGCCGACTCGCACGGTGAGCTGGTATTTACAGCAGGCGTGGCTGCGAACAAACTGCTGCTGCCAGAGTAGGACTGATGTCCAGACACATCAGCAGTATCTCAGGTTTTTTTGAGTTTGAATCAGAAACCAATCCTTCTGGACCAAAACCCAAAGAAGCATTTGTCAAATTTATCTATCTGTCTGTCTTTCTAAACTCCTGGCCTTACCACTAAGATTACAAGTAACTGGTAGTGCTGTTTTATTGGTTTGTAATCTTCTTTCCAGATTAAGAAGATTCATGTGACCCCAACTTCATCATCCGTTTACTTGATTCCTGCACCAAGAATCTTTATTTTTTATAATTATTTCCTGTTTCCTGTTTCGCTTGACTTTGTTAGGCACTGTGTGGAGGTACCTTTTTGTGTTATATCACTATTTACATTTCCATAAATATCAAAAAGTACTAAAGCACAAATAAATGTGAGAGTTTAATAATTAGTGTGGGGGGCTGGAGGTGGATTCTCTTTAGGAGAGACAAAGATGGACAGGATCAGGAATGAGGTCATTTGAGGGACAATACATACAGGAAGGGTTGGAGAAAAAGCTAGAGAAGCCAGATTGAGATGGTATGGACATGTTCAGAGGAGGGACAGTGGATACATTGGTAGAAGAATGATCCTAAAGATGGAGAAAAGTGGAAGGCCAAAAAAGAAATTGATGGATGCACTGAAGGAGAACATGGAGGTAGTTGGAGTCAGAGTAGAACATACAGAGAACAAGGGCTGATAATTCGCATTGGCAACTCCTGAAAAAGGTACTTGTTGAAAGGAGAATAAGTACAAAAAAACTAAAAGCCCATCCCTATTGTTTGCCACGCCTTCTCATGTTTATTTTTATCTCTGCTGAGTGTTTTATGCCTCATACAACAACAACCTCTATTCTAAGGCTGCTGCATGACCGCACCTAGGTAAAGAAAAATACTTGTCTCAAATCCAAAACATCTATTGTTGATGCTAACAACAATACCCATTCTCAACAGTTATTGAGACACATTTTTATGGATCAGTGTTATCTCACCATTTCTTTGAAGGCGTTCTCTATAGCACCTATAACAAGGCTTTCATGCTGGACCTTTTTCTCTATAAAGAAACGAGGCGGTGGCGGTGTGTTGCTAGGCGAACCGGGCGCCCCTGTGGCTCCCCTCAGTGAGGCTGCCCTAGTAAGGGAGCGGTGCGGACCGGGTGTGTTTCCCTGGAGGTAGGGGTTGCTGTCGGGCTCTTCACCCAGCACAGTGGGGGGGTATGACGATGGGTTGTGCAAAATCTCGATCACAGCTTGGAGCTGGCAGGCAATGTGGTGCTGCAGCAGGCGCGACGCAACGACAGCCGCACCAGAACCAGCGTGACCGTCAAACAAGGCCCAGTAGTGGAATACGACCCCTTCACTTTCCTGTTAACACAATTATCCACATCTTACACATCATAAATGGATAAATAAATATAACCTTTTCTTAAAAAATATTTGGGGACATGCAATATGAGCTTTTTGCTTCTATACAATAACAACTAATATCAGTGGTGGTTAAAAAGTGTTATCTGCTCGCTAAATTAACTTTCTTCAATTGAAATAATAAATCCTGGTATAACTAAAATTTTAACTAAAATCTTCTGCACCCAATCATCTTTTTATCAAAATAGATTAATAAAATGAGCTACAATGCTGCCATCTAGTGACTATCACTTACATATACAGCTGTTTTTTCTTCATATCTATGTTTAGGGCACCCATCATTTGGCAAAACACAGGCATCATGTTTTCATTATCGGAACTAACACCAATAGCAAATCTTACATAAATTACATAAATTTGCTAATATTGTGCTACCGATATGATCAACTCTAATTTTATTCAAACTTAGTATATAGCATATACTGCATGTTTAACTGATATGTGGTACAGTATACATAAAAGCTTTTTAACCAATTTTAAAACCTTTTTATCCTGTCCACACACTTATTCCACAACCTGTACTGGACCGTGTGCATGTTTGTGCGTTTACTCACTTCCTCCAGCTTGTTGTGCTGCAGGTGGAGCCCTAGAGCCTCTCCATTTGGAAGAGAGCTGCGCCTCTTGGCCGTGGGTGTTTTACTGGGCGTAGACTGAGGGCAGTAGCTCATCGGCCTCCTTCTGGCCACTACCACGGTGCAGCACGCCTGGTCCTCGTTCAGTGCACTCTTACCTGCATTAATCACCCTGTGAGAGCAGGATCAAACAAGAACATTTTGTAAATACATACCTGGTTACATTTCACCTTACATGTGCTTATCTTTAATGATAGCTATGGTCAAGAATTGGATTATGTAAGACACTCCTTGTGGAATAAACTGTTTTTAGGAACACGGCCTTCATATACAGCCAGAGGTTTATCTCTGTGATTTAGGCAGTGGAATTATTGCACAAGAAATACACGGAAAAACCTGCTAAAAAGTGTTAAGAACAGGGATGTCCCATTAACATTTGCTGAAATCCGGCATTGCCCAAACACTTACAGATATCGATGTTAACAGTTACCAATATATACAAGTGATTGCCCCTGTATTATTGTGATGCCAAACAAAAGGCATCCTACAAATAACTGTGTACAACATAAAAATACATCACTAACCTTAACCCTCACATTACCAGCTCCTTGCAGTCATTACTAATTACAGTTTTCTTATCCACAAATAACTCATAATTTACCACATGCCGGTCAAAGTGTTAGGACCCCATGAGGAAGTCCAGTGTATATGCGGATACTGCGGCTTTGCAGTTTCAGATTTTGAATATTGGTGAAAAAAACAATACCAATACTCTCTGATATTAAAAAGGATGCTGATATCGGGCCGATATTATCGGTGGAACGATATTATCGGACATCCCTAGTTAAGAATCATAATGACACAACTGTCACCAAGATTCAATGAAGTGCCGTCAATCCTCCGAGGTGTCCATATATATGCACAACATACAGTGTTGTTAAACAACAAAGATAATCAAATGACAAAATTAACATGGCATCCTCCCTTAAGCAGTGTTTTCCAACCTCTGTAAAGCTACCCCGATTATTTTTTATTAACATTAACACAGCACATAAAACACTTTCATATTTTGGAGAAGTATAATGAAATTACTCATTAAGTCTTTTTTATTGTAACAAATTCGAGGGTGCAGCTCTTTCTCACAGGTACCCTGACGTGGTTATTTGTCTCAGTTTGAAAAACCAGACGTATTCCAGACGGCACCTGCAACACACATGCAGGATACACGAGCCAGAAAACACGCAGCTGTTCCAGTCGAGCAAAAACTAAAACAGTCAGAGCGCAGAGGTTCAACCTCAAAATTTCATCTGAAATATGGCAGATCACACCAAGAGCCAATGATAGTTGATACGAAAGCTATTTTAAAAAGGTGAGGAAACGGGGTAAGACGGCTCCAGTGAGACTGGTGGGCAGCAGACATCTGTACATTGAAGGTGTCTGCGTTTATGAGAAACGGGCACGTCTATTTATAACCTCAGACCGTAGGAGGGGTTCTGATAAGAACCGGCATTGTTGTCTGGTTGTCAGCCTTAAATGCCAGTCACCTTTGGGCAGATAAGATGACAAGAGAGGAAGATAATACCAAAAAAGAAAAAAAAAATCTGTAAAAGCCAATGTAAAAATGTTCTAGTTTTCTTTAACAGACAGACATGTAGCAAGACTTTTTTTAAGGAGGCCCAGGGTTTTAGCTGAGACTCTGAGAAGCCTTTGTTTAAAAAAGCAGCTGTCCACTGCACATGTCTGCTTACTATCTATGACAGGAGACAGAGAGGGAGAAGGTGAGGGAGAGAGTTGACAGCAGCTGCCTCTACAACATGCAGTTGAACAACAGAAGGAGGCCACGTCATTAAAATAAACAATAAAATAAAACAAAAAAATATATTATCTTTGGAAACAGCTAGAGCTATTGGTTGTCATCGTGAAAGGTTGCGTGAATTCAGAAGATGCCAGTAATTTGTCAAAGTTGGCTCTAAAACTCTCTTCTTTTTTTCCTTTTGGATTGTCCTTTTTTTAACTCCAACCACCTCCATGTCCTCCCTCTCTGCATCCATCAATCTCCTCTTTGTCTCCTACCTGGTAGCTCCATCTCTAGGATCATTCTTCTACCAATGTATCCAATGTCCTTCCTCTGAACATGTCCAAACCATCTCAATCTGGCTTCTGTAGCTTTTTCTCCAAACCTTCCTGTCTGTGTTGTCCCTCTAATCACCTTATTCCTGATCTTGTTCATCCTTGTCTCTCCTAAAGAGAACCTCAGCATCTTTAACTCCTTCTCCACATATCATACTCAATTATTAAATTATTTCTGTACTGTACTTCAGCTGAAACGTGACAACTTGTAATTTTAGTACTTCACCTTTATGGTAGTTACAGTTAAGAACAAGATCAACTTTAAGCATAAAAACGGCAAAATAAATATAGTATAATACACAATACACAAATAAGCTTAATATAACTTAAAACTGCTGCAAACAACCTGAAAGATTAATACACATGTGTCAAACTCATGGCCCCGGGGGCCAAATGCGGCCGGCCAAGGCATCTGGTATGGCCCGCTGGAGCCTCAAGGTACAAGATACAATATTAGTTGCGTAAATAAATGATATTAAACTGCAGTAACATGTATTGATTTGTTAAGGAGTATTTACATGTATGATATTCCATTTACAACCAGAACTTTAAGGAACATTGTATTGTTGGTGTTGCCAGATGGTGAAAATCAGTTTGACACCACTGGATTAATACATCAAACATATGAAGCTGAAATGACCCAAAGGCATCACAGATAAACAACAGAGTTTCAACCTCCTTTGCACATGTTGATACACAGAGGACTGTGACTGGTGGAAGTGTATGTGAAGAAATTGGCAGAGTTCATTTCCTAATGTGCACCATGAGTGTTGCAGATAGTGCTAATGTGCGATTCAGACGAATTTCCCACTTCATTCTTATCTGAGTGGTGGCAGAAACAGAGACAATCACTTCCCTTCCCTGTCAGTCATGTTTCTTTTTGTTTCAATCCAATTCTTACCATTAGGAACAAAAACCTCAATTTCAACTCCATTGTCAACCATCTAATTCACTCTTTTGTTTCACCACCGTCAGCTGCAGATTCAGGCCCACAATCCAGCAGCAAGGGTGGAGCCACGGTTGGACTCAAAGCTCCGTTTCTGTCGAAATGAGAACAAAAACAGAGCAATGATGCCAAAGTACTGCAGGATAAATTTTGATTAAAAGGATTAAACTATTAATAAATGCAGTTTAATTTGGCCATCCCACATAGTTGTACAAATAGACAGAGATTTAGATCCTGACTAATGAGTAGTACATTATAATTATACAGTAATAATGAGATGATAACTGACTAATATCACAGCTGCAGGCAGATCCGTTACAAATGGTGGTTCAGCTAGAGATTTATAAAACCAGCTTCTCACACCCTGCATCCATCTACCAGCGCCAGAAGATAAAAATGTAGCTGTTAAAGCCTCTTAATGTAACATTAGATCCATGAGTCAGACCAGTTAAAATTGTAAACGTTCTCCAAAGACGCTGCAATCTGGAAGAATAGCAAGTAATATGAATCAAAAATAACTTCCAACACAGTCCAAATCACCATTCTGAACGGGCTGTAACCCACGCCTACAGTCATTTTCATTCAAATCATCTTTTCTTTCTTTAGGCAAACAAGGATAAGAGCACCACGTTATCAATATAGGATATTATGTAAGAGGACCATTAGGGAGCAGCAAAACGCAATTATATCCTCTCAGTGGTTGTGGTAATGCATCTGTGTTGGCAAGAGTCTGTAAGAGTGAGGGAGGAGGAAGAATGGAATGACTTTCAAATATTTTGATAAAGTCAGGCCAGAAAGAACAGGAAAATTCTTAAGCGGTCGGAGAGACGTCAAAAAGCTGAAGGTGTAAAACCTCCTGCAGAATAAGACAAAGAGAAGTTACAAAACTGTAACTATACTACTATGTACTAACTGTAAATGTGTAAATTAAACTGTAAATGTAAATTTATATTTCAATATATATAATGACATTTCAGTTGTTTGATCATTATAATTTTTATGTTCATGGGATTAAGTTCAACAACTTCAATCCCGGCAGTTGCCTATGACATATGGCAATAAATGAAACTGTTGCTGTTGATGCGGACATAAATGAGAAAAACGAAAAAAAATTACAGGACACGATATCAGACCATAAACACATGGCCAAAACCATTTTTTTTATCTTTATCTGCTTGTCCGTTGCCGGGTTGCAGGGGCAGCTGGCACCACCCGAATTACATTGTACCATACTGTGATGGTGGTGAGTCCCCAAGAAGTTATGTTGGGTTGGGGTGGTGCTGTGCTCAGAGCACCTCAGTAGCAGCTGGTGGGTTAGAACCTGAAGCCTTGCAGAGCAAAGTCCGCTTCCTTAACCACGAGGCCACCACTGCCAATGGTCAAAACTATAACAAGTGCCATTAAAGAAAAAAAGTTATACTTTAATAATCACAATTTTGGAAATTATTGTTGTCTTAACTGCCCCTGCTTGTCAGAGGTAAGCTTGGGAATCAAACCCAGGATCCTCCAGCCTTTTGGAGGCAGGCATGCTGACTGCTACACAATGGAACAGACGATTACAGGAATATCCTTTTTTTTTTTCTTCATCACTTGACTTCTCATGTATCTTTTTACTCTGTCGTGAAATATAACCCACAAGAGGTAAATTCACACTGCTGCTTTCTAAGAATCGACATTTTGAGTTTAAGTTACAGAGAAAGAGGGAAGGAAAGACACAGGAATCTCTCTCAGGGATCTCACATGTTCTACTGGAGTATTCAACAAAATAAACTGACTCTCTGTGGGTCGGGGCGATTGCTTACATTCCCTGAGACTTAGGTGATGATTATACTTGTACATTTCCTCACACAACCTGCTGACCTTCTGTCTGCATTATCAGCCAGTACGTCTCTCT
Source organism: Paraplagusia blochii (assembly GCA_016785265.1). NCBI lineage: Eukaryota > Metazoa > Chordata > Actinopteri > Pleuronectiformes > Cynoglossidae > Paraplagusia > Paraplagusia blochii. Next base: position 308,936 of record JAFBJS010000171.1, read on the forward strand.
GTGCATTATGGTCAGTTCTGCTCAGCTCACGTTCAGAGAGCAGTGCCTAATGTCTGACACTATATAATATATAATATGAAATATCAAATCCAGAGTGTACAACTAGGTCCAGCATCCACCTTAATGACCCCCCCCGCGCCCCCCCCACACACACACACACAGCACATGCAACACAAAGCTGAAAGTCGAAAATAAAGGATGGATGATCTTAGATTGCACCTGATACATCCCTTTTTCTACAGTTACCATGGTTACCAATGTAACAAAGTTGATGACACACAACCAAGAAGAAGAGGGCGAGATTGAAGGACTAAAGTTTAGACAAGAGTACAATGTCGCAAACATGCTAATGTTATTTACTTTCCTTTTCCAAGAAATCTACTAAACCCAAACTTCACACTTAGTCTTGGTCTCCAATGTTTAGATCTTAGTGATAAAATGTGGCTGATACATTAGCATCCACATTATCAACGGCACAAGTACCAGACACCTCACATTGTTACACATTACGTCAGTTATTCTGTCCTGAGGCCTATGTTATATATTGGCCTGCCAGAACTGCATTACATGTGAGACCTAGAAGCAAACAGAATAGATTGGTTCATGAATCTAAAAACCTACAGAAGCATTACAATTATTTACTTTGCGCGTCACAAAACAGGAAGTGGCGTGGATTAATCCTGTAGTCATACCAGTAATGCCACCTGTGTATATCTGTGTGTGTGTGTGTGTGTGTGTGTGTGTGTGTGCATAGGCAACAGTGGCACAAAAAACAGCTGGGCCTTGACACAGTGCTTGGATTAAAACTACCATTATAGACAGAGTGTACTGTATCTCAGCAAATTGAATTAGATCAATCTCAATTTCTGGACTAATTGCTTGCATATCTGCTGCGTAGCAACTGTTTGTGAAATTTAACCGAGTCATGTTGATGATGTGATGATGTCATGTGCAAACAACAAACTCCCTTGCATCTATTATAATAATTGACAACATAATTATTGAACATAAACCAAAATAAGAGAGCGCCACCTCCTGTCTGTTTCTCTTTGAAGAGCAAAAAAATATACACAAGAGTATTTAACGTGTGTGGTTATAAAAAATTAAAAATATATAGCTTTTTATACACATCAGGCCAAAAAAAGTTGTGTTACCAATAACATAAAAATATTAGGTTGGTTAATTATTATTTTCTTGTATCAAACATGAATAAATAAGACTAGAGTTCAAGATATGTTCTGTGCAAGATGGCTGGTCTCATGTTTATGCCCAGTAGACCGTATTATTGTATAATCCCGCTCCACTGTTTTTTAAGTTCATAAAAAGGAGTTACATTAAGCTTACGGCAAAACGTTTATCACAAATTATCGTCCATTTCTAATGGCAAGGGTTTTCATGCATGACTAGCTTCTTCAGGGCTTAATAAGGCTACCTACGGATAAAGAAGACGTCTTGTAAAGTGGCCAAATAGTGCTTTATACATAAAATTGAATGCATAAAACAATTAACTTTCTAAATATTGAGGAAAATTTCTAATACAAACTTTACGGTCAACATTTTTGGCAACGTTTCTAATACAAACTTTACGGTCAGCAACTGGTTATTCATGTGTAGGTTTTTTCTAGTTTCATCATGCAGTACATCAGATTTACTCAGGCGGAATATGCCACATGGTTGCATAAGCGCTAATGAGTCATACTGCTACCAACGAAACATGGACAAAAATGTCAAAAACGGCAACAATTTTGGCTAACTCGCCTTCTGTACAGGGCTGCACAGTAGTTAAGCTCAGTCTGGAGTAGACGGCCAACCTTCTCATCTCAATTAGGTGGTCTGCTACAGACTGTCTATTTGTTGACATGCAATCACACACACACACACTCATAGAGTGAGCCATAAATAGAGCAGAGTTGTAGGCTAATACCCAGATGCTGCAGGCTCACACGTGAAGCTAAGCTGGAGTGCACTGATCCTCTGGCTGAACGCGTCTTCACTTTAACCAGTTTGCAGTTCAAAGCTAGAGCAGAGGTGGATTAACAACACAGATCGCTGATCAGAGTTGAATTTATGAGCTGATATTCCATCATTCCCATGGTTTTCTTGGTAGTAACCAAAATCTCCTCAGTTCTTCCATCAATAGCTATGGCACAGTCCAGCGAAAATTATGTTTTTATGAATTTATTGTTTTTCTGTTCACTGTATTCTTCAGGTATTATACCTTTCCCAATCTACATTATCCTCATAATCATAAAATCATAATTTACTTTATCAAGAAGTGGCTTTGTGACTCCCGCCATCCCTTCTGCTTCCCATCAAGAAACACAGATCTTGAAAGACAGATCTAAACAGGTGTTTCATCTGTACATTTTTTGTTTCACGGATGCGTTAGCAACCTCCACATCACTATGGTGTTAACACAATGTGCAGGGATGGTGGGGGGCGTCACAAATGTAGATGGATCAGCACCTGCAAGCTCCTGGTTTATGACCCAGCAAGACTTGCTTCCGTCGGGCTTTACTCACTCTGCGTATCCGGTGGCCCACGGTAATCTCCTGGTTTCCTTCAGGATGAGAATGGGCCGGGCTATGTGGTCCGCCGAGCACTCGATCTCATCCGGGGAGAGGCCGAGAAACTCTGGTCTCTTATAGGGGAATTTCAGCGGAAGATCGGATCCCGGGCTTCCCCCTCCTCCGGAGCTTCCTCCGGCCATAATCCCTCCCATGAATCCAGCCACGGCGGACTTGACCCGAGTCAGCATGTTGGTGGTGCGTCGGGGAGGCGGCGGCGTGTCCGTCGGCCGGTGCGAGGCACCGCGGCTTCCTTTCCCCGGATTCCCCCCCAGCTCGACCGCGCTGGTCGACGACGGGTTTGATGGAGACGAGAGGAGGAGAGCCTCAGCGGGTGCAGGTTTCATTCAGTCATCCATCTATTCCTGCAACGATCCGTTCATCCCGTCGGCGTGGAGACATCGGCAGACATCGGAGGCCTCGGTGATTAAAAATCGCGAGGATGCTTGGGTTTAGAGCCCGCACTCTCTCACAGGGAGTCAGTGATGACAGGTCTGATCTGCTGCCGTGGACGCGGAAATACACTCCAGATTAAGCAGTCACGTGACGAGGAGAAACACACAACCCAGAGATGGACGTGCATGGGAGCAGTGCAAAGCGATATATTTTATGTGCAGTGATGTCATCCTGCTATTTAAAAACACATTTACATAAGTGGCGTTACAATGACAACCATACCAGGTTGGCAAAAAATCGGAAAATTCAGAAAATGCCAACATCAGTGTATTTGCCCGTTATATGTTATTTCAAGAACCAAAAAATCCTCAATTTATACCCCCACAGTACAAGACAAGAAAATACTATTCTATACTATTATTCTACAATGTTTAAATTATAATTGAGTATAATTTAGTTTAAGGTTGCACCTACTATATGCAAAAGGATCCTGCCATGAAACACATTTTGCATGACCCCATACAAATTATATTTTTCCTTATCTATCTGTCTATCTATCTGTCTGTCTGTTAATCTCCTCTTTGTCTACTACATGGTAGCTCCATCTCTAGGATCATTCTTCTACCAATGTATCCACTGTCCCTCCTCTGAACATGTCCAAACTATCTCAATCTGGCTTCTCTAGCTTTCTCTCCAAAGCCTGTGTTGTCCCTCTAATGACATTATACCTGATCCTGTCCACCCCCCTCCTCTGAACATGTCCAAACCATCTTAATCTGGCTTCTCTAGCTTTTTCTCCAAACCTTCCTGTCTGTGTTGTCCCTCTAATGACCTCATTCCTGATCCCATCCATCCGTCACACATTGTCACTTGCTAGTGTCTCTAAACTCTCTAAACTACTCTCACTACAGATCACAACGTCACCTGCAAATACCATCAACCATGGAGACTCCTGTCTGTCCTTATCTGTCAATCTGTCCATCACTAAAGCAAACAAAAACAGGTCTGATCATTGATGCAGTCCCACCTCCACCTTAAAGTCTTCTGTCCTTCCAACAGCACACATCACCGCTGTTGTACTGTTCTCATACATGTGTTGCACCAGTCTAACATACTTCTCTGCCACTCCTGACTCCCTCATACAAAACCACAATTCCTACCTTGTCACCCTGTCACAGGCCTTTTCTAAATCTACAAAAACACAAGGCAACGCCTTCTGACCTTCACTGTACTTCTCCCTTTCAACAAACTTAAGGCAAATATTACATCTGTGGTACTCTTTATTTCTTTCTTTCTTTCTAGGTGTAAAACCATCCATCCATCCTCACCCGCTAATCGTCATCAACTTTATCCCTCTGTACATATTATAAATAATACTTATATAGCTTAGGTTTAGAACTGAGTTTTGGGTATATAGTGGATAAACACAAACCTTTATAAATATGATATTAAATTTAAAAATAAAACATAAAAGAATCAAAATGTTTAAAAAAGAAAGATAACAGCATAGTAAATTTCCGTCAGGTGGAAATGTGGTTATGGCTCACTTACTTCAGTTCCTTACAGTAAGGAGATTATGAGACTGGTACACGTTCCAACAGACAGATTTAGGATTAGGTTCGTTGGACACAAGAATGTAATATTGTATTATTTTTAAAAGGTTCTAAACTCACACAGTGGCTGCTGGGATTAGCTAATGCATTGAACTAAAACACTAAAATCATTAGATGATGATAAACGTAGTGATAATATTTTACTTGTGTTTTTTTTGTTGTAATACACAGATAATCCCACTAGATGGTGCAATTTCTTCAAAGTAAATGAAGTCACAGACGGCATATGAGCGTCTACGACATAGTAACACAAGCGGGGAAAAATAACAATGACAGGTGAGCTTTGCCCCAAGCTTTGGCCACGTGATAACTGCATTTCATTGTTAAGTCTGCATGAAGGAAGCAGAGCAGGGAGCTGTATTCATTAGCAATGAGCTGGAGTTTACCTTATCACAGGTCTGCACAGTTTTATGGACATATTTATTATATTTACCATAACATATTATATTTATTACAGACCAGCCCAGGCCTGGTTGATGGTTGACAATAGTGTTTTTTCGTAGTGTGTGGGGGGGATAAGGGGGCAGACGCACACGTTTTGCACTCTGTTGTTGATGTCTGCAATAAAAATGAAGAAGAAAAGAAATCTGTTTTTGCTTAAACTGCTGTTAGAATGTTACTGCTGCGAAACAAAATACGTAACGTGCATATGTAAATGATTTTTACAATTTATGTGTGTTATTTTCCTCTAAGTAAAAATACTAGAGACAGTTTTACAAGCACATCCAAGCAAAAACAAACCTTAATTAGTGCAAACTGATATTTGGCCAAATTTCCCATTGACTTGTATCTAACAATGTCAATCAGGGGTTCATCCCCTACTGGTAGATTGCTGCTACTACATGTATTATTAGCATTTTTTTCCATTTGTTTAAATGCCCAAATAGCAACATAATAGTATTATAATATAATGTCTTTATAATAGTAATATTATATATAACAGGGCGGCAGTGGAACTATAGCGATTGTAGTCTAGAGCAGTTGTTCTCAAACTGCGGGGCATGGAGCTGAATTGTACAGAACTGTATTAAAGTTATATTTCATCTACAGAAGGGGGCGCACTTTTCTTAGTGCATTAGCAAACAGGAGCAGAGATTTCCAGTTGGAACAACAAACCCAACATTGAAGACTCATAATGAGGTCAAGTATGACGCTGTCATGTAAACAAGGTTAATACAAATATTTTCTGGAAGTTTTTAACTGACCTGCTTCCGAATAAGATATCAATCCAGTCTTGAAGTGAACCCCAGCGAAAGCACGTCAGAAATTCCTCAACGAAATTCAAGGTCAGTGAGTCAGAAATGAATCATGTACATCCTGTGAAATCTCATGATAAATTTTAAGATTGTTACCTCCCCTGCATTCAGACTCTTGCTACAATCTATAATCTTTAGGTTGAAAAAATGACCATGAGATAATCGGGTTGAGATCTGTGGTCCGAAGTCGTTTGGAGGTTATTTCACAACCTCTCATTGTTTGAGATTTGAGTAATTACGCCCTGTGTTTGTCATATTTCTGTTCCGCGTGTTCCAAACACAAAACCAAACGGAAGTTCTTTATTTCAAATCATAAAAGGGCGTTAGAGGTCAACTGATGCACTTGCTTTGTATTCATTCATTTAAGATAACCTCACACGATTAAAGATTATGGGACACACCTCCAAAATAAAGAGAATAAAGTTGTACATTTATGACAATAAAGACAAGAACTAAGGGGAGGAAAGGAAATTTGGTTTATATGGACAAAGATAAATGATTGTAAAGTCACAATTTTACTAGAATAATGTTCTAAAAATTCTTGTAAAGTGGCTAATCTTTCCTTTGGGGATAAGATTGTGCTACATCCTGATTCCCAAAGACTGGGTTGCAACCCTGAGATGGGCCAGAAGAACATTTTTTTTGGATTGTCTCACATCATTTTTCTTAAGAGTTCACATCACATTTTTTACTGGTTTGATTACGGTTTTTCCTTTATAACTTGAGTAATTTTTCCAATATCACTTGGTCAACAATAACTATCTTCAATAATGATCAATGATCAATGATTAAGTGTCTCCCTATTTTGGTTTCCAAAATAGGGAGACACTTCCTCTTCTGGTTCATGTAAGGGAAATACAGGGACGCAGCTTATCCTTTTGAAATGTTAAACTGAATATTAATCAACAGAGAAACTTTTTTTTTTCACTTTTTTGTCAATTTGTAATATTTTACACAACATTGTTAATTCAACTCACATTTCATTCATACTTATATTTTCTTCTTATGAAGTTAAGACTTATTTCATCTTTTATCTTACTTACTTATGACCCTTCCCAACATTTTAGAATTTTTTTTCTGCTATGTCATCCCATTGGTCCTTTGTTATGTCACATTGTTGAGAAGATGAAACTTGAAGAGTGATTCTAAAACTGTGAACATGTTTTCAATGAAACATAAGGGTTTTTTTTTATCACACCAGATTGCAGGGTCAGGTCCATCTTTTACAGTCATTTCCTACAAATTTGTGTTCTAAGGCTTACCATCACGAGGATGTAGCATACAACAAGACTTATTAAAAAAAAAAAAAACAAAGCTCCGCCTACAGATGCAAGAGAATACTTAAATGCACTCTCTTGCCTCCCTTTTACTGTGCCTTTGACCTTCACCAGAACACTTAGTGCCAAATTTGATCTGGGGAAAAGTCTGCATCATTTCAGCCTCCTGTCTGCCCTGAGAGAGAGAGAAAGAGGAGGAGAGTGAGAGAGAGAGAGAGCTAGAGCAAAGAAGAAGGAAGTAAAAAAAAGTTCAGTACACAGCACCAGGCCAGAGTAGAAGGAGGAAGAGGAGCGAGGAGCTGCCGAGAGAAGATGATCCCGTGGGTTGCTGTCATTTCAGCTGTCTGTCTCCTGGCTCAGGATGGAACTGCAGAAGGAATGGACAGAATAGAGCAATGCAGCACCAGATGTTCTCAGGTAAGTCTGCATCACACACAAAACACACACACTCACAACTAGAAACACAGACTCTGTGTTGTGAAAACCACTGTGACAAATGTAACAGAGGTTTTCCTTTCATTTCTGAATTCCTTTCACTGTAAACCAGAGGTGTCAATACCATTCTCACCTGGGAGCCACATGTGAGATGTGTTTCCTCATAACGGGACAGTTGTACCTAAAGAACTTTATGAATGAAACTGCTTATGTTTTAATAAAAGTTGCTGCAATTGATTAATATTCATTGAAGTTTTCTGCTTTGTTAGTTATTTTGCATGGTCCTCCGGCCGCACAAAATGACTTGGTGGTCCACATGTGGCCCACGGGCCCTGAGTTTGACATGTTTTTTGTAAATGCTCAGCTTCCCTAATGGCCTGTGAGCAATCGGCCCCCATCGTCGTCGCCTTCGTTTACAGTGAAACACTTTTCAGTGAAAGTTAATCTGCAGTGCTTGACTGGGTTTAAATAAGGATGCAGGTATTTAAGCTGTAAAGTTGATTCCTGATACTGTATGACTCAACCTGTTGACTCACATACACTGAGGGTGAGCATGTGCTGTGCTGTATGTGAGCACTGTTGAAACCTTTATCTCCAAGTGTTGTTCCTTTTTGAGCCACCAGGGTGAAAAACATAGATTACTTCTTCCTACATCTTTGAGTTACGGGAATTCTGCCTGGATTCCTGTGACCATGGACAGGTTAATCAACAAGCTCTAGACTTGTCATATATACGTCTGTATTTAGCTCTTAATCTTTTTGATCTTTTCATAATTTAATGTCAGTGTTGACTGGCAAGACGACCACAAAAGGAAGTGAAAATATGTCCGGGGGGCAACCGTCCTGCTTGCCTTTTTTTTTTACCTAGAAACTTTCATGAGTAATCCTGGAATATTTCTAGAATTCCTGTGAGTATTTACGCTCTGGACCCAAGTGATGCGTATATGTGACAAGCTTCCGACCACAAAAAATGTAACGCAGGTCATGATTGTCACAAGGGCTTTGTCACTATTTTAGACATCTTTTTTCGGTTTCAGTTCCAAAGTTTTGAATGTGTAGTTTAAAAATATCTTGGCTAACTTTAGGCTCCTGAATGCTCTAAGTGTTTACATGCTCTCTTCGTGTGTACGTGGGTTTCCTCCAACATTCCAAAAAACATGCAGGAATAGCCTGATTATAATGTCAAGCATGGGAGGTTGTTTGTCTCCAGACGCAACGCTGGTGATGGATTATTTAAAGTGTCCTCCACACTGACCAAGGATTTCCCAAAACTTCTACTGCCAACCTGAAAGGAATGAAGATTTAGGGTTTCAGTCAGCCGAGCATAGATGAGTCCAGTAATTCTCAAGCATTTCCCACTCGAAAGCGTGGGGATTCCAAATTACATCACAAACAACATCACATTTTGCGATGACTCAAAATCACTAACATCCAATGACGCACAGATCCCAGTAACCCCGGGTTAAGGTCATTTATTTTATTCATTATTAATTTTGTTTTTCTAGCAACACTATAAAAATTTCAAAGGTAAGGTACAATATAACTTGCTTTTCCTGCATGACTGTAATATATGTGAAAATGCAACAACATTCCTGTCACCTAGTGTTTACCCATCATGACCAGGAAACTGCAGCAGCCATTGCATAAACTCTATTGCAGCACATGCAAAACAACGGGAATATTTGTCACGTGACTATATTTCCTGGCTGATAAACAAATGAGGATGCATCAGATAAACTCTGAAATGCAAAAGAAAAAAAAAATGTGCTAAACAATTGGTGGACTGATTAGTGCTTCTATTGTTCGATTGCAACTGCAGTTATGCATAAGAGACATAAAAGCCAAATGTGTTTGTACTGGATTTCCCCTCATACTCTTGTGTGTCCAAAGTCCACACCTGGTGTTTTTTCCATGTCAGCAGTTGTGTTGTTATATAATGTTGTTCGCAAAAAGTTCTACATATACCTGTACAGAAACTGTGACCTTTATTGAATAAGCATAATTATTTGTGAATGCACAGAAGACACTTCTTCTTTAGGGCTCAACGAAAATAAAACAGCACTCTTATCTTTTGACTGTGGTCACTTGGCCTTGAATGCTGTTTACATATGATATCAGGAGAAAGATAAAAATAAGGGCTTTGTGAAATATAATATATAATATATATATATAATATAAATATAATATAATAATATTCATAATGATAATAATAGCCATTATTATCAACAATGATAATATCATTTGTCTCTTTTGTCTTCTCACAGGGTCTTCATTGTAAGACCAAGCCACATGGTAAGTTAAGAAGAAAATATAAAAAAAAAAAATATCCAACATCAACAAAAAAAGTCCAACATCTATCATGTGCTTCCAGTGATGAAATGTTCTTTTCCTTTGCCCCCCCCCCATTTTTTGTCTAGCTCTGTTCCCTCCTCCGTGCCAGGCAGAGTCTGGACGTTTCAACATGTCCTCGGTGTTCAACAACATCAGCCTGTCGACTGTCATGAGCTGTGAGGGGAGACAGAAGTGCTCTCTTCACCTCAAGATTAAAACTGAGCTCCTCCTTCACGGTATGAACATGGGACATGTATGTCAACCCCCTTTGCTTGCTCTTCAGCTACATCAGTCATCACTAACTCTGACGCTTCTCATTCATCTCGGTAGGATAAGATTTCCAAGACGCAGATGCAAAGTGGGAAATTGCGATGTTGAAAAAAGAAAAGTTGTAAGGAACTGGACTAATTCTTGGAGTTGATGAAAGATGTTTCATTTCTCAACTGAGGAACTTTATCAGTTTCTGGTTGATGTCAGAGGGAACACTAGAAGTTCTACTTCGATAGACCACTCCCTTCACCACTGGACCAAGGTGTGGAGAGTTGTTTTGGTCACACCTTTTTATAATGAGCTGTTAGCCTGTCACAGGTCCAGATGTGATAAGCGTCAACCAAAAGGAGTATAACTACCCCATTTTACATCAACCACAAACTGATAAAGTTCCTCAGATGAGAAATGAAACATCTTTCAACTCCAAGAAGAAGTCCAGTTGCTGACAACTAAACTTTCTCGACATCACTAACTCCTACTTTGCGCCCTGCGTCTTTACTTCGCAGAAAAGTTGCAAAAAATTCACCATTGTATTTTTGACCACAAATGGCAGCTTTTACTTTGCTTTAATTTTTTCAATTTTTCTTCAGAAGAATTAAATATCACCAAGAGTGGGCTTGCGGACCAAACCCCGCCCACAAAACTGTCTAATCTGGTCGTGTGGATTACATCATCAAGTTAACCAAAAGCAGTAATACTATTTGATTGATGTATCTGGCCAGAAAAATCTGTCACTTCAAGAACTATACTTGTTTTACGTTTTCCCCTGTCATGTCACACCCACACCTAAATACTTCAAATACTGTTCGTCAGTCGTCCCTGTGTCTATATTTAACACAGAATCAGACGTCAATTTGTCCAACTTTTGGAAGCACCATTACAGCTATGCTTTTATGCACATTTGTGTTCCACAAATGAATCATCAATGTTTGTCTAAGTGATGATTCGCTCTTCTACATAGTAAAACAAACCAGATTAAAAAAAGGAGACGGAAACCATCCGTTGGTTCATTTCCAGGTGTGGTTGTGCAGGGCTTGTTTGTTGTTTGGTTTGTAAATCAGCAGGAAGAATTTTGAAATGCAACATTCATGCTCCATTTGGAGCAGCCTGGGATTATTATTTGTAGAGAAGAGAAGAGAAGAGAAGAATAACCAACTTTGCAGGAACTAAGTTGTCAACTCCTCCCACAACAATAATTCTTCTTTTTCCTTTTGAATACATCATGTTACCTTCCTGATTCCTGAAGGTCACGGCCCTGATGCTGTTTGATCAGGGCACGCATACTTACACAAACACACACACCTATCAGCTACGTATTGTTACGTGCTCTAAAGGTGGAGAAGCATAGCAGCAAAGGGGGAAATCCTTAGATTTTAATCTGACTCATTAAACTTCTCACTCTTCCTTTAACTTGTGTTCATGAAAATATTTACTCGACTCACAGCTGACGTTATTGATTCTTCCTCACAGAGTCCATCCATGGTGTGTCCATCTGCACGTCCACAGCAGGGATGATCCCAAACTGCCAGGTCTTCAGCTTCAGGAGATCTTCAAGAGAGAAGATGATCGGGAAGCAGGTACATGTACTTTTTGACTCCAGGTCAGCTTTGTATGGATGCAGATGGCACCAAAGGGGTGGAAGGGTGAGAAAGTGTTGCTGCAGGTTCATATGGACCATGATGAGTCCAAACAACCGACATCCATGGTAAACCATAGGAGAAAACGTCTTGTGTCCTGCAGCTAATGGTGCATTCAAGTTGTACACAAATGATGGAATTCCCAATGTTAATCTAAAGAATGGACATAAATAATAAATACCTATATGAGATGTCCAATAATATTGGTTGGCTGCTAATGTTGGCATATTTATGTAATATTAGTAAGATCATTAGCTCTATTTCATCCAATAATGAAATGATGATACAATATGAATGGTCAGGACAAATTGAAGGGACAAAACTATAATAAATATTCATTAACTTAATACCAGGGTGCTGTCAAATTAGCTGGAATTCATCCTAGAGTCCTTAGACTTTTGCTTCACTTTTGGGGGCAAACGGCTGGACAATTTTGGTGTATCTGATCTCAGTAAAAGTTATTCATGGATATCCCTGAATGAAAATATAATGTATGGAGCTATGGAATTTACAAATATAACTATATACAGTATATATACGGTACATTGAGGGAGACGCTAAAGAAGTGGACTTGGTTCCTGAGCGCTTCAGGTTTGACCAGTTACCGCTGTGGTGCTCTGAGCGTGGCTCTGTCACGACTCACATTACTTCCAGTACACTCACCACCCACAGAAAGACTCACAGTAGGGTGCAGTGTGATTTGGTTGTAAGTTGTGGAGACTTCAACCGATGTAGAATCAATTAACGTACGGTATATTTGTGTGATTTGTGACAGCCTCACCACCTCACCACCACATCTCCAGGACTTTTTTATTGTAACATCTGTCTTTCTTGCTCTGTTTTTGTGTCTCGCTGTCTTTTTCTGCATCAAAGGTTGAAGTTGAAAACGATTGCACTTCGGTTTCTCCAAACCAACAAGTGCAGGTGACGGTGAAAGCTGTTCCGGACTTCTGTGGCATCAGCTGGACCGGCACCTACAGAGCACCAGGTAGAAACACACATCAACATGTGCTGCACGTGTATCGGTGTGCACTCATACACCCTGATGGGTGCATGACAGAAGACACAGAGGAAGTGATGAGTCAGATTTTGTGAACTGATAAAAAAAAAAAAAAAAATCCAGAACTCAGATGCTCAGACAAAACCTCAAATGGTGTGGCGTCCGAGTTTATCAAAGTTTTACTTAAACCTTGTGACAGAAGTCTGAGCACCTCGAGTTCAGTAAACACAACCAGAATACACAGAATTGATTAAGAACATTTTAGGTAACTCGTGGTACAGAAAATACCGTTTTTTTTTAAATAAAATCCACTCAATAATTAATTGGCTAATCATACAGACATTTCTTCCTCGGAGCGTGTTTCTGCACTTCATTTGAACTTGAACTAACCTTCGATGACTCCAATCACTTGCACAAACAAGTTATTTTCATTTTTTGCCTTAGGGTTTTAATGTGTTGTGCATCAGTCTTTCTGAGACACACTGGCTCCAAAACTTCGACATAACATTGCAACATAATATTTTAACAAGAAAATGACAAAGTTGTAAAAAGTATTGAAAGTAAAAGAACTTCATTCCCTGTTTGCTCTCCATTGATACTAGGCTGTTCCTGTAATAGTATTGTCGGCTTAAAATAACGCTTGACTGTACAATAAGAACTGCTCTATTGACTTTATATAAATTCCTCTCTTATCCTTAGCATGAGATAAGAAGCATTTTCTATGTAGGATTATAACGTAACAGACTTTATCAGTTTGATCTACTTTTATCTGCAGGGTGCATCGAGGAAGACTTGAGCAGACATGTCCCTGAATGCATCAGTAAGTCATCTCTAATAAGGAAACTATAAAATGAACCGTACTCCAGAGAGTTTATAATCAGCAGCTTATTGTCAACAACCTTTAACCACTTCAATTCAGAGGGTCATTGGTGAGCGTTGGCGGGACAGACTGGTCAAACCTATGGCTATTCATAGTAGAAACAAGTTCGTTGTAGCTATTTAAGTTATTAGTAATTCTCAAGATTAACTCTTTATATCAAAAATTTGCTTCTGGATTGAAAAAGTAGTATGTAAAAGCTGAAGTTTCTCTCCATGTACCATAAACAACTCACATCGTCTGTCACTGTTTATCCAGAGGCGTCTCATATCAGTGTCTCTCTCAGCTGGCAGGTTGTCATATGTCGATGACCCAGAGCAGAAGCTGCTTAGAGTCAATGTCTCTGAGACCCTTGAGGATCACGACTACCATCTCCGTCTGTGCTCTAAGGACTATCTCTGTTACGGCACAGAAGCAAGCGCTCTGGTTAGTACTCTTCTCCTTTCGTCTTGTGTCTTTTTACACGGACCTCCATCACTAAATCCATCAATCACTTCTATGGATTTCCTCTTTCTACCTGGTAGCTCCATCTCTAGCATCATTTTTCTCCTAATGTATCCACTGTCCCTCCTCTGAAACCATCTCAATCTGGCTGCTCTATCCTTTTCTCACACTCTGGTTAGTACTTCTTAGAAAATATAACAAACTTTTAGAAAAGTTTGTTACCAGTTCCCCGAGGGGAGGCCCAGAACACTTTAGGACAGGCAACTAAGGCCCGCCAATCTGATATTATTATTTCAAATTATTAACCCAAATTATCTTACATCAACAACATACTTCTGCCTTTCCCCTGCAATGTCTGCATCTCCCCAGTAGATGATGTGCTAAGCTATTAGAAAATGTGTCATTTTAGGTTTTTAACAGGCTTTTGACTCTGCCCTGTGTCAAAATTTGGCCTCTGCGTTTAACCCATCACCAAAGTCAGCAGTGGGCAGCCAATGAGCATCTCAATGATTACTTGCCGGCAGTGGGATTCAAACCGGGGACCTTGCAGACCCTAGTCCGCTTCCTTAACCACTAGGCTGGGGATGCTCTAAATATAGTGGTTGACCAATGTTATTGCATCTACATTACCATAATTATATAATTTTGGTAATTTTGTTATATTTTTTTTCCTCCAGTGAGAAATGAAAAACGCCTAGGTTTTGCCAAATTATCTAGAATGGCACTTAGAGTTTAAAGAGGTTTACAACTATTTGTATAAGTTAAGTTGTAAGTTAGTATTGGACATCCCTAGACAACCAGAAATAATTTGTTTCTGAGCTGCTTCGTATTAAAGTAGTAGTAACAAAGGTAACAAAGATGTGACCTTGGTCCTGTCTGTTTCTTGTTCAGCACTGACATTAATTCCTGTACTTCTTCTACATCATGCAGTACAGGAGTGTTCTTCCAACCCCACAATGTCAATCACTAGTACTGCAGTGGGACAGGAATCTAAAAGTAACACAGAAGTGACTTGTACTCTGAACACTTTTCAGATAAGAAAGGAAGAACCGGTGAAGAGCGCCACCCTCCCATACTCCAGACCTCTACCTTGCCTTTGCATCGAGGTACAGTTTCTGTCAGTTCTCTCTCTGACCCTGTGAACCAGCGAATCTGTTTTATCATTTCTGCTTCAAAATGTTATCATTGAGTCATGTGTGATTCTCCACAGGGCTGGTCAGCGGTGGTGGATGCCCTCAGAGTCCAAGTCTGTCCATTTAAAAACCGTGAGTCACAGGACACGTCCTCAGTGCCGGAACTGAAACTCTGACACTCACTTTTTGTTACTCTGAATTTCACAGGTTTCCAAGAGCTCTGGTCTGGGATTTCCTTTGACCCACAGGAGGAGACCCTGTCCTGGGAGCAGCTCTGTCCGGTCTCCACTGTCGTGAGCTTGTGCCACAGTGACGGGGACGGCGGCTGTGAAGATCTCCCCGGGGCCTCGCAAGAGGTCAGAAGAGGAAAGGTATGGGTGAGGAAAAAGTCTCTCTGTTTACAACCGCTGCTGACTCAGAGCTGGAAAGACAGATCTCCGGCCTCTGGACCTGACTCGACATTTGTTTTATTGCTGTGTTGTTTCTGCTACTGCTTGTCCTATGACTAGACCCAGTGGTTAGTCATTGGACACACAGTTTACTTAATAAAGTCAACTGTATGTCTATTGCTCATGTAGTGTAGAGGTTGACATGCGTATCTCAGGAGCAGAGACTACTGTGTTTGTTTCCACATGATCCACATATAATTTCTTTTTAATTAATCCATGTCCTATTTTGTCTTTCAGGTGACGTTTAGAGAAGTTGACCCACAACCTCAGTTGTGCATGAAGGTAATACTCACAGTATACTTTCTCACAACTTCCCCTTAAACACTTTCGTCATCCTACTAGACCAGGCGTGGGCAAACTAAGGCCCGTGGGCCGTATGCGGCCCGTTGAGCTTTCAAATTTGGCCCACCAACCTTGTCCAAATTAAGTTATTTATCTATATTACCATTATACTTCTGCCTTTTCCCTGCAATACTGCATTTCCCCAGTGGTTGATGTCATTAAGGGTCATAGAATTGTAGGATTTTAGGTTTTATACATGACATGCAATGGCATTTGTCTTAGTTTAAATAAACGATCCATTTTTCTGCTGTGGACTTGACCCCTGTGTCCAATTTAAGGACCAATTGTCGCCCGTGAGTCAAAAAGTTTGCCCATGCCTAGACCGTTTTCTTGACCAGGTAAAAAAAAATAAATTCCAGACCAGACCTGGGCAAACTAAGGGCCGGGGTCTAGATGCGGCCATTTGGGCATTTTAATCTGGCCTGCCAATCTTGTCCATGTTATGCTATTAATTTATATAATCATTATACCTCTGTGGTTTCCCTGCAATGCTAGCATTTTTCCAATAGAGAGCGTTAAAACGCATTCCATCCTTTATACATTACTTTAACATTTCATTTATATTACACATTCAACACAAATCCCTAATCTATCATCTTCTGACCCAGGCACTGTGTCAAGTTCCCATCAAGCACCTGAACCACTCCAGGTGCTTCATAATATAGTTGGTGTTAAATTGGTCAGTGATGCATCAGGAAGGTCATCCGTAGTAAAACATGCAAGACCAATAATGTGCTTCAAGAATAGGAAGAAGATGGTTAAGAGACAGAAGAACTATCAGTTAGACTCTTCAGCTTTATCTCTACCAGTGCGAGACGAACTGCTGGATTTATCTGATATGAATATCTGCCTCACATCCTCTGACCTTAAGCTTCTATCCAGAACAACTCTACAAAACCACCTTAAACTACCTTTACCTTTTTCCTCCTCTTTTACAGTTCACCATCGACTCTCAGTCCTGGATCAGGTGTCCTTTTGACGACTCCAGATTCCAAGGTAGCACTTTCATTCCCATCATGATAAAAACCTTGCATATCAAAATCTCTAATCTTCTCCATCAATTGAAATGCTTCACGAGAATGCCTTCTTTGACACTATTTCCAGCCTGGGACGTGATCTTGCCCAGATTCCAGGCGCTTCCGGGTCTGAACCATGTGAAGTTGACATCAAAGGTGAACGCTGCCTTTTCTGTGAGCCGGTGCGTTAAGTCTGCAGAATGCCAGGACACCGACAAACACATCGTGCACGTAGTAGGTATCATATTCCTGCCAAGAGAACACCTCATGTGCTGTGACTGTGGAACCCTGCCAGGACTCTTTCTGTGCTACCAATGTTATGTCCTTATTAGGGGTTAAATAGAACTGGGTCATAAAAGCCCATGTCGGTTTTACATAACAAGAAACTTTCCATAATTGATTCGAAATTATCATCTTACACAAAGGAAGTGCTATGGAAACCACCTACAGTTAAAAAAATAAATAAAATAAAAGGATATCCAGACATTTTAAGGCTCATGTTTCCACAGCTTCTGTTTGTCTGCAACACTACAGTTACAACACATTAGTGGTATAATTATTCCAGGTAATTTTACAAGGGTGTGACCTTAGGTCAGGTACGGGCAAACTAAGGCCCGAGGGCCAGGTGCAGCCCGCTTAGCTTCTCTAAATTATGTCTTTGTTTTGTATTGTGATTATGCTTTGATCCCTTAATTTCCTTTTCCCTGTAATACCCATAGTCTCCGTATAGACGGTCAGAGAAGGCTAAAAGCATGTTAGCATTTAGCCTATGTATGATTTTAACATGTCATTTAGCTTATTTGACCGCATCTACTCTTTCCCCGGCCCATGCCTGCCCCAGGTTATCTTTTCTTTCCTGAAGGGTTATTTATTTAATTATAATGTGTTGGGATTAAATGTTTTTTTCTTATCTTTTGTCTTCTTCTAGGAAAAAAACCAAGCTGTTTCTTTGAAATTCCCGGAGGGTCATTGTGATTCTTGTTTTCAGGTGTGTGGTATACAAATATATTTCCATGAAATTCAAGTGCATGTTCGTCCTGTCTGATGATGGTGATAATGATGTGTTTGGGCAGGTGATCAGGCAAAACGTGCAGTACACTGCGACAGTTCTCTTCTGTTTCAACATATGCAGTAAGTATTTGTTATATATATACACACAAAAAATGTTACTAACATAGTAGATAAAGTGGCTAACATTGTTATGTGGTACAAAGAGGTCGGGAGTGGCAGAGAAGTACATGAAGGTGGTGCAATACTGTGATACCATACAGCAGAGTTGTGCGATCACAGTGATTTGATACATGAATACATTTTTTGTTTTGTTTTCATGTTTCCTAACCCTTTAAACCCCAAAAATTGGAATATACAATACAGTTGCCATAGTTACCACACAGTATTTTGAGTTGAGTAACATGTCTAAAAAAGGTACCATTATTCTTAGATCCACAACCTGCTTAAATATCCTGAG
>JAFBJS010000171.1:327474-364573 GCA_016785265.1 Paraplagusia blochii
AGTTATATATAGTATAGGGGATATTTATATATATATAAATATGTATATGTATATATATATATATATATATATATATGTATGTATATATGTGTGTATATATGTATATATATACATATACAAGTATAGATATAAAAATTGTATTCACCAACATAGTAGATAAAGTGGCCAACAATGTGATGTGGTAGGAAGAGGTCAGGAGTTGCAGATGAGTACATGAGGGTGGTGCAATATAGTGAGATACCACAGAGGTGGGGGATCACAGTGATTTGATATATTAAGGCATTTTTGTTGTCTACATTTTCCTAAGTCTTTGAAACCCCAACAATTGGAATAGACAGTACAATACAGTACATAGTTACAACATAGGTTTTGTTTTCCATAAAACCTTTAAGTGGAGAGTCTTGTGTCTACAAAATGTACCTCTGTTTTTTCAGATCCACAACCGGCTCAAATATCCTGGGACTGGCGTTTACTTATTGTACCAGCAGGTGTTTGTCTCTCTGGGGTTATAATCATCACACTGCTTCTCCATTTTATCCTTACTGGTAAGTCGAGCATTAGTTCTCCACTTCTGTAGTTTAAGAGTATTAACTACTCTAATGACATACTGACTGGATGGATGCCAGGTCAGACGAGTTAGTTCTGTTAAACACTACACCACAGAGCTGTGCCGGTCCATGGCCTAGTTTGATTGGGGACTGGGACAGTCCAGTTTGGAAACAAGCAGGGTTTTTATTGTTTACTCCAATTGAGACATGAGTGTGGATGGACAAACTGTTTTCATGTTTGAGGACAGTGTTTGTGTCAGAGTGTTTGCTCATGCAGGTGACTACATGCCTGACGTTTACTGCAGACGGATGCTTCCAGTAACCCAGGCTTTAGAACCGCACCATGATGTTGTTCTTGTTTTCAATAGCATTCAAAAAAGGGAAACACAAGTTCTATGTTGTTGTGTTGTTTTGTTTTGGATAAGTTTATCAGCATTCTGATTACTGCTTGTGTGGACTTTACTGATGTTATATTTGTTTGAAAATATACTATAATTGCATACAGATACAAATACAGCAGCTCACAGCACTTACCAGCAGGTAAACAATACAATATAATGTTTTTTTCAGGTAAATGAAAATGTGAAACCTTTTTAAAGAGTAGTATTGTACATGTGCCACAGTTTGAGAACCCCTCAGGACTAAGCTGTGTCCATGACGGGCTTTAAATAGTGATTGGTTGAATGTGATTCTAACGAGCAGAGCGGCCTGGGTTTGTGACCTTGTAGAGAAACCACCAAGAGTTTCTAGGAACCTTTACTGTCATTATTAGTAAATGACAAGCACAGAGAAATTCCTTAAATTTTAATTTATAATCCTTCTACTTCCACTTCCTCTATGTTGTTATTTACACTCTGTTGTTGAGAAACACTGAGCAAAGGGTCTTCCAAGAATCTGGGGATGAGCACAGGGTTGCACAAGGTGAACAGAAGAACAAGGTAGCCTGGAACAATCTATACTTCTTTACAAAGGAGTAAATTGATGCCTTGCACTCATGAAGCTACCGTGAGACTAGTGAAGACAGGCTGAGGCGGAAACGTGTCGGTGAGTCAGGTGATATCAGATTAGATCACGTAGTGTTTTGCCTCAGGGTGAAAGAAGCAAAGAGAAATATTTTTGTGAAAATGAAATAAAAAAAAGTTGATTTTTTTATAGTGTGGCTGCAGTGGATGAAGCGTTCCAGACCAACAGGGGCAGTTAGGGCAAGGTTACCACTGAGGTCCATTGAGCATGGCACTGCTCAACGTGAACCTTGGTGATGGGTTAAATGCAGAGATGACATTTTGTTGTGTGCAGTGGTGTCAATCACACAATGACAAGGAGTTTGCTTAAAAAAAATAAATTAAAATTTTTGCTGGGCCAGACTAGAAAGTCCGACAGACTATTTCGAGTAATTCATTTACCTTACCTTTATTTTCACCTCTGTGGAAAAGCGATTCTTCTCTCTAATCGTCTCTTCTAATCATCATCTTACCATTGGAACCTGTTCTTTTCTATCTGATCATCCTCTTTGTTTCATTTTAGTTCGTCAGATGAGGAAACCAAAAGAAACGGAAATTGAAAAAGGAAAAGGTGAGTTAATCACCGCCGCCTGATGTCATTTCAAGGAGTCTCAAATTTCAGAGTGAAAACCCAAACCTGTCAAATCTGTCACCACAGCTCCTCCTCCTCCTCTTGGCTGCGGTGTTCCACCTTTGCAAACACCATTCTGCGGGAAAATCCTTCTGTCTGATTTTCCACAGCGTGGCTCCACGGAGCGAGCCAACCTAATCTCAGAGTAACCGGAGAGTCCCGAGTTTAACAACGTCACTTGATTTGTGCAGAATGACACGTCAAGAGATGTCTTTGAAAATAAACTGGTTCTCTGTTGGATGCAGAGTTCAATGCAGGGACAGACCTTCAAATGTCCACGTGTGTATGTTACTGTGTACAGGCTGGTGTCTCCACGTGGCCCCACATTCCCGATGTGCCACGTCCGTTGGTGAAAGATGTTTCTTTTTTTGTATTGTCAGTATTCTTTCAATTTGCAGCTAACCTTTTTTTATTTCCTAATTTATTTTTGGTTTTATTAAAAATGTCATAATAATAAACCACTTCAAATTCATTCACATGTTTAAAATATTTTCAATACTCCTACAGATAAGATAAGATCATTGTGACATTAGTGCTTCCTGTTCATTCCCTCTTGTGCATCTATGGATTATTTACTTATATAACCCAGTAACTGAATTTCTTATTGTCTCTTAAATAACAAGTATTACAGTATTATAATATTCAAAATATATTCTATACACGTCCAAACCAGTCAACCTGACGAAGAAATCTGTTGATGATGCTTGAAATAGTCAAGTCAAGACTGTCTGTTGTAAATCTGTGCATGCATCATGCTAGGTAGGGGCAAAACAACATCTGTTTTATTATTTCCAAAATAAAAGTAACCTCAAGTTTACTTTCAACATATGTTTACAACTCAAAGGCAGTGTTTGAACCCACACTTGGTTGTCTCACCTCTGTGTTTTAAGAGTGATTAAGGTAAGAAGGGAATAAGTATCTCCAGCCCAAATGTTTCTGCCATTTACCATTATATTTACCAACTTGTTCAGAATATCTGAATTAAGGTCTTGACACAATAAATCCAAGGACAAAGGCGGGAGAAAAAAATACTTCAGTTACCTTAGCTAGCATTACTCCGTTACAGTTTAGTGCTGCGTTTTACTAGTAAAAGACCAGTGCTCCATTGTTCACAGGTTTTTCTGAGGGTCATTAAAACAAATCATTCTGTACTTCTTTGTCGGCCTATCTGTTACCCAGTCATGGGGGCAGTAGTCTCCAACCAAACCACACCAGCCCTTCATGTTGAAAAAGATTCACGAAAAACCTTCTTCAACATGGAGAGCCCACTGGAAAAAGCTAACAACCCTAACTGAGATGTAGTCCTGCCCAGAAGGTGAACCCTGGTGGTTCATACCATAACAAAGATATTGAATCTAATTCTATCTCAACATTTTCCCCTGAAAATCTGAACCAATCCCTTAGATGGACAGCAACAAGCACATATGATCATATTTTTGACCTTTTAAAGTGAATGTATGAAATAATACAAAAAAAAAAAAACAAAAAACAATTCAAAGGATTGAATAAGATTTGTCAGGCTTTTCCTTTGATAATAAAAATCTTATAATACAATGCTAAATGTACTTAAATTCCCCACAATGTCCTCAGAAGTTTACCACAGTTTTGGGAGAATCAACTGAATATGTCTTTATTGGTTAAAGTTGGAATAAGAAATACAATCTTCACCTTACAGCTTGTCCCTTTTTTTCAGGGGTTGCCACAGTGAATCGACAATTTTCATCTTACCCTATCCTCTGTATCTTCAACCCTAACACCAACTACCTCCATGTCCTTTTTGTCTCCTACCTGGTAGCTCCATCTGTAGGATCATTCTTCTACCAATGTATCCCCTGTCCCTCCTTTGAACATGTCCAAACCATCTCAATCTGGCCTCTCCAGCTTTTTCTTCAAACCTTCCTGTCTGTGTTGTCCCCCTCATCACCTCATTCTTAGTGCTGTCCATCCTAGATGCTGGTAAAAGTTAAGAATAGACATACATACGAAGAAGAAAATCATTTTACTTATTTCCTTTAAAGACCACCTACCGTCTAAATGTTGTTGTTGTTTTTTATGTAAGGTTCTTGTGTGACTAGATGATGAAATGGAACAAAAACATCCTGCACCTGGGGAAAATCAAAGAACTCACATCAGTCCATCTTTGTGTCAAGTGAAATCCACTTCATCTCATGTCCACACCTATAATGGACATGGCTAGATTATATATCTATGTCCCAATCACCAGCCCAGACAGGCATGATGTCTGGCTATTCAAACTCAAATGTTTCTAAGAAACCCATTGTTAGCTCGAGTCCCCGCCAGCATCAGTTTGGACAGGCCTGACATTTATTCTTTCTACTCATAAAACAGCAACCCAGAGGCAACAGGCTTAGCCACATTCTTTCTTTTCACTTTCTTTCTACTTGTTCCAAAACATTTTTTGAAACACTTTTGTCTAGGCTTGGACTTTATATTTGGGAACTGCACTGCAGCTCCTCCCTTGTGTCAAAACACTGATAACAAGTGGAAATATCCACATGACACCAACAACAAACTCATAAACACGAGAAAAGAAATTCGACCCATTTGAGACACGAACCGTTAAAAGGTAAAAAGTTCACTAGTGTTGTGTTTTAACAGGGAAAAAATAGAAACTACCTCCTCTTATCACTAACAAACATATTTTTTTACTAACAGTTGTTTTATTTTGTTACCACACGCATACAGTATATACGCCGAAATACTACGTACGATATGGGTGGAACTTTATGGAAGGAATTACTGTTGTGAAGAGTTTACTGCAATTTTTACTTAGCTTTTATTTAAGCAACACACGGGTGGGTAACGCGATGACGTAAGACGTCAGCGTCCGAAAGGCGGCAGAATGGCGTCGTTACAGCCTTGTTCACCTAATTACCGGGAAGTGTTGGATAAACCGACGAAATAAAAGACTATATCCGTCTTATGGTTAAGAAGCATTAAAAAGGAAATTAATTCAAGAATATGAGGCGCATTCCATTCCATGTTCCCAGCAAAGAGGGTTAGGTGTAATATAAAATCGGTTTGTTTGTACTGTAGCTTCTAAATGTGTCGTGGTTGAGGTTATGGCAGTTCTCGCGAGAAGTGGAAACATCGCTTGTTAGCGGCTGAGCTGGGTAATCAGTGTAGCAATTACGGTGTAACGGCTACAGGTGTGTAACATACTTCACACACACTGTAAACGGATAATTTTTTGTATTTTAATGATGTTATTTACACCGTGTTGTTATTCTAGTTGGAGCACAGCAACATAACTGAAGACCAAGAGAAAATCATTGAACGACTGGCAGATCTTCAACTTCGGCTCCAGACGTGGTAAGAGTGATTTTTATGACAATAACTTTATTTTACAGTGTTTATTTTTTATTTTATCAACACGAAAAAGTCCGGGACGTAACTTAGTAGCTGTTCATTCAATTAAATGTGCGTCACTGCCCATTTGAGGACTTTGTTGTTCGTGATGAAAAGTCAAAATGTTTTGAGACAGTGACATCTTGGAAGGTAATAAAATAGATACTTGCTTTGTGTTTACTGGTTTTTAAATGATTTCAAACGCAACTGACATCTTTCTGGAATTAATGTTTAATTTATTTTATATGAAAAAGTGAAAACGTTTGCTAAATGTTAATTTTTTAACGTTTCAAGGTTAAAAAGACATAACACAGCACAATATCTTGAAAAACATCAAATAGTCAAAGCAGGTACATACAGCCTAAAGCCCAAACTGCCAATACAAAAATATTTAAGTGTAAAACCCAAGGCCGGCGGGACAAATGCAGTCCGCCAAGTCATTTTACGTGGCCCACAGGAGAATAAAAAGAGTGTATGCCTCAAAAAAAATAATGTGTTAATCCTTAAGTGCTGCTGAATATATTTTTTAATTTGTTTTAAAAAATGATACATACTCTTCTATTACACAGTCCTGCGGCAAGACATAATATTAACATATTAGTATGATTATATCACTGATAAAAAGATAAATTGTTTTGAATCGGTTGTTGGTCTGTGACTTATTAGATTCAAGTGTACCGGTCAATAAAGCCAAGATTGATAAAATGCACTACAAATGGTCCAATGGCCCAGATTGACAGCTGCGAATCGGTTTCCAGACATCGGTTTCTAGACATTGACGACACAGTGGGACTGATGTAGGTGAAGAGTAGGCTAGCACTGATTTTCTGTCTCTGGACACTGTGAAAAAGATTTGATGAAAATTAAGTATAAATATTAAATTACTTATTTTGTGCTATGTATGTATATCCCAACTGTATAAAGAGGGCCTATATTGTCCATGTTGTTTGATTTTATGTTCAGTCTTGGTGTATTGTCTTTTGGACACTAACTAATGAAACAAATACTGTTATAATATGATATAATATTGAAATTGAATTTAGTTTATCTTCTTCTCATCTCAGTGACATAAAGCACTTGGGAGATAAATGTCTGTTTGTATTGAATTTGAATGGAACAGGACCAAATTGTTTCAAGTCGTTTAATGTTGTTATCGTCCCTGAATCGAGCGTAGGCTGTAAAGTGAGATTTGACAATTCCTTGAGTAAAAATTCATACCTCTAATATATATACTTGTGAATGTATATTCTTTTTTTTTTTTTAAATATATTTGATTTTGTTTAATGAACAGTTTAAAGACATAAACATGGGGGCAAAAACGTGAAGGAAGTGAAGGAAAATGTTAACAATTGGTATACTGAAGCTGTTAACATTTAGTGGTTAAACTGATCTGAAAAGCAGCTTAAAACTCTTCATAACTGCAGTGAACTGAGAAGTCACAGCTCACCTCTTCTTCCTCTTTGTCTGTTCCTCTGGCCCTTTTTTTTTGCCATTATCTCTGTGTGGACTGATTCCTGCTCCATCCACTTTGTCTAGTCATGCTGCTATGACAGTTAACCATTCCAGTAAGAGGACAGTGGCGTCTCTGTGCAGATGCTCGCTCAAGGAGGGTGGGGACACAAGGGTTAGGGAAGGGATACGAACCTTCCATTAACTACTGCACAGGAGGAACTAGTGACTGTAAATCCAATGTGTGTCACAGCTGCCCTGGAGAAGCCATTTCCCTGTTGGGTCGGTTTTGAGTGTCTCTTTGTGACGGACGTCCAAACACCAGTCGAGACAAAGACTTTAAAAGCACCTCACAGGTAGACAGGGAAAAAAACAGGAAGTCAAGTTTCATTTGACGTCTACTTTACAAAGCACTTGTGTCAGATCTAAAAATACACTCACAAAGACGTGTTTGTGTGAATGTATTAGCATTGCTTCCTCCTTTAGACGGTAATTACTACTCCATGAATCATCAAATGCGTTCCCGCTTTGGGAAAGTATTTTCTTGCTCTGTCATTGTTTACAAATGTAATCATTATCACACTGACTAAATTATTCCATTTAATCATGTTCTACGCTAATGATGGTTGCAAAAAAACCCAAACAAAAGCAAAGGCAATCATTAGATGATGCCGTTGTATCTGCATTGACTATAAAGGTCTGAGACGACAATTTCCAGTGGGTTTGGTTATAGCCTAGTCATGGTAGTTGAGGTCATATCTCTAGTACAAAGTGCACGGACCTTGAAAGACTAAGAGTAGAAATATAGGGGTGAGTCAGAAGGTCCACAGACAAACACTACAGTGATGATAATGTTTTTTTCACTCTCTTCATTGTCTTTTGTATAAGAAACCTGGACGGAGAGACAGGAGAGAGACAAGGATGGACAGGATCAGGAATGAGGTGATTAGAGAGACAACACAGACAGGAAGGTTTGGACAAAAAGCTAGAGAAGGCAGATTGAGATGGTTTGGACATGTTTTCAATTTAGAATAAATATTTGGCCCAGACTTCTTCCCAATTTTTTATTTTGTTCCCTTTTTGATCCCTGTTCTAGAACCTGTTGAATTAAACAAGAATTTGTTATAGTTACTCTGCTGTGTTTTAGAGATTCAGCAGCTCAGGGCATGTAATATTTTTACATACAGTATTTAAATATTTTTTAAGTCCATGTAAAACAGGGAGAATTTACGTTCTAACAAGCTTGTACAGTCAGACGGCGGGAGAATTAATGAGAGTCAAAGACTTGAAACCAGACTTGTTATAATTAGAGGTTCTATATAAGTGACATGACGTGACCTTTGACTCAGTTCTGTAGTAATGCACAACTAAGACTTCCAGTAACAGGTATGTTCCAATCCAGGACAACCATGTCAGTACCTGGAAGTAAAACCACACCTTACCTCACGTATCACTTCACTTTCCGGACGTAGACTTTCTAAAAAACAGACTAACATTGGAAAAGTACATTCCTGTTTATAAAAAACAGAAATGCAACAGAGATTTTTTGAACCACCAAAACTCACTGTACTTTGTCCCAACTGTCCTTGATTCATCTTATAAAAATCATTACTTGAACACAGAAAATAAAGCAGAAGAAATGATCCAGCATTGACTTACATGCACCTTATGTTTTTATTAGACAATATAGTTAATTAAATTATCTTCCATTTGGCTGTTATTATTTAACTTAAAAACATTTCAGTCTGTGTTAACATTATATATATTTGAATTTTATTTTATTATTATTTATTTTATTTATTATTATTTTCATTTTATGTTATGCATTGCAGGAATCTGTTCAATTAACCTTGTCATGTCATTGATATGATACTGATATGATATGATACATTATATTATATTATTTTTTTGTTTCAGTTCAGTCATTACTATTAATGCATTGGTGCTGATAATCGGCATAAAATGTCTGTAGGGTTTCGGTTTTTGGCCTTGGTTTCCAGATTTTCGGATTTCAGTCAAGCGTTTTTACTTAAAAGCATCACTTATTGAAACGAATGTCAGAAAATATCATAAAGTTAAAAAACGGCGACCGTCTGAAACTCGCTTGTGGTCAACACTGCCATCTAGAGGCCGTTTTCATATTATTACATAGAATTTTGCAGCTTTGTCTTGAGGTCAATACCCAAAGTAGTATATTTTATGGTTCTATTTTAGTATGCATTTTGTCGACCTTATATAACGTGACTACTATACTTTTATAAAACATAGTCTTATTGTGCTAAAAACTATTGAAATGTCAATAGTCAAAATATCATCAGTGCAGTAGTGTATTGTTAATGAAACAGCAGGACTTCATTTAAAAGGTTCTACTTATTACATTTAAAGCTACCATTCACCTCAGTAACTCAACTCAACTTTTATTACTTTATAGTCTTAAATAATAACAACTGTTGTTCCAAGACACTTTACAAACAATCATGCATCAAAAGAAGATGCCGTAACAGGAATAAACAAGAAAAGCCCTTTAGACCTTTAGAAAAACAAAAACCTTTGGACATTATCAGCTGCATATTTGTCCCTCTCTGTGACAGGTTCAGAGGAGGGACAGTGGTTATATTGGTAGAAGAATGACCCTAGAGATGGAGCTCCCAGGTAGGAGACAAGGAGATACAGATGACAGGGAGATGGAAATTGACTCGCAATAGTGATCGGATTGCACGCCATCCACTAGATGGCAGCATCCACCTAAGGTTACACTCAGCGCTTCTCTAATTGTGGCAGGATTCCGCTGATATAGTAGAACAGTGGAAAATGTTACAGTCAGTTACAGAACGGGAGTCATCTAGAAACCTGAGATTGTCTTGACTTTGGAGACAACTCCTTGAAGTTCACATGGACTTTAATGGTAATGCTGTCCTTTTGTTTGAGGGTTGAATGAAGCATAGTTGCTTTTGGAAATCACATGAAGCCAGAGCATTATTTTTATCTCCTCTACATTACCCACAATTCCTTTGGATAGAGGTTTATCAAATACATGAAGTTGAATGTTTGACTGACTGTTATTTATTGCGGCTAATTACTAATAAATCATTAATTAAATCTCTGCCCAGATTGGCAGTCCAGATTCTCATAGTCTAATCCACTGTCTAATATAGAAAACTGTCATTCGTTTGTAGCTGAATATTTTTTTTTCTCTGTGATTGAAGTCTACGTTTGAAAAATATTTTCAGTCAAACCTTGTTTTTTGACAGATCTTCACTTCAACACAATTTTATTTTCTTCACTTTTCAACATGTCTTTCTCTGGTTCTAAGCCCACAATGACAAACACAGAGGCCAGAGACAACAGGCAGGGATGAGCTAATCCTTGTTTTGCGAAATTCCAGACATTCCTATGGGGTGTTGTTCCCCCGCGGACTAATCGGTGAGAGGCGACGGGGCGCTCACGCCGGGGATTTTGTGCTATGCAAACAAACATGGGCCTTTTTAGAGCTTTGGAGCAGTGTGTAAATTTGATGTCAAAATGGACAGTGTGTACACACACCCACACACACACTGAGGTACTCGCCCCCACCACCCCCAGTGGTGCACTATACCACAGACACACACATGTCAGGGTAGTCAGTAACTGTGTCAAAGGTAAAAAGTTCAGGGGGTGAGATGACAGAAGGGTGAGAGGATGAAGAGGTGATTGACGGAGGTTTTGTTTTCTAATATCATTCCTAATACCTCTCCCATGCTGACCAAAATTCCATCATCCATTCTGGTCTCACCTCTCGTCTGTAGCTGCTTTTCCTGGTGACACATGACAAATGCAGGTTCATCTTCAAATGGCAAGTCAACAGGTCGAGATGTGGAAGGGATGAGGGGGAGCGGGGCGCGAGAAAACACAGGACTCAAAAGGTGATAGTTGGGGAGGTATGAGAGATGACAAGGTAAGGAACGTGCCACGGATGTGAGACTGAAAGCAGGGGATTGTCTGAAAGGATGAGCTGGCGGACGACGAGGGCCGGAGAAAGATGACAATTGCTTATCAGCGTATTAGGGTGAGGAGTGAGAGGGAGGGCAGAGAGGCACTGGATCTCTCTGGAATAAAAGAGAAAAAGTACAGTGCCTGTCGGTAGGTCTTGTTGACGAGGGGAGAAAAAGCTCTCCGACACACAGAGGCCTCTTTGTTCTTTTGTGAGTCATTCTATAAAGGGCACAGCTGTAAACAGTCAAGATCAGTCCATTAGGCCTGGAGGTGCCGGTTCTCCAGCGTTGACTGTGTATCCGGAAAGGAACGGCAAGCTTGAGTCATCAATAAACAGAACAGTGAGATGAGTGTGTGTTGGAGGGGGCAATGGGAGGCAGAAAGAGGAGGAGCGCAGGGTTTAGAGGGATAATGGTGCAGAGTAGCACGGGGCAATGATCTCATGCCTCTCCCGGCAAACAAGGCCTTTTTCCATGGGGCTGCTATCTCTCCGTCACCTCACTGCTGCCTGGCCAACTCCAAATTCCTCCTTTTGCCTCTACCCCTTTCTCTCTTTTTTTATGTCTGACTTCTAACTTCTTACTTAATCTCAATTAACTTGGAACTAACGTGGAACTTCTCAGGGAAACCCAATCAAACTGCCAATTTAGGGCACGGTGAGGATCGGTCTCTGATTGGCTCTCCGTTGTTGGTTGTTTTGTTGAACTCAACCTCTTTGTGAATTAGATAGATAGATAGATAGAACTTTATTAATCACTATGGAGTATCCTTCAGGAATCCTCATGGTTCCAGCAGCAGTATAGCACCAAACAAGACATAAATACTATAAGTACAAAAAAGACCAATACTATAGAAATAATATGTGTGCAGGTGAGGTAGGTAGAACCAGAACAGTGGATCAGTGGATTTTAGTAGATAAAAAGGTTAATAGTGTACATATATATTTAGGTAGGTCAATGTTAGTAGTGTTAGTGGTTTGTCGTTCTTGTTGATTAGTCACAATCTCAATTACTATCATTATGACAATAACAGTATTACTTCTACTATTGAGTTATTATTGTATTCTATTATTTACCTATTTTAGTCTATGTGCATACCTGACACGTGTACATATATATTTATATATACATATATATATAAATGTGTATATATAAAAAAGAAAGAAAACAATACACGATAGGTAAAACCCCATTGTTCTGAAATCATAATTTTCTTTCCTTTGGTGTTACGATGTCTCTCAGTACAGTCAACCATCGTCCCTTTCTGTTTTTTTTTTAATTGGCGCCCCCTCCTGACTATTTTCACCAGGAGTTAGGTCAAATCATCAGGGATCTCACCGTAAACGCCGGGGTCACCGTTAGTGTGGCAATAAAAGACTGTGCGTGCCCAAAGGACACACACGGCCTCATGACCCAAGCAGAGCTGCTGGCCTTTGGCAGCTGACCTATGACCACGGCACACGCCAGGGCCACGCCCCCTTCCTCTTATGTTTGCAGCCATGTGAGGAAACACAATGACAGTCGGTCCGACCAACCCCCTGGTGCTTTAACACCCCTACACGCACGCACACACCAGAGTCCATCTGTTGGAAGGCAACCTGTGACCCTGGACGTTTCAATAGATGGGGTCAGGGCACGTGCCGACCGGCCAGCTGTGGAGATACCGTGCTCATTGTTTTGGTAGTGGGATGTGGAGCTTCAGAGCAATGATGATGAAGCAGATTAAATCATTTAAGGTTCAGAAACAGGTGACAAACTGCAGTTGATTGTTGATCTGATGAAAACAAGACCTAGAGATGTTGAATCTAGAATCCATCAAGGTTGGGTTCCAAAATTGTAGGCCCAACAAACCCAAACTGTACTGAGCTCAAGCCCTTTTGTGATTTTTTTTTTTTTTTAAAAAGGTTGTGGTTAATTAATATTCCCACAAATGTTTTCGTACAGGCCTATTTTTTTTCATTCTGGTTTGTTGCCTTTCAGAGAAGCAGTGTTACATTGTTAAACAGACACTTTTTATGGCTTTATGATCAGTAAAAGTAACAAAAATGTAGTATTTTACCAGATGAGTCAATGGACCATCAAAATGATCAGCAGATTATTTTCTGGTAAAATAAGATACAGGATATTTCCACATTCCTGTCCACTGTTTTGCAAGTGAATATATACTGTAAGTGTCTGTATTTGAATTGAGTGATTCATTAAAATATTAATTTCAGTTTTGCGGAACAGTTGTTGAATTTGCGCTCTGTAAAAGGAAGTGAAACAAAATCCATTAGGAGGAAGAAAAACTGAAAATTCATTATCAGGGTATTGGAGGCAAGGAAGCAGAAAATGAATCACTTCTGATAAATGTGAAACTTTGATTTTTCAATGACCTTAATTTTCTGTGACGTTATTCTCAAAAATACAAATTAAATTCTCATTCAATGTTATCATTAAAGGTAATTTTTATCCTTGTAAATTACATTTATTCTTGTATATTTTACTTCATCCTTGTGAAAATATTGCAGCTTTATTCTTACCACATAGTTTCCACATACTTAATAATCTGACCAACGTATTAATTTACTCCTACAGTGGCCCCAGTATTTATTCCTTGCAACTAAATTTCCGTTGTTTAAGATTTTTCCCTTTTCTCTTCCATACAGCCCCTCATATTTTGTCATAAAAACACCACCTGAGACTTTGTGATGAACAGACCCTTTAATCATGTGTTGAAGCAGTGGCAACACATAATTAAACCACTCTGTGTGTAATTCCATTGGACTGAAGTATGTGTGTCATAGTGAAAGCTCATCAGAATTGTAGGGCCCCCTCTTATTCAGTGTGTGAGCAGGCAGGGTTATAAAAAAAGAAGAGTAACATAAGAACGCAATACAGAAGCTGGTTTTGTGATGTTGACCCCGCCCCCTCCTCCTACACCCCTATTGTGTGCTAAATGAAGTGTGGGGGTGGAGGTAAAAATAGGTCCGTTGGTGGATGAGTGCCAGGTTTCTCCTGCTGTTCTACCTCTCACCACTAGTCTTGGATGGCCGTACATCAGAGAGATCTGCCATCCTCAGATGAACAGTGGTATTTGTTGGGACAGGCCCGCTGCAGATCACTATGTTCTATCATTCCCTGAGACGGGCAAGTGATGAGAACAACAGGAACTGAGAGAACGCTAGGAAAGTCTGCAGACAACGGTGACAAGAAGTGACAAACGGGTGAAGGGGCAAAAGCTTGACATCAGCAGAACATTTGTCTGTGATGTTCACATGTGGCTAACATCCTGATTGGGTACACAGGATCAGAAATCCTTTATTGATCCCTGGGGGAGGAGAAGAAGCGGGGGTTGTTGATGTCACAGCTGCTCCTGCAGGAGGTGTTGACTGGGTGCACACGATCTATGGAGATATTTCACATTAAATATTACATTGTAGCGAAGGGATGTTTTCTTGATGTATGTTAACTGATTGGTTGCTTAGGTTGATCTGATTTGGAATTGTGTTTTATTACTATCTTGCCCTGCCTTGGACTGGCAAATTGTCCATGCTAAAATATAAGTAAAAAAAAAAGGTTTTTATTTATACCTTGAAAGGGACCATAAAAGAAAACTGTCACTTCAAATGTGTTTATGGAGTATATGGAATAAGCTGTAATGTCACAATGAGCTGTGGTTATGGTTAGGGATGCCCTTATTTTTTGTCGATATCCCACGCCAATATTGTCCAAACACTTACTTTCCAATTGCAATATTTATTGATATCTCTATGAGTAAATACTGCTGTTTTGCCCCCAAATCTGGAAAGACCAAAGCATCAAGTTTTTTTTTTTAAGATATTACATAATTACCCTTTAATTATGTTAAAATAGGCAGATATCCCTTGGTCATTATCAGACATCATTAGATTTAGTAAGCAAGAACCAATAAACAGCAAAAGTAGCGTGTTTTTTGAATTGTAATACACTGGTACACTTTTTTAATTATATGTATATACTTCATACATATATATTATATTAGATGCTTGTAATGTAACCTTAATGTAGCTTCTTCTTTAAGGCTGAACCTGTGAACCTGACATCTGGGACTTGCTCCACTTTTCTTGTTTTCCTCTGTTTGAAAACCTAAACCTGTGACTCAGCTGGGCTGCGTCCAACATTCCAGTCTGAACTGTATATGATGATATACAATACTTCACTGGCAGAGCGCCCTGGCTGACGCCACACCCTACAGCTACACTGCAGCAGTCTAGCACAGGCAGATGAACCCATCAACCCTTGTGTTAGACATTGGAACATACACACACACACATTGATAGTCCTTCAGGGGACATTCTCTTGGCAGCAGGTGATCAAACAGTTTAGAAAAAAGGAAAAATAACTATAAAATATCATTATATAAATGTTTATACAGTATATTTTTAATGAGTGAAGAGGTCACAGAGGCCAAAGATGGAATTATTGTATTGCTGTAGTAGTGTACTGTTTTACTCTTGACTTCTCTTCACTGTCTGTCTCTACAGCTCTAAAATCTGTTAAAGCTGTATTTATATTTGACAGAGCACTTTAAATTTGTTCAGAAGCATTCTGGGTAATATCCAGCACTATATTTAGTGGATTGATTTGATGGTTTGCCATCTCTCTTGTCTTCTAATCAGTTTTGCTTTGAAGCTAGCTTCTAGAAATATGTGATGCTGCATTGTTTTGTTTTCCGTATGTAAGTACTCTACTTGAATTTTGGTATTTTTCCTTTGTTTTGCTATACTACAAGTTAGCTTACACCTGTTTGCTAACTTGTGCTCATTTTATTGCTTTTATGGCCAACCTGCTAATATCTGGTGGAATCTTTTGTCAACAAAATGTTTTTTCTAATTTGGTATTTCTGTAGAGCCGCGCACTGGCCAAAAGGTTTTTGCATAATTTTATGCTAGTGTTAGCTGTTTTATGTGTATTGTCTTTAAACAACTAGATCTTAGTGAGTTAACCTAACCTTACCTCAATTTCACCTTCCAACTTTCTTTTTTCTGTATTTTAAACAGCAGCTGATGTTTTATTTGCTTAGGATTTTTTGTTTCAAGAGAACAATAAACCCCGTCCGTGAAAATTTAAAGTGCAAAATTCAAATTTCTGAGGGCACTGGCTTTGAGCTTATGTTAATTTCTGACCCTGATACAGACCAAATTAACCCATCTCTCTACAACGTCCCTGCATTTCCACAATTTATGCAAATCTGCAAATGTTGAGAACCTAATATCTAAGAAAAAAAATGGCCTGATCACATGACTTTTTGACGCCCAATCACACTGCTATTTCAATAGTAAGGACAAAAACTAATTCTACTAAAGTTATAATAATAACAACTGTGAGTTTCTTTTATTACTCATCAACTCCTGACGTCCCATACCGCGGCTCCACAGCAATGTTTCTCTTCATCACGTCTGCATCCATATGGTTGGCCTATATTCCAGCCTGCATCCTCTCACATTTACGGTCCCTTTGGGAATTCTCTTACATTGAATTTCCGCCCCCCGCCCTCCTCTACAACCTTACACACATTACTCCCTTCTACGCCTTTATTATTATTGTCACCTAAGGGGCCAGCTTAGTCGCCGTGGGGCCTCAGACCCTTACCAAGACGCACATCCCAGTGGATCACAACGCTACATCTTGTACTATTCATTGTGATGCCTGAATTATGAATCCGAGCCATCGTTACATTTATTGTCGGATGGGTAACCGGCCGGCGCTGTTGAGCCTGCTAGCAAATATCTAAGGCTTGAACCAATGCCATTTCACGTGAAGGAAGTCTGCTTGGTGCAATCACTGTATTTCCTCCTGAGAGACGACCCCAGCAAGGACGTCGCAGTGGCCCTGAGGGTGAATGCCCTTTAATTATATGACAATACCCAGAGGGATGTGGGGGCTAGCACATTAATGCCATAGCACTGATGGAGTGTTGGTGATTGCCATTGTGGCGAGGTAGTGGTTTTGTAGGAGGGGCCATCTAAGAACATGGTGCGATACCTTCGGCAGAAGCCTGCTGAGGTGGCATTTTTTCCACATGAACAATTGTGATGCACAAATGAATTATCACCAATCTTGCTTCTAAAAATTAGAGCATAGAGAGACACTCTGACACCCAACTGTGTCATAATGTCGTCACATAGATGGCACAAACGGACAAAGGTTAGAAGGGTGATGTGGAACAGTGACATCAGATGAGACAAGGCAGGATGGATACACGAAACAGACCTTTGCTATAGACTCTCCATCTATCTCTCTGTCTCTGTCTTTTTACCTGTCTGTCTGATAGAAGAGTGTCAGCTAAGGTGAAGGGAAAGGTAGGAGACAAGAGGCAGAGCTGGAGGTGGCAGAGTTAAAGATGCTGAGATTCTCTTTAGGAGAGACAAGGATGGACAGGATCAGGAACAAGGTAATAAGGGGGACAACACAGACAGGAAGGTTTGGAGAAAAAGCCAGAGAAACCAGATTGAGATGGTTTGGACATGTTCAGAGCAGGGACAATGGTTATATTGAGAGAGGAATGCTAGACATGGAGCTACCAGGTAAGAGACAAAGAGGAAGGCCAAAGAGGAGATTTATGGAGGCGGTGAGGGAGGACATGGAGGTGGTTGGAGTTGGAGTTGAGGATGTGGAGGACAGGGTGAGATGTTGACTTGCTGTGGCAACCCCTGAAAAACGGGATAAGCCAAAAGAAGAAGAAGTTTAGAACTAGTTTTTAACTAGTTCCCATTTTCACCCACAACCAGCAGTAAAGCTCCATGGGTGCATCTCCATCACTTACCTGGATTCTTCTGGCATCCATCTCTTCAAGCATTTTAGTCTGTCAGTCTTCAACCCCTTTGGATACTTAACCATTTTCGTACAAGTTAACTTAAAATAACATCTCCAATATTGCAAAGGCTAATGCTGACAAACTGGACTTTCTCACATTTTTGTTCACTCAACCCTACTGTGTGATTAAAGGTCAAGATGACTGTCAAAAATATTTTGTGTCTAAGCTTCAGTGAAATCAACTACCTGTCAGTAAAGGATGAATAGCTGCTCTGTAATGGAACATACACACACACACACACACACACACATATGCCCGCTCACGTAGCTGGCCGACCTATTACAGCGCCAATCCACAATTCATCAGGATGTCAATCACAGAGGCCGACAGGCCGTCTCCTCCTGCGGGACAAACAATACATCAAGACACAAAAGAACCGCACACTTGTTAGCACTCTCCCCCCTGTCTGTCTCCCTGTCTCCTCCTCCCTCAGCTTCCCTCTATCACATTTCTCTCTTTCCTCCTTACTGTCCCTGCTCTTTGCACTCCACCACCACCGCCACCTTCTCCTCCTCCTCCTCCTCCTCCTCCACCTCTCTTCTGTGTATTTTGCGGCTGTGTGATTTTTCCATCCTTGGAGTAGTTCAATGCCCTGATTCAAACGATGAGCATGTGTTTGTGAGTGTGATTTCATGTGCCTGTGTCACCCACTAAGACACACACACTCAGATCGACTGCACATTCAAAAGCACATGTGTTATAAAGGCACCACATTTATTTTTTTCTCATGTGATTATATTAAGTACTAATCCACTGTCCATGCTGAGGCCCAGAGTCAGATATTAAGTTTAGAACTCTTTAGAAGATTTTAAGATCAAAAGATGTTAACGTCCCACAGCGTACGTCTTTTGTAAAGATAAATTCTACTGAAGAAGATTCAAAATAAAATTCATTTCACAAAAGGTTGTATTTGATGGCCCTTCTTTACCAATCCTATGAAAGGTAATTGGCTAAACCAACTTGTACCAGCGTGGGCAAAACTATGGCCCGGGGCCAGATGTGAGCCGTATAACCACCAAACTTGTTCAAATAATTAAAGGATAAAGGATGTTGTTGTTCATCCCAAGTTTTGTGGGGAAATTTTTCTTCTGCTTTTTACCCATCACCATAGTGAGCAGTGGGCAGCCAACTGAGCCAGCGCCTGGGGAGCAGTGTGTGGGGAACTCACACTGCTCCCTCAGTGGTAACTTGGTGGTAGGGGGATTTGAACTGGGGGCCTTGCAGACCCAAGTACGTTTCCTTAACCACTAGGCCACCAACTGCCCAACTAGGCTACCAACTGACCCTTTATGGTTAGTTTCTGGAATTATTATACGTCTGCCTTTTCCCTGTAATAGCCAAATTTTTCCATTAGATGGCATAGAAAGGGCTAAAAAGATTTAAGCATCTTAGCCTTAATGACTTTTTTGGGTGTTTTTTTTATTTTAATAAAAATAAATGAACATCCCTGCTTGTTTTATTGTTATATTGTTGAAAGTATCAGCTCGATTCATTTAAGAAAATACTGCATTTTCCCTTTAACTGCAGTGTGACTGATGCCTGTTGGTCTTATAATCAAACCGTAACAAAGACATGTGCCATTGATGGTGGTGTCATGGTGTGTGATGGTAACTAAAGGATGGAGGTTTGGATCTCTCTGGTGGTTACATTTCTTGTCAAAGTCTAGTAGAGAAAACAGGTCCTCTGTAGGTTCAGAAACAAGGTGGAGGAGATGGAGAGAAGGCCGGAGCTCCGTGGTGTCCCAAGCTAGAGGGCGAGGTGTGGTATGGTGGGGAGGGGTAGGGAAGGGTTCAGGAGTCAGAGCAGATGGCAGACTGTAGTCACCCCTCCCCCCTCTACTCACTCACTCACTACTCACTCACTCACTCACTCACTCACCCTCTTACCCACTCCTCCTTCTCAGAGTGGCAGCACAGCAGGTTATGGAGCAGTGGCAATTAACAACAGAAGAGGGAGGAGGGCCTCCACACACACACAAATGAGGACCACTCCATCAAGCTGCAGCCCCCCCAGCCCTCTAAACAGTCCACACAAACTGACTCCGCCCCATGTGTTCACAGCTCCATTAGTGACAGGTGCACTGAGGCTTTACACATGTCAATCAAAAAATACAATCAGTAGAAGAAATCATAAACGAGTGTGTAGACACAAACACACCTCTAGGTAGTGATCCCTCTACTTTTTGGTTTTTCTTTTGTTCTCTCACTACATTGCAGTACGTTTGTGAAATTTGAATTCCGCAAGATAACGCAGGATTTTTTTGGTTACTGTTTTTCAGTCATTATGAGGTGCATTAAGCAACACAAAATTGTCAGATAAGTCAGACTTTATTCAACTCAGTAGAAATGACTTCAAATACTGTTGAGTTGTAACAGATACAATACAAAACAATACTCTCACTTTTTCAGTTCACTTTTCTTCCATAAATCCATCAAATTATTAATCTTCAGTGTCCGAGTTTAACAGTTGTGTGATTTTGACCTCAGCCGTGCTCATTTCCATTCTTCCAGTCAACCTTGTTTCTGTTTCTAAGTGGCCCAGTGATAATTCTGGCCTTGAGTCTACGATCCATTTCATAACCATGTCTTTTAATACAACAAGTGGCATTTAGGGGTCCTTATACACACTATTTTTAGCCAAAGTGTTTCAGTTTTGTCTTGCGTCATGTAGTGTACCCAGCGTTACAAAAAGTAATTATCACCTCATGATTGCCTAGTGACCACCTCCTGATTGATCGAATGACAAACATCTTTGACATCCTGTCAATTTACCTTCAACTTTCTACCTCTACCTACCACACTGCATGCAACACAGAACAGCACGGCCGGCCAGGCCAGCCAAGACATTTTTCTCGTCCATACGTGTGATTGCTCTCGTCACCTTTTCTTATGTCTGCACACAAAACGGAAAATCGGGTTTTGTTTGCTGAGCATCATTTTTTTGTCATGTCTCAGAACAGTTGTGAGCATCCGTGCGTGTTCCACTTTTCCTTTCTTTCTTTTGTTGTTTTTTTTTTTGTATTGGAGTCGCACATTTTATGCCTACCTTAAAGAGAGACTTGATTACTAAAATTGAGCTGACCTGCATCCAAGACTGCATGCACATGCTTTTCATGTTCATAGTCTGTCTTTTATTCCCATTTTCCCACTCTTACTGTAGAAGAGGTCCGTAAAGGAAAAATATATACAGAAGTAATAGAATAATTATTGTGCTCTGGTTCTCGGAACACACTTACTGCACTAAGAGAGGACTTACTGTATACAGTATGTGTGTGGTCACAGTGCGCTGACATATACCCACACACTCTCACTGAGTGAGGCACCAGTGGAAACAATTACTCTTCAGACAGAAACACGTGTCTGCAGCCACAGAGTGATCACTTTATTAGGGATAAGACTCCTGTGGAATTTCCAGGCACTGAGTGCAGAATAATAATAGCCCAGCTATCTCAGAGATCTGTCGCAGAAGAAGCCTTTTTTTTATGCAACCGCCTCCTCCTCTCCTCCTGTATCCTCCTCTCTCCTGGTGGCATGGCCTGTCATGTACAGCCTATGATTAGGATAAAAAGACTAATTAAATCCATATCACTGATCCTGTCCAGAACAGAGCCGTGAGTGTGTGTGAGTTTCTGCCCACTCCTCTGCTACTGTCGCCCTCCGCTGGAACCAGGCTCCACATGACAGTGGAGCACTGTTTAAAGCCCCCTTTTCAAACATAAACAAACCATTATAAACGCTCAGCTGTTTGAACGCACTTCCCAGTTCGTTTGCAAACAGGCGGCGACGTATAGACTTTCCATTTAAGGCCGTGACCGAGAGTCGGGGTTGTTAGCGGAGCCGAGAGAAGGAACAGTAAAACTGTGTGTGTGGGAGAGAGAGACGACTGAGGATCAGTAGACAATAGACGACAGTAGATAATGTACAGAGAAGGAGAAATGTTGGAAGAAATAACCAGGAACATGTTCAGTTATCAGTTTTAAACTATGCTTGAGGTCAAACCCCTATTGCAGTCAATGATGTAACAATGGCCAATAATAGAATACCAATAGGATAATTAGATTGGCCAAAGCCAATAACATGATAAAATATTTGCACCAGTAACGTAATAAAATGTAGCAACCAGCATGTTACAACAAACAAGAAATAATCAACATTGTTGGTTTTATGTTATTTAAAATTGACAAAAATACTACACTATTGGTCATTATTACACTAGTGGTTAACCTGAAATTCAACTAGTCGCTTCAGTTTGAGTGTGCTAACTAGTAAAAGTATCTTCTACT
The DNA here is from genome assembly GCA_016785265.1 of Paraplagusia blochii. Lineage (NCBI taxonomy): Eukaryota > Metazoa > Chordata > Actinopteri > Pleuronectiformes > Cynoglossidae > Paraplagusia > Paraplagusia blochii. The sequence continues at coordinate 349,564 of JAFBJS010000171.1, forward strand.
CCAACTACCTCCATGTCCTCCCTCACTGCATCCATCAATCTCCTCTTTGTCTTCTACCTGGTAGCTCCATCTCTAAGATCATTCTTTTATCAATGTATCCACTGTCTCTTCTCTGAACATGTTCAAAACATCTCTATGTGGCTTCTCTAGCTTTTTCTCCACTCCTTACCGTCTGTGTTGTCCCCCTGATCACCTCGTTCCTGATCATGTCCATTCTTGTCTCCCCAAAAAAGAATCTCAGTGTCTTTAACTCTTCCACCTCCAGCTCTGCCTCCTTTCTTCTGCCTATTCCTTGTGTCTCTAACCTCTTGTGTGTTGACTATAGTTTAAAATATTTGCCCAAATGGTCAAAACTATCTTTTCGTTTTTTTGGTTTTCTGTTTCGTAACGATCACGAAATTAAATCAAGTCCAAATTAATAATGCAGCAGGCAAATATATCTAATTGACAATTGAATCTGAGTGACGTCTGTGATCATGTGACTTCACGAGTGCAGAGCATGGTTTCTAAGACAAAAGGCGCTCTGTTCTTTATACTTGACGTCAAGTAAAATAAAACAAGTGACCGGTTTGACTGAGCAGAAGTTTTGTTAATGGTCACATGACCCACATGTGACCTACACTAGTTGTCACCTATCCCTGGGCTACAGTCTGGCAGCAGATCATAGGTAAGTCAATACTGGGTGGTAGAAAAAGAATACATTACATGGATTATATCCATCTATTACCTGATTCTGAACAATATTTTATGTTAAGAAATGATTGGATCCTCCACCACATCTGCCAAGGACTTGTGCTTGATACGTGTCAGGACGCTTGACTCGGTCTCATGTCTTACCTATATTGTACCTACTTAAAGGATCTGTGTCGGCTGCTAACACACCATACATGCAACTAAGCTAAAATTAATAAATGCATTCATCTCCTCTTTGTCTCCTACCTGGTATCTCCATCTCTAGGATCATTCTTCTACCAAAATAACCATTGTCCCTCCCCTGGACATGTCCAAACCATCTCAATCTGTCTTCTCTAGCTTTTTCTCCAAACCTTCCTGTCTGTGTTGTCCCTCTAATCACCTCATTCCTAATCCTGCCCATCCTTGTCTCTCCTAAAGAGAATCTCAGCATCTTTAACTCCTTCACCTCCAGCTCTGCATCCTGTCTTTTGCCTGTTTCTAGTGTCTCCAGTCCATACATTATGGCTGGAGTCACTACCTTATTTAGTTGTATTAATCCGCTACATCTTCCAGTCCATAAAAACACTTTTGACGAGTCTATTTTGCAAAAAAGGGTTAGGGAACATTGACTTATATTAGTGTAGGACATTAAAATATGTCCACCACTCCTGTGATATCTAACTTCTCTGCTGGACTGATTCACCCACATTGCACTTCTGTAACTCTTTCTTTCTCACATAAATCACGTAAATGCTCCTTTCAGCACTGACGTGGGTGCAGACGGCCCAGCGGCAGACGAGGGGAGACAGACTTTAAGTCCCGAGCTCCAGGTTACAGAGGAGTCTTTCTGCTGGAGGAGAACGCCTTGTTCTCCTCCCCCTGTCTGCCCCTTGTTCCATGCTCTGGGAGCCTGTACGTCTTTCTGTTGGCGTTGTGGTACTGACAGGGGCTGCTCAGGGGATCCCCTACCTGATATTAGACACACTAACACACACTCATACACATGTATACGTGCGCACACACAGTGGGGTTCTGTCACTGTGGCAGACTGTCTGTCTCCTCGTCGATCCAGCGGTGACTGTAACTAGGTGTAATGGCCAGCCTGTGGTTAGCAGCTCTATGGGCCTATTCACCAGACCTTCCCCGACCCCCTTAAACAGACACACACACACACTGTGTTTACAGCGGTGTGTTTGGACTGAGCTAATTGAAACATATTTCTTTTTCCATCCAAAAGAGTAAAGGGGCATTCCTACTTTCCCACTGTAGAAGTGTGTGTGTGTTTGTGTGTTCTTGTGGAATAACTGGACTGCAGGGTCCACTTTGGCTGCGGACCAGCAGTATTACCATTCAAATCCAAGCAGCACTTCCACCACATTGTCATGGAACTTATTAGGGATGCAATGCTGACAAGCACACAGGTATAGACTCAAGACCATGTTAGCGGTGTGGATGTCTAACTTAATTAAAGTATGAAATGGTAAAATGTTGGTAGGAATTGATGTAACTGAACATTTTGGTTTAGACCAGGCATGTCCAAACTGTTCCACAAAGGGTCACTGTGGCTGCAGGTTTTTGTTCCAACCAAGCAGTACCTGAGTTGACAGGTTTATTCACCTGATCTCAGTCATCACACAGCTGATTGGTCAAACTATGTGATCTAAGTTGGTTGGAACAAAAACCAGCAGCCACACTGGCCCTTTATGGAACACTTTGGACATGCCTGGTTTAGGGCCTGAATTCTGGGATAACTTTTCTGGGCTCTATTTCTTTTTATACTTTTGACTAGAATGGAATATTCTGATCAAATATCTGGCATATCTGACCAATGTATTATTTTGAAAAATTAAAGGATTCTCTCCACTGTCTATGATTCACGATTTTCAACTGGTATTTTTGTACCAGTTGTATCGATTTATTTTGTAGCATTATCTTCTAAATCTTATTGGCCGGTCCAAGGAGGTTTGAGCTATACAACTGTCCCGAACAATGTTTAGAGGCCACTGCTGTAGAATGTTGATCGTAAAACAAAATGCTGTGCAATACCGGCATAAAGATATTTTTCTAATGGTCCTTCTAAAGGCGCTCTCTGGCTGCTGAGTGTTAATGAGAAAATAAATTGTATTTGTATCTGAACTCATTGTTCATGTAGTAAAGTTTTGATTTGTGAATTAAAGAAAACCATGTGCTTTTACATAAGAGGAATTTAGAATTCCAGACACTCATCCATACAAAGCTCTAACAGACTATGTGCACTTCACAGCTGCTCGCACATTTGACAAACTGTGGCAGCTTTACTACCTCCAGCAGCAGCAGTCATCAGGGCAGTGGCAGCTGAATGTGTGTGTGTGTGTGTGTGTGTGCTTTTTTGTGGTGCCATAGCTGGAAATGTTCAAATTGCTCAGCTTAATACCTCCTGGCGATCAAAGAACGGTGGCACACTTAGGTAATCTGCGTCTCAGACGCCCGCAGTTCCGTCCTGCGCCTGATGATTTATGCTCCTCTCCATCATAAATCAAAGCATAAAGTAACAGCTTTTTCTGCGGCGTGCGTCTGTTTCATGCAGTAGGAATTTTTCTAACATTCCATCCATATGTCGATTTTCATGGTCTCGCACATGTGGGGATTTCCGAAAACAATAGCTCTCACCTGTCGATGACCTTGTTATTGTCTGAACCATATATGCACTCAGTTTCATGTTGTTTTTTTATTGTTTGTCTGTGTAATTAAGAGGAGAATGCAGATAAATGTCTGCATTGGCCATCATTTGTCATGTGTTTCTTTGCATTGCCTAGTTGATGGTATGAACTTCTGTCCGGAACTCTACTTTTGGCTACTATTTCTATCTATCTGCCAATCTATCTGTTTGTCCAATTAGGTATATATTATAAAATGATTTGTATGATAAAAAAAATGTAATTAAAAGGATTTCCCCTTATTGAGTTATTCTTACTTACAGTAAATATAAACAAACATACACAATTAGTTAAAGATACTGAGATTTTCTTTAGGATTGACAAGGATGGACAGGATCAGGAATGAGGAGACAACAAAGACAGATTGAGATGGTTTGGACATGTTCAGAGGAGGGACAGTGGTTTTATTGGTAGAAGAATGATCCCAGAGATGGAGGTAGGAGACAAAGAGGAGATGGATGAATGCAGTGAGGGAGGACATGGAGGTAGTTGGAGTTAGAGTCTGGATACAGAGGACAGGGAGAGATGGAAATTGTTGCAAAAAGGGACAAGCCAAAAGTAAAAGAGGACGATTGACGAATCATGTGCCTTATGGCCCGAAAAAAAGGGTAGTCAACAGGTTTTGATTGCAGGGGCTACAGGTGTTGATGTAAATGTGACAAATCACAGCTTAAAATATCTATACCTGACTTTTTATGTGTGAGCCCTGGCTGCCTTAACACTTCACAGCTGCTGGAGTAGAAATGCAAATGACTCCTGCCTCAATCACTCTCTCCTGAGCTTTGAGAGCAGCTCACCCTCCTCCCACAGAAACACCCTGGAGAGACTGTCATTTTCAACGGCCCTAGTTCTGCATTAAGTGGATTTAAATGGAAGGGGAAAAAAGCAAAGATGAGCAATTGAAGGCTATTTTAAAACTGACTTCAGGTCAGACTGACGACACGTGCACTCATGTTCACCTTGCACGGTGTCACCTCTGGTTGATTTCTTCCAATTAGATGCTTTTCTGGTTTACTGCATGTCTACCTAGGACTGGTCTTTGCAATCATAGGCAGTGTTTGGTTAAGGAAGTAGTGATAAAAGTGTATCGTCCTGCAGGTGTTAGAGGTAATTAAGATTTATATGAAAACCAGTGTCCCGTTTACAGGACAAATGTGATACCAGCCATGATGGATGGGTTTGAGTCACTAGGGATAGGTAGAAGACAGGAGGCAGAGATGGAGGTGGAGGAGTTAAAGATGCTGAGATTATATTTAGGAGAGACAAGGTTGGACAGGATCAGGAATGAGGTCATGAAAGGGACAACACAGACATGAAGGTTTAGAGGAAAAGCCAGATGGAGATGGTTTGGACATGTTCAGAGGAGGGACAATGGTTACATTGGTAGAAGAATGATCCTAGAGATGGAGCTACCAAGTAGGAGACAAAGAGGAGATTGATGGATGCAGTGAGGGACAACATGGAGGTAGTTGGAGTCAGAGTTGAGGATACAGAGGACAGGGGGAGATGGAAACTGTGGAGTAACTGTGGCAACCCCTGAAAAAGGGACAAGCCGAAAGAAAAAGATGAAAATCAGTGTGCTGTGATGAGAGGGTGGTCATTCTAAGTGAAACGACTTTAACAGAAAGGTTATTTGAGGGCTTCTCAGATTGGACTTGTTTTCCATTAAATATACACACAGTAGTGAATTTATCTAGTTTCACTGGAGTCAGGGTTGAGCGGTTCAATGTTGTGTGTAGTCTATAGTCGGCTCCTTGTAAGAGACTTTGATTCAACCCGTTAATAGCAGAAAGCAATTTACCAGAACACCACGTCTTTCAGAGGTGGAGATGGAGAGCAGATAATCCAGAGAGACGAGTGTAACGAGAACAAAAGAGCAAAATGTTAAGTTCTTCATTAGAAAATGTCCTAGGTTATATTTATATATTAGAAGATAATCTGATGTAGTTTAAAGTACATTCTCTCATGGGGGGTAAAGGCCATCAGTGTTCATCTCACCCTCTCTCCCACCTGTCCTCATTCACTACAGACTATTTTCTGGAGAAGCAGTTTCAAAAGAATGAAGACAATTTGTTTTTTTTGACTAAACCTATTTTTTTATGGAAAAAATATCAATAAATGTCTGACTGCCCTGGGCCCCCTAAGACAATTCTTTTGCATTGGTGCAATCCTGATTTCTTCTGATCTAATGTTTAATGGAAAAACTAATGGAAAATGGGCCCCAAGGTCAAGAGGGTTGAGAACCTAATATCACATTTTCTGTCTCATCATTATCCTGCCCTTTGAAACAGGTTTAGGTTAATTGTGCTTTAACTTAATCTGACTACTCACCTCATCACCATCTTCAATGGACCCCCCATAACTCAATAATTAACATTATCTTTTAAATGAAAATACATTATCTTTATGCTTTGTGCGACTTTCGTAGTAATCCTTTAACCAGTGGATAAATCCAAATATTTTATGTAACAAACAAAATAACAAAAAACTCTAGCAGCTAAGGATCATGGGAGCCAGTATTTAAGCCATTGTTTGATTTTTCTCGCGTCGCCCATGATGATAATGACACAGAAATAATATTCCAGTTCTGCTGTATTTAACCACGTTGAAAATGATTTTTCCAATAATTACGAACATCATACTCACGTAGGAAACATGAACACTTAGGTCGTGTTCCCTTCCGCTCTGTAACATCATTGTTTAAAGATATTATGGCTATATTTGTGGTGGCGTGAATAGTATTGTGATTACTGACTTGTGTACAGCCACACCTTAACGTGCCTCACTGACATTCAAAGGACCGACTGAATCGGCGCTTATTTTATTACGCTTAACCTTCAAAGTACGTCATCTTTCACTGGCACCACACCCCTGAGTCTTTGTGTTGAGCGATATTCTTCCCCAGCCTCATCGTACATTGTTCAAATGTCTTTAACAAATGGCATGTAATGACTACTGTTTCCTGTTCTGACATCACAGTCAGGTCATGTTTCGCAGAAACAAAATTGTAGAATGGATAGGTAATACAGTAAACAACAAGACGACAATCAGTTTGAAAGGTCTGTAGAAAGGGATTCGCCTCGGTGGCTAAGAGACTCGTAATAAGTCTTACGAAACTAATGAGTGTACAAACCACCACAGCAAACTTAATTATTATTTACTTGGGTACATATACAATGTTTACAGAATAAGCCTACAGTTACATTTGGCTCCCAGAGTACTGTACTGTACTGTGTAAGCTCTTGTTCCAACTAAAACCCAGCAGAGAGACCATATCTCCCCGGTCCTCGCCTCTCTTCATTGGCTTCCTGTTCCATTTAGAATCCAATTTAAAATTCTCTTACTAACTTATAAAGCTCTTCATGGTCTGGCACCATCCTATAAAGTGGATTTGATAAAGCCTTATCAACCCACTAGAACACTACGTTCCCTAGGAGCAGGCCTTCTTGTGGTTCCACAGATTTCTAAATCTAGATTTGGTGCCAAAGCCTTTTGCTAACAGGCCCCTCTTCTGTGGAACCACCTGACCACCTTTTTATTATTAACAATGTTAGCACCTCCTCTTCACTCCTTAACTCCTTTTACCTTTCCCTTATCATCTTCTGCTCCTTTCAGCTTGTCCCTTTTTTTCAAGGGTTGCCACAGCATGTCAACAATTTCCATCTCATCCTGTTGTCTTCTTCTTCTTCTTCTTTTCCTTTCAGCTTATCCCATTTTTCAGGGGTGGCCACAGCGAGTCAATAATTTCCATCTCACCCTGTCCTGCGCATTCTCAACTCCAACTCCATGTCCTCCCTCACTGCATCCATAAATCTCCTCTTTGGCCTTCCTCTTCGTCTTTTACCTGGTAGCTCCATGTCTAGCATTCTTCTCCCAATATAACCACTGTCCCTCCTCTGAACATGTCCGAACCATCTCAGTCTGGCTTCTCTAGCTTTTTCTCCAAACCTTCCTGTCTGTGTTGTCCCCCTGATGACACACACAGGAAGTCTCATCCTGTTGTCTGTATCCTTAACTCTAACGTCAACTACCTCCATGTCTTTCGACCAACAATAATCCAATTTCCACCAGCAATCTGTAGGTTAACAGCACTGTTGGTGGTCGTTGTTCACCAGGGTCCCGACTGATCCAATATGGAAATAATTTTGTTGTCTCGCCACTCTGATTTGGACAACGTTTAACGCTGGATGCCCTCCCATATCCAGGCCTGGGCCCAGCACTAAATAAGCACTGGCTTGTGCTCCTTAGTGGCGGGTTTACATTTCCCTTATACAACTTGAAAATACATTTGCTGAAGCCTTTGTCCTTATTTGAAGACAAGTCCAACGCAGTTGTCTTGGGAACAATCTGTGGTTGAATCCTCGTCCTCAGGATCCTATTAGGACAGAGTGACTTCTCCTGATCAAAGCGGGAACATCAGAAGGAGATAAAGTGGCTCTTTCAGACAGAGAGGCTCAGTGTTTTTACTCTATAAGGAGAGACTGCATCAGATAAAGAAATAACTGATGTCTTTTGAGGACATATGTACTTTTAAATGTTCTCTAGGTTTGTTGGGTATTGGTAAAATTCTCCTTCTCTTCTACAACCAAGAATGGAAAATGTAGTACAGCTTTAAAATATGACTTTTCTAGTGGTGACAAAAACAGGATGTGAATTTCTCTTCAGTTTTCTTTTGTAACTTTTACCTAGAAAAGTTCATCACCAAATTAGGAGCTTGATTTTTTTTTATTGCAATTTCTGCCACAAAAATTTCTCATGATTGAATCTTTGATTAATTTCATACTTCAACCGTGTTTCCTGCTGTTTTTCCACTTCAGCTGTTGTTCAGTTAATAACTCTGTATTAACGTCACCTTTATTGCTCTTCTGGTTACGACAGAATCATTTCTGTGGAAAGAAAAGTCTTTCTAGGGCTTTGGCATAGTGATCAGAGTGAGTGAGGTTGTTTTTTTGAAAACAAAGCATTAAACCCAGCATGTGGCTGACTTTTGACAGCTGTGGGTAAAGAAGAGTGTTTGTGAGAGGGCGCGTGCGTGCACACACGTGCACGTCTGTTATTGTTTTGATCTGACCTTGGCGTCACCTGATTCTTCTCATGAGTGCATGGAGTTTCTGTCACATGGTGCTCCTCATGTGCTCCCATTCTCTTGCTTTTATTTTCCCTCCGCACTCACACACACACACACACACACACACTTGAAGTCACCTGCTGACTGTGAGCAGGGAAATAAGATGAGGGGGGATGAATGGGGAGGACAGGATCATAAAAGTGGAATTAACAACAAATAGTTGAAGTTGAAGCCAAAGTGGTGTTGGGGTAAAGTGGGGGTTCCTGGGAACAAAGTGGTGATGAATCCCCTGAAGAAAACATTCACCACACAGTAGGATGAGAGCCGTGCAAGTTCATTCTCAGAGGCCGGTGTGATCTCCACAGTGTGTTTTCGCTTCTAAGTGGAAAATAATATCTGTGGAATTTGTCAGTGTGTATAGTCTTCTGCGCGGCTGGAGCGTTCTTATTCTCTGCTCCCCCTCTGGTTTCTCTGTATTGTAGACGTCAGAGTTGTTAACACTGGGTGCAGCCGAGGCCACCTGTGTTTTTACAGCAATTACTAGTCAATTTCACATACACTTCTTCCCACTTTTTAAATGCTTGCCATATAGAATCTTGAGATAGCTATGAGTAAAAATATCAGGTGTAGGACCTCCGGCCATTTCTTTTATTGTTGAAAAATAACCTAGAATTAGAGAATCTAAGATGCTTTCCCTGTTGTAGATATGTAGAATGTACAAGTTTGTCCTTGAGCAGTGCTGTGGGGCCTGCGTAAAAAAATACAAAATACAATAAAACCCCCAATTGTTTTTCATCCATTTATGCATCAATTTTCACCTGCTTATTGATTACCTGGGTGTGGGTCAGCATGTCTCCATGACTCACATCACCAGCCCCGAACCTTCCTTCACTTGGTGAGCGAACCACAGGAATTCGAACTTGCCAAGGAGGTTTTAGAAATTGATGCCAATGGAATTCTACACAAATTCAAATAATAAAAAAAAAAAATATATATATATATATTTATACACAGTGTGTATATATATATATATATATATATATACATATATATACACATATATATACATACACATATATAGTTGCATAGGATCTGGATGACTTCTTGAAGGTTGAATGATGGTTAGAGAGTTTTGTTAGGCAACTGTACATTAAGAGGTTTAGAAATTGTGATGAATTTTTTTCCTAAAAAAAGAAATATCAATTTGCCTAACGGAACTCTTTAACCTTGACCATGACCTGAATCTTTGAGAGCCTTCTTTGCCAGAATGAAAGATGTTCTGATTTTTCAACCGAGAAACTTTCTCATTTCTGAAAGTGAAGAACAAAATGTTGCAACCTCAAAGAAGTCCATTTACTTACAACTAAACAATTTGAAAACCATGACCTGAATGAATGACAATCCTCAAAGACATGCTTGGCCCTGCGGCTTCTAATGCGTGAATGGGACTCCAAATAAGGAAAAAAAAATCTTTCAATAGAAATATTTCTAAGGCAAGTTTTACCATTGTATATAAGTGTAATAGTTTGGTTTTGAGTATATGTATACAAGGAAATCCCTGCACTGGTCATTTTTTTCATTATTTTTTGCTTTACAGCAGCTGTTTGACTGACAAATGTGTCTACTGTAACTTGTGTAAATATATAGCAATAAAAAAGTTCTTTCAGGACTTCAGTTATTTAAAGTGGTTCAAAAGATTCAGTTTAACCAGGGCTGTGGCCTAGTGGTTAAGGAAGCAGACATGGGTCTGCAAGGTCCCCGGTTTGAATCCTACTACACCCCACATGGTATTGCTCTACACACTGCTCCCCGGGCGCTCATCAGCTGCCCACTGCTCACTTTGATGATGGGTTAAATGCAGAGGCCAAATTTCGTTGTGCGCTGTGGTGTGAATCACAACGTCACAATGACAAAAAAGAAATTTCTGTCTTTCTTGTGTCCTCATTTCCAGTTATTTGATCAGTTCTCATATCTCATATTTGAGGACACTTGATCCACAGTTGAGCGGGGAAATAAAACACTTCTGAAATGTACTTAGTTCTGACTCTAGATATACCTTGTTAATTTGTCCCCAATGACCTGGGACAACACCCGAGACAGGATGCTTCGTAATCAACACACATCACTGAGATGTATTTATACTGGAGAGCAATCAGAGCTCCGTAGACCGGTGACAGAATTCTAAAATCTATCTTCTTACACACAGGCAGCCAGCGCAGTTATTTAAGGACATGTCTCATGTATTTTATTTGCCTGCCGTTGGTCAGGACTGCGGCCATCTGCTGGTGACTGTTTGACTGTCCACTGATACGTCTGTCTCTGAATATTCCACACTGCTCAGTGTGAGCCCATTTTAGATACGTGGCAATCTCACTCAGCACATGAGGTGCCAAGTACATACTGATCCTTCCTTCCATCTTCAACTGCTTATCCTGTTAAGGATCCTGAGTTGCAGCCAGCAGCAGAGGACAGTGGACAAAATGCTGAGTAGACCCTTGGACATTTAGTCAGACCAAAGGAGTACTAGAAGAGTTAACTTTCACACCTAAACATAGCTTCATTTTAAGATATCTGATGGATGTACTTCTCCTTTCAAGTACCTAGGACAGGTGGTGGGCACAATGGTCCCAGAATTGGACACAAGGACAGAGTCAGGAGCTAAACTAAGATAAATGGCATGTAAAACCCATGTATAAAACCTAAGACGCTGAACTTCTTATTCTCTCTCTTGGGGAAACAGAGGAATTGCAGGAAAAGGCAGAAGTATATTGATAAAACAAATACATTATTTAATTGGGACAAGGTCGACAGGCCACATTAAAAACCTCAACCGGCCACATCTGGCCCCTGAGCCTTAGTTTGGAGTTACAGCCCATGTCATTCAACCAAGTAAAAGTGCACAAAACCGCTACCCAATAACAGATAAGCAGAATCACATGAAATGAAAGACACAAAAATCAAAAGTTAATCTGTTATCTTTACATCCCTCTACTGCCTACTAGAAAATCAACATCTCATGGGCTAGTTCAAAGAAAATAAAATATTAGCAATAAATGAATGGTAATAATTGTTTTTAGAAGAAAATACTTGAAATGGGATAGTTTTTCCTTGTACTCCTGATGATCTCTCTAATGTGCTTCATCACAGTGGTTGTGAATGGTTGGCTTTTATGTGTAGAACGTAAAGAAACAGAAAGGCTTGTCCATGTTTGAGCGAGTTGCTATTCACTTTGTCTTGCTGTGTGTCATTCCCGGATAAAAAAACGAGCAACTAGATTGGAATTTGATATAATTTCAATCTGACGGCACAGTTAAAATTACAAAAGGTTTCAAGCAATGCAAATCTGGGCGTGTGCTGCCTCACACACGACACACGTGCCGTGCTGTCTCTTCTCAAAGCACACCACCTGCTCATGTCTTTCAGTCAGTCCCTCTGAATTGTGAAGACCAAAACCTGAGAATAATTGTCCCTTTAACCCACGTGATAATGGAGGCTTTAACCACTATTATTGTGCTAGGCCATCCTAGCATCTCCTCCCTTTGTTCATCAAAGTGCAGGTGTTTACCACTGGGGAAATTACGTCACTGACCAATTTTCACACACGCAGGCAAAATGGAAGGTAATCTAAAAGTGAATGCATGGATAAATGTCATTAGCGTTACCTGAAGCGCTCTCATTGAACAAAATAATACATAATTCTTTTTTTCTAACTTACATTTATTGTGACGGGAGAGATCTGTCTGGTGTGATATTATTGATAAGAAACAAAGCATACAATTTCAGGAGTCTTACCTGTCAAAGTTGTTTTTTTCTATACCAATTTTTTATTCAAGAAATAATTAGAATCATACAATAGAAACCATATTTGCTTAGGTTGGGAATAAAACATAAAAAATAATGGAGTTTCAACACTGACCCCTGAGCAGATTTTTATTTTGAGCACACAACACAGTGAAGATGAACTGACAAGCTCAACATTGACATCAAGCTCACGTTTGAAGTCCAAATGTCCATCGTAAAACTGAACACTCTTCAACTCTGGCACCGCTGTATCAGAAAAGTAACTCCTACTTGGTCATTTGTATCGTGGACTCAACTGTTTCACAAGGTTTATGAAGCCTTTATTCTGTACCACAATAAATGGCTGATCGTCCAGTGCCATGAACTCCATGGGTTGTTGTGGTTGCCGAGACCCCGGTGCATCCCTCCTCTTAGCCGTGTCCTCTCTATATTTGCTAAAAAAAAAAAAAGGGTGCTTCTTTTCTAAGTAGTGCATTAAGTTTGTTGTCCCAAACATCCTAGGCGCTGACCCTCCACAGCTTACCTTTTGATTTTCTACTGTTAAAAACAGCGTGTTTTAGTTTGTCCTGGCACACAGAAAAAAAGTCTGATCTGGGAGCGTTGAGCTTGGTGTCAGTGTGACGGTTGAAACCCAGTGACCAGCTGGTCACCGATTGGGCCAGTTGGATATAAAACCGGTGCTTTTAATCAGGCAGCCCATTGACCAGTGCATCTCTAGTCCTACAAAAATATAGATTTATTGCGACAGGTTGTTCCCTCGCGCTAATCTGCACTATAATGAGGCGATGAAACCTTCAAATCTTCTGGATACCATGAGTTCTGCATTAACATAGATGAGCATTGTTACGAGGACGCTATAGTTGATACACAACGGAATAAGGTTTTTAATTATATATAGAAAATAATGTTATTTTATGTTGGTTGTATGTTGGCAGGCTGGTCTGTGAAAAACCTTGAAGACATTTAAAGCTTTGGAATATATTGGGTTTATTTAGCCTATTTCAGGGAAAGGAATGATTCATTATTTGTTTGGGCTGTCGATGTATTAAAATTCTTAATCACATTAATCACAGATTAGCTGTGGATTAATGAAGATTAATGATTCTTAATTGTCATTAAAACCAGTCACTGTGTCATTGAGATGCCCATTACTCACATCATTAAAAGCTTGGAAAGGAACTACTGAGTCACAATCATGGCATCCTGACCACGATCACAAAGCTTCTTTAGCTCACCCTGTTAGCAAATGTCTTGACTATTCATATGTTTACCCACTGCCCATGTGTGGATGGGTGGACAGATGGGCGACGGAGCGGGCTAGATTGACAGGAGGACAAATAAAGCATCACACGTTCGGCCCCTGTGAGTGTTTGATTGACGGATGGACGTCTTCAGGGGCTGTTTGTATTCAAAGCTATCGGCGGCAGCTGCTGCACACACACACACACACACACATACACACACACACACACACACACACACACAGGGAGAAAAGCAGGAAATACAAACACTTTACTTTCACACAGTATGCAATTACGGCAACATGTATGGATTTGTTCCCTGACACATTTACATACAAGTGCTTCCCCCATGGTTCATGCATAATGTAGAGGCTGGCCCTGTGTGTTTACACTCGCCGTTGAACTAATCAATACATTTATGAAATGTTTCCTCTGACAATTATGCACACATATGCACTTATAAGTGCAGTCATGCTTCAGGATGCAAGCTACTCTGAACCTGAGTTTTCTAAATCACAAGTAAGCCGCTTTTCATAGATTTTTTTTTTTTTTGTGTTACCAGAAAACATAAGTTGATGACTGTTCAACTGAGCTTCTCCTCTTCGGCTGCTCCCAGGTTAGCCACAAGCTCCGCCCTCTTTTATACTCTCCGAAGTGAGTTCAGTTACGAAGTTCAATACTAGAACGACCAAGGTGTTCATTACATGTAGGAAATAAGTTTGTCGAATAAAAAATGCAACACAACAGCATTCGCAATGATCACAGTGGACCAATGCTCAGTGAATATTGCTATTTGATGGCTACAGGGGACTATATATGTCACCCCTAGTTTATCTTCAGGGTCAGTAGGGTCGAATCTTTGGATTAGTTTGAGCATAATGTCACACCTGAAGAGACATCTGTTATTTCCCCAAGACTTGGAACAAATGAAGTAGTTTTTAGTTACTCAATTTTTGATTGGGGAAAATACAATTGACAATTGACAGTGGAATGGATTGAAGTTGGGTCTTGAACCGGCAAATTATATATATGTAAGTATATATATGTATGTATGTATATATATGTATGTATATATGTGTGTGTATATATATATGTGTGTATATATGTAAGTTTATATATATATATATGTATATATAAATATATACACATATGTGTATATATATATATATATATATATATATATAAGTATATATGTATAAGTATATATGTATGTCACAGTGTAGTGGCCAACCGGTGCCGGTTCTCTATAGTCACCACTGGGGCTTCACTAGTGATTGATCAGACTAGGGACTGTCAAGTGACGGCCTTGTAAATGTGACGGAGGTTGTGTGTTTGAGGCCTTCCCTTCCTCCACCCGACACACCCATACCCACAAACACAAACTAGTCCACCACAACCTTTGGCCTGGGTGTAATAATGTCTTCCAAGCAGAAGGAGAATGTGCAGTAAATGCCACTGAACGCTGACATTCTCATCCCGGCCGAGGTTACGGAGAGGCCAAAGAGAGCGAGAGAGAGGGTGGAGGGGGG
>JAFBJS010000171.1:364889-415995 GCA_016785265.1 Paraplagusia blochii
CCTTCCTCCACCCGACACACCCATACCCACAAACACAAACTAGTCCACCACAACCTTTGGCCTGGGTGTAATAAGGTCTTCCAAGCAGAAGGAGAATGTGCAGTAAATGCCACTGAACGCTGACATTCTCATCCCGGCCGAGGTTACGGAGAGGCCAAAGAGAGCGAGAGAGAGGGTGGAGAGGGGATAAGAAGAAGACAGGAAAAGGCAGAATGTGATGAATAGCCGTACGCACTGATACATAGAAAGAGGGATGGATTGAGGGACAGACGGATGGTTTTGCTGACCTTTAACCGGACAGAAGATTGACTGAACGCAGCCGTTGCTGGCTATAAACTCTGGGTTTCCCCTCTGCTTCCTCTCCTGTGGAATCGAGACACTATCATGCCAATGATCGTTACTCCTCCATGATGCATCACTGAGGCTGATTAATGTAGATTAATGCCCATAGTATAGTGAAGATAACCTTGAGGCCAGGCAGATTTCTAACCACATTTGAAAGTCAGTAATCTGACACTCCAAAAAGGTGAATAAAATATCAATTTTACTGGTAATGAAGGGGCGTTTTAAGGTTAAGTGTATTTATGAGGAGGAGGTTGAGGAGCTGCATCTTAACAGTGTTCCAGTATATGTATTTCTAATACTGGGTTGTGACTCAATAGTGGGATGCAGAGCTAATTTTGATGGGTAGAGTTTTTTTTCATGTATTGGAATTGAATACTGAAATGTAAAGTCAGGGAGGACTTTAACTGTTAATTACAGTTGGTAAGCTGCAGTTACAGGATTACCAAGGTGCTGCATAGATTAGTGTAGTGCCCATCTGTCAGAATTGGCCTGTGTACTAGTGTTGGACCCCAGGATGTAGCCCCCATATGCTTGCAGATTTTGTACTATTAGTGGTGTAGGTGCTATGTTAGGAGGATTCGAACCGGGGTCTTTGCAGACCCAAGTCTGTTTCCTTCACCACTAGGCCACCAACTGCCCAATAAAATGTAATATTATTGCTCAGGATCTACACGATCTACATATTGGGCACCCCTGTCCCAGCTTTATTTCTTTTGTCTGTGGAAAAAATGGTTTTCATTAAATGTAAACATGAAATGTATTATTATTATTAAATGCAATAGAAAAAGGGACATAGTAACAAACAAGAACACTTTTTGACCTTGTACATGATCTTGATGTCTGTGAATCTTTATCGACATCAATGATGTTGGTTTTATTCCAAATTGAATGTGTCCTCTGTTAATAATATCAAGCAAATAATTTTTTGCGTAAAAGAAAACTTTGTTCCAATGTATTGTCACCCCCTTAAAATAATAGTGTTCATATTAATTCAGATTTTTCAGGAAGCACAAAAAATATATATATTATAAATTCTGGTCCAATTTTTTATGTCGACTGTCTATGATTCAGTTTGACACCACTTTTGATGTCTATATGTTGTATATATGTCTGTGTATGTGGTGGCCACAATCCCTTTATTGTTAATAACAGTAAACATTTTCTGAACTTAACACATCTGACCCTGGCTGAGCAACAAACCTGTTGTTCATAAATATTTTATTATTATTTCACATGCATGTTTGTGTGTGCACTTAAATGCCAGAGTGTGTGTCTGTGCACGTATGTGATCTGACTTGGTAACCATGGAAACCTTTCAACATCAAATTGACCCATGATTGTCTTGGCAGTTGATGTCATTTCATGGCTACTGACTTTGAGCTTGTACATGTGTCATGTGCACTCTCTTTCTATTTCTTAAATGTGTGTGTGTGTGTGTGTGTGCTGGTAGGGTCACTGGTGGGTGATATGGTTGTCAAGCTCACTTAAAGTCATTGACACATGCAATAAAATCAGAGAAAGACCATGCCGTCCCAGGCAACAAGTACACTGCAAATATACATTCACTGTTGTGGACATGCAGCTATAACTTGACATATGATAAAAAACATAACCCTCAAATAGCATTACTGACCAATCACATCCTTTGTTTCATACTGATGTGGTTTGTGTTCATACTGATAAACTGACAAATTATATGTATATATGTATGTGTATATATATATATATATTTGTATATATATGTGTGTTTGTATATTTTAAATATATACAGTACATACATATAAATACATGTATACATACGTATGTTTGTATGTATGTGTACATACAAATATATGTATATTTATATGTATATATGTATGTATATATATACTGTATATACATTTTAAGCTTTTTTAAGTTTTAAGTTCCATGATCCAGTGATAAAACTGCTCGTCAAATAACCATAATGATCACTCGTTCTTCCACTAGTTGCACAAGCTGAATTTGTGTATGTATTGTCTAGACTGCCAATGGTGTGGCAGTAGTTCAGCACTCCTTGAAGGTGTGTTGATTGGCTTGACACGAGGGACTGAAGCAGGTCATTTCAGTCGCTTTGACGAGTTTATTGTTGTAGGACAGGATGTTTGATTTTTAAATATAATGCCCATTTACTCAGCAGTGTAGTATGGCCTAATATTTACAATGATCTCTTTGTAGTAGATGGCTTAACCAAATAAAGCCTTGTCAATAAGGAAATGAAGCTTTATTTACAACAGTTCCTGTTTGTTTACAACAACTCCTTACAATTGTTACTTTTCCTGAACTATTTTTAGTCATCCTTTGACACGGTAAATATCAAACATGGCAAAGCCTTGCATCTTTTGCTTTAGGTAGCAAAAAATAACAATTTAATCTGACTGAATTAACAAGGGTAGATGTTTATCTTTCCTTCTAAAGCTAGGTTGCCATCTTCCAACAAAGCAAAGACATCCAGATGCTCAAAGGTTGTGTTTGTTCTTGTTAGCTTTTCGGCATGTATCCTAATGGTTCTGTGGCGGTGTTAGCAACAAGGAGGTTGCGGGTCTCCTGCTCAGTGCATGTAAATTTATTTTTGCATTTAGTGTTCAATCTAGTGCCTTGAATAACATTATCAACTAATAGAAGTTGCTACATAATTCAGCAGCAACCCGTCCTACATGGTACACTCCAGTACCATCACCACCAAAGCCAATTATGGAAGAAAACTGTTATGATAAGCAGCCAGCCAGGGGGCAGACTCCGGCTATTGTGTTGGACAAGAAGGATGATTGTGCATGTGAGCTGCACCGCGGGAGTCGTCTGCTGCAAATGGCTCACCCCCATGATAGAACCAAACCCCTGCCACGTGCACTCTGGCCACACGGATGTGTGCACGTTACCATGCAACAATTGCACTGACACGCCTGACACATGCAAAGGCTGCAGCAGCACATGGGAGGATGAACAGTAATTTCATGAAGAAGTCGTCTGTCAGACAAAGACAATGTCTACCAAACTCTTGTATCTGTTCCACATACAGTATACACTGAGGTTTACAGGACACCAGCCATGATGTATGGTTTAGAGACACTAGGAATAGAGAGAAGACAGGAGGCAGAGCTGGAGAAGATGCTGAGATTCTCTTTAGGAGAGACAAGGACGGACAGTATCGGGAATGGGGTGATCTGGGGACAACACGGACAGGGAGGTTTGGAGAAAAAGGTAAAGGAGACAGATTAAGATGGTTTGGACATGTTCAGAGGAGGGACAGTGGATACATTGGTAGAAAAAAGCTAGAAATAAAGCTACCAGATAGGAGACAAAGAGGAGATTGATGGATGTAGTGAGCGAGGACATGGAGGTAGTTGGAGTTAGAGGTGAGGATACAGAGGACAGGGTGAAATTGAAATTTTTGACTCGTTGTGGCAACCCCTGAGAAAAGGGACAAGCTGAAAGGAATAGAAGAAGACAAAGTATACACTGAAAAACACACATGTACATGTGTCTATATAGAAACTCAGCGGGGGGCGGCAAACGTAATACCACTCAGTCACGCTACATTGTGGCTACTCCAGTGCTGGGATTAGTGAAGGCTCATATGGATGGATCATACAGTCTTAGGTGAAATGACTTCCATTCAGACAATATAAATGTTAATATTGC
The DNA here is from genome assembly GCA_016785265.1 of Paraplagusia blochii. Classification (NCBI taxonomy): domain Eukaryota; kingdom Metazoa; phylum Chordata; class Actinopteri; order Pleuronectiformes; family Cynoglossidae; genus Paraplagusia; species Paraplagusia blochii. Next base: position 368,895 of record JAFBJS010000171.1, read on the forward strand.
CTTATATGGAAGTCAAAAACTGCATGGTGCAAAAAAAAGCCAAAGGATCTGACCAGAGCTGGGGCAGCTGAGCTTTGAATATGCAGATATTTGATCTGTGCACTGCGCTCTCGGCAAAAAGAAGTTTCCCTTTTGGATTGTGAGCTTTAATTTATTTTTGTCTCGTTATTCAGCGCTCATTCCTTCTAATAAAAGACGACTTGTGCTAATGCTGTTTATTTGTTATTTGTCTTGCCATGGAAGCAGAACGCTATATTAAGAGTCTCTGTTTTAATGCTCCGAGTTTGACCTTTAAATGATGAAATAGCAGCACGCCCTCGGATAGGTCAAGATAGGCCGTGATGGTGTGTGTGCTGAATGTGGCCTGTAGTTTGTGTAAGTTCTGTCTTCATAGAATTATGACCCTTTCTATGGAGAAATGACAATATTAGAGCAGATATTATCTCAACACACTCACAGAAACAAATCACACAGATGTGCTCGGCTCATCTGAGCACATTTAATGCCATCATCAGGGTGATATGATGGCATTAAATAAATTTTTTTTAAGCAAACTCTCTGTCATTGTGACATTGTGATTCACACCACTGCACACACACAAAATGTCACCTCTACATTTAACCCATCACCGAAGTGAACAGTGGGCAACTTTGAGGGCCCGGGGAGCAGTGAGTGGGGACGTTGCCACGGCAACGACATAACCTGGCCTCTCGTGATTTACTTTTTTGGAGGCAGTCTATAGTATTTTTAATTCTTGTCAGTAATTATGCCTAAGTCCTTGATACTAATGTGCATCAAGGACTTATATAATCAAAATAATCAGTACTAAGTGTCTTAGTACCGAATTATGACCTAAAGCAGGGGTGGGCAAACTAAGCCTTTTAATGCGGCCCGCCATCCCTGTCCAAATGAAATTATTTATTCATATTATAATTAAACTTCCGACTTTTCCCTACAATGCCTGCGTTTTTCCAGTAGATGGCATTAAAAAAGCCAATAAGAAATTTAGTATTTTGGGTTTGATACATGACTTTTACTTGCCATTTATCTTAGCTTACACGAACGCGCCATCTCTCTGCTCTTGACTCAGCCCCGTTTCCAATTTTAGGAGAAATTGTGGCGCGCAGGTCAAAAAGTTTGCCCACCCCTGACCTAACGGTTAGGTGCCTTGTTGTAAAAATAATACAATTGCAACCAATAAAGGAAAAAAACATTATATTATCAGAACTTTTAAATGTTGCAATTGATAGAAATACAAAAACCTACCGCTTTAGAACTGGCATCAACCTGGAGCCAATTTCATTGGTAAAAATCATCTATCAGCCAAATGTTTTAGTAAGAATAATTTGGCTACTGACTAGATTAGATTGCATTTAATATTATATTTGTTCCTTGATAGCTGCAGTAATAGGAAGTGTAGTAGATGTGGGATGGAGACCAGAGGATGTTGGACTGTAGGCAGCGTTCCAACTTGTGTCCTGCCCCGGTGAACAAAGCCCACACGGCAATTATATAAATGAAACCGTACGTGTCCTGTTTCTAATTCTGGCTCTTGATTCATCCGAGGTTTTTTTTATATCTAAACTCTCAAGTTCCATTTCCTTCATCCAGTAGAGAGTGTGGACAGATTGTCCCGCTGTAACAGCAAAAATCAAACAGTCTGTTGACCTTGAACGCTCACAAACGTGGCGCAGCATCATCGTCCAGACACAAACAGAGAACCTGCCTGAACTTGTTCTTCCTTCCTGAGCCCAAACGAGCAAAGTTGGAAGAGCGACAGATCTGCGGATGCAGCACTGAGTCTCGACGCGGCTTCTGAATTTTTAAATGAAAGCGATCTCTCGCTCTCTTTCTTTTTTGTTTCTATGTGAGCCCGGAGAGGAGGCGCAGCATGCTGAAGGGACGCCTTGCTCGCTGCTGTCCTCAGATAACCCCGCCGCAGCGGAGTAAGACACTCCCATGGCACGCTGCATGTGTCTTTGTGCGTACGCAGCTCTTTCTTTGTGTCTGCGTCGGTGCCAGGGTGTCATGTGCCGTGTTGTGGCTGGCGTGCAGAGGACAAGAAGAGTAAAATAGACATGGACAATCTGGTATGCAAATGTGAAGGTGATGCTCAGGTAACTCCAGAGTGACAAAGAAACAGAGAGCAACCAATGACATGAATGGACTGTGGTCTGTCGTTCTGTCTTTCTGTCTGTCTGTCTCTCTGTGTGTCTGGGTGAGGGTGGCCACAATCGGCTGTCTGGTTCTCTCTGCCTGGCATTGATATGACATTTCCTCTGCATAGTCAGTCTATTTCTGTGTGCGTGTTTTTTTTTTTTTTTTTTTAATTTTGGCAGGGGTGGGGTTTTTTTTTTTATATTTTGGCAGGGGTGAGGCAGGGCCGGGCAGGGGTGGGAGGGATGGAGCAGGGACAAAGAGTTCACACTGCTGCAGTGCTGTCTCCCTCCACTCTTTTCCCCTCGTCTTTTCCCGCATCCCTCTCCCTCCATCCTTCCACACCCACCCACACCTCTGTCTCTGCCTCCCTTCGCTTCCCTGCCTCTCCTCAAATGATCTCTCCCTATTTCAGTCTGTCTGCATGCACCCTCCTCCCTCCCGCCGTCCCTCCCTCCCTGTCTCTGTCTCTCTCTCTCTCTCTCTCTCTCTCGTTCACACAGCGTGGAACTGAAACATGCTGTCTGTACATTTTGTGCCACATGTGCCAGCCTGCTTTTATAATGCTGCCTCCTTCTTTGTGTCGCATTTTATTCCCTCCCCTTTCTCACCCCCTCTCTCTCTCTGTTTCTCCGTCTGGTGGAGTTTCTACAATACCATCAAACATGTATTTTTAAAGCTTTTAACATATAGTGCTCAACACCTGCTGGTGTGGATCTTGATGCTCAGTTTCGTCTCCATCTCCATCTACATCTCCCAATTTTTCATGTTCTAAATCACATGTTTTTGCACTTGTATCTGTCCTCCTTCATTTCCTCCTTTCCCTCATTTGACCTCCCCCGTCCTCACTTCGCCTCCGCCGTCTCTCGTAACATTGCTCTCCTTTTACCTCTTCATCTGCTCGTATTATAGATCAGACCCTCCCACGTTGATGATGCTGGTTTGTCTGCCTCTCAACTTGATGTGTGTAAATGTGTTTGGTATTGATGTCTGCTTGTGTTGTATACACATCGTAGTACTCCACAGTCTGTGTGTTTGTAGTTTTCTGTCTGAACATGTCTTTACTCATCTGTGAGCTGGTACAACGACAACATTGCTTTTTTTTTTTTATTGGTCATTTTCTGGAAAAATCACTTTGTCGGCTTATTATATTTCAGTCCCTGTGTTGCCAAAATATTTTGTCTGTATAATTCTATTGGGAAAACAATTTTTTTAAGCGAAATGGACCAGACAGTTTACATTTTTTCTTCACACAGCCTCAAACCCCTGTGTCTCTGTTTGTCGGTGTCCCTCACAGGTGTCCACCCTAGTCCGTAGCGCACAGATGGGCAAACATTTTGAGTCCCTGTCTTAAAATTTGACATGGACGGGATAGGATTAAAACAGACGAAGCGCTCTTATGAAGATAAACGACTCTTGCGGCGCCATCTATTGGGAACAATCAGGTATTGAAAGGAAATTTATAACATAAATTAGAAATGTATTTAAGATGGAAGTGAGATTAAAAGGCTAAATGACCTGCATTCATGTCCTTATATCACGTCTTTCGTATAGACTTTGTATATACAGGGTTATTTGAGGACAAGGTAACAATTTATGGTGGTTGACAGCTCACACTCTGACACTGACACTGGTATTAAAGTTAGGCTAATGTCAGAATATTGAGATGAGCTGTAGAAGACAGGTGACCTTAAAAGTCCTCGTGTATGTGTGTTTCATCTCCTCAAATGAATGTCATGGGTTAAGGTGTGTGTGCATCACTAAGGGTCAGGGTATACGCATGTGTGCATGTGTGTGTGTGCATGTGTGTGTGTGCATGTGTGTGTGGCTGTGGAAAAAGGCAGACAACGCAAACGTGACTCGGTTGTCGGGAACACAGAGTTCAGACTACTGCGCCTTCTCTCCTCCCTTCTCTCTCTGCTCCTCTCTCCTCCCAGCATCCTTTCTTCCTCTTTCCCTGTTCCTCATTTCACTGCTCTTGCACCTACCCCCTACCCCCATCGCCCCCCATCCTTTCCTCGCCTCTTGTCTTTCTCTTCTGCCTCCATCTTCTTCCATCTTCTCCATTTTCCTCTCTTCTTCCTCCATCTCCCTCTTTTGTCTTCTCATCCGTCTGTGGCAAACCCACTCAGACGCCGATAAATAATTCACCCCTTGTTGCACTGCAGGTTTTCCCCGTCTCTGCGCCCACGCCTCACCTCTTTTGACCCCCCCCCCTCCTCTTAGCATCATTATGTCTTCCTTCCCACTTGAGACCAGATTTTCTCACAGTTGCCTACAAATCCCTCCAGTCTCTGTTCTCCAGTTATGGCTAATTGACAGAACAAGTGGTTGCCGACATTTTAATAGAGAAAAAATTGGGAGAGATCCCCCCCCTCCCTGTTCAGTATTCTGCTGCTGTCACAGTCAGGGGGGTTCTCTCTGTCTCTCTCTCCCTTCCTCTCTCCCAATCCCTTTCATACACATCATACACAGTTGCAGACTCTACAGCAGGGCTCCCCCATCACCCCGCCCAACCTCTACACACACTCACACACCTCCATCACGAACAGTACCAACCCTCCTTTTTACTCATTTCCTGTTTCTATCTGTAATGAGGCGAGCAGCAGAGACACCTCAGAGATGTGAAGAGAAGGACACGGGTGAGCCAGTGTCGGAAAGAGTGAGTCATGGCGGTTTGTACGGTCAGTCCGCAGCAACGTGATGACCACTCGTCAAACCAGAAACGCAGACACTGTGCAGGCTGAGCTTTCCAAGAACCTGTCCATGACGTTGTACTGATAATCCAGCGAACGCCTCATCACCTGCTTTACGGGAAAACACTCAGCGTTGTTTCCGAACGTCTGACGTGTTTCTGTTCACCTGATAGGTCGATAAAGCTCACAGGGATTTAGGGATATCTGCCGTGTTGTCCTTTTACAGACACATTCACTAATGAAATATTCACTGGGTGAAAATGATTCATCAGACTGAACCAATGATTTTGATATTTCTGTTGTGGAAAACACTGAGTTGATAAACTGAGTCCATCTATCATGTATAGTAAAGGCTGGTAAATATAGTTAGTGAAAGGTTTGATTGAAGAAACTGTACATCATGGTTCTTCTTTTATTGCCTCAGTTTTTTTTTTCACCAGAACTCCTGAAATAATATATTTTGCTTTTCTTGATTTTAAAATTGAAATAATTGTATTTGGGAATGACCTAGATTGTGATTATGCTTATACATTTTACTTTTAGATTAGATAGATCTTCATTGTCCCTTGGGAGTTGAATCAAGGAGGGAAATTACCAAGATAGACAGTGTACTATTGGCTAATATAATCCTTACTCAGTGTTCTATTGGCTAATTCGACCTGCTCTTCTGTTTCTCTTTCTCTGAATGGCTCAGTCATCACAGCCAAACGCACCTTGGAGATTCTTAAAGAGTAAATAAATACAGGAATGTATAAACATTTTTTCAGTCTTGGCCTCCATCTGCTGCCAACACTATACAAGTGAATCACAACTGGTCATAAATGACAATTCTGACTCCTGTAGCCAGGACTGGTTTGGATTAAAGTGGCTGCCAAACATATCATATTGTAAAGTTATATAATATAAAGTTCTTAAAAATGATGAGGAGTATCTGTTAAGGAGGGGGTGGTTTAAGAAAAGGTGATGGCGGCGAAGTATATGAAAAAGAAGAGAGATGAGATCAGTGTTTCTTTCCTCCGTATCTATGCGCATGTGCATTGTGGCATTTTCGGGCCGCGGGGGGGTTAAAAATTCAGGCCTGATCACATTGCACAGAAAATCATGCACAGTTTACACTGGGGTTTAGGCTTCCTCACAGTTCGTCCTTCTTGAGGGGGGTTCTGGAACTACCATGAGAGGAATCAGATTGGTGCTTATGGTTCCTCTATACCTCGCTCCCAGGACCTTCTGGTCATAATGAATGTGTAAGATAGACACTGCAAAATATAAACCATTTTTGCATTTGAGGGCAAGGATTTAATGGGTGGTTCTGCTGCTTAATCTATATTATTGTCTTTTTGGTTCTTGAATTATTGGAATAAATCAAATCTTGAAAATTGGATAAATCAACGAAAGACAGAATGCAAATGTCTAAATGAATGTTCAGTGGTTCCCAGTTTTTCCCCTTGGCCCAAATGCCCTCACTCCCATGTTTGTAGAACATTTGTTAGTTACTGCCTTAGCAAAGTGCAGTTGTAAGCCCTACAGAACTGCTCCTATCATTGAACAAAGACAATAAAAATAATCCCTGCAATGGCATAAATGAATGAAATATTAAAAGTGAAATTCATTTGCCTTTCTGTGTGTCCTCAGGAGGCCTGTCTTTAGTTTTAGAGACGTTTGGCTAAATGTTACCTGACTAATATTGCAATTAACCAAAAAGTCTAAAAGTAAATAAGGTTTGGAATTTCACTGTGTCGCAGCTCAGAGATGATGAGACTGAAACATATTTACACATCGGATATGAGAAGCCAAACTGCAGAAAAAAAACAAGAGAGTATTTATTATGATGCCTAACTACTTGGATGGCAGTTGCCATGACGACCATCCCCGAGCGTCTCATCTCCCATGGTTTGGAGGGAGGAGTGGCTGAACAGTGGGGGAGTGTGCCCCGTCAGCCAATCCCTGTGCAGCTCTCACACATTTCCCACATGTAGAGCACCAGTGTTAACCAGGTTACACAACCAAAACACGCACACACACACACAATAAAAAGATCAGACACTAGTCCGGTTCATCCAGCTGTGTGTGTGTGAGTGTGAGTGTGTTCAGATCACACTTATCCCTGAGACAGAACCAGTCAGCTGAACAAATAGTGGACACCAACGTGCAAAATGGTGCACAAACAGAAAACGTTAACAGATAAAGAGATACAGGAATGACTCCGACACCAGAGCTGCAGCTGCATTCATCTAATCTAACAGATTATGCTTGTTATCAGTTAATCTAACAGTTTTATCTAATATTATTGATTAATCTATAGATTACTTATGTTTATGTATGTGAATAAATTGCATTTATACCAATTTTTAATTTAAGTTTTTGTAGAATTCAAAGAGTTCAGCTAGGTGAACTCTTTGAAAGTGGTGGTAAAAAAAAGTCAGCTAAGGTGAAGGGAAAGGTTTACAGGATACTGTGAGACCAGCCATGATGTGTGTATGAAAGACACTAGGAATTGGCAGAAGGTGGAGGAGTTAAAGATGCTGAGACTCTCTTTAGGAGAGACAAGGATGGACAGGATCAGGAATGAGGTGATTAGAGGGACAACACAGACAGGAAGGTGTGGAGAAAAAGTTAGTTAAGACAGATTGAGATGGTTTGGACATGTTCAGAGGAGGGACAGTGGATACATTGGTAGAAGAATGATCCTAGAGATGGAGCTACCAGGTAGGAGACTAAGAGGAGATTGAGAGATGCAGTAATAGAGGACATGAAGGTAGTTGGAGTTAGAGTTGAGGATACATAGGATGGGGGAGGTGGAAGATGGTGACATGCTCTGGCAATCCATAAAAAAGGGACAAGCCTCCTGTCTATATATATATATATATATTTATATATATATATGTACAGTATATATATATATATATATGTACAGTATATATATATATTATATATATTATATAAATTCCACTGTCTTCTAGTGAATTATCGAATACAGTGAATATATATACATATATGTGTATATATATATATATATATATATATATATATATTTGAGAATTCACTGTATTCGATAATTCACTAAAAGACACAAAAGTTTGACCTTTTTATGTTCCAACCTATGACCTGTTTTTAAATAATCGATCTTTCTTGCCAACAGTGGAATGACTTTGACATTTGAATAGTCGTGTTGTAACTGGTAATAGAAAGAACTTGCAGTTCCATGTTTGACATAGAAAACAAAGAAGGAACTAAAAGTAAAGAACCTAATCTGAGTTACATAATCTATTTACCAGCCCCTCAGGGCGTCTTCTAACCCCCAACTGTAAAAATTAATTGGATTCATGGGTTTTTTTTTCAGTTGAAGCCTGATTGCAATACTTAACAAGAAAAACACAGACTCCTTGTTCAATAAGTCATTTGACTACAGTGAAAAAACTCTGTCCAGCTCTGTCCTGAAAAATCTAATAATGAACCCCCACTTCCCCCACAACAACTGGAAACAATCAAACCAGTTGTTTAACCTAAATTGTGTTGTATGTTGATTTTTTAAATAATATGAAAATTACAACAAAGGGTTTATAAAATCTTTATTAGAACCTAGCTGCATGCCTGGTAACGGAGTGCTGTATATCGCAGGTCAGAAGTTGCTCCCAGACTTGGTCTAATCATAGGTAACCCTGCTATAGGCCTAGCCTGCCGGGTGACAGCCCCGTAGGGCACTACACTTTCATATCTCTTAATTTCTACTCCTTTGATTTTATGTATTGTACTTTAACGTTTCTTTACAACCTCCACTTTACTTACAGTTGCCGTCTTCTTTCTGTTCTCTTTCTCGGAATCTTCTTCAAAAGATACCATTAGTGTTGTAATCAATGTAATTACAGTAATGAAAACAATAACAAGCACCGTAATTATGATTATAACCTTTCTAATTATTATTATTGTTATTATTATCATCATTATTAGCACTCTCATCATTATGGTACTTTTGTGAGAGTCAGTTGCAATAAAGATTTTTTTTTCTATTTCATTTGTATTCGTTGCAGTGACTCAACGCTGCACAAAGACAATTGTGTGCCTGTCTCATTAGTGGCACCAGAGTAACAAGGTCACATATTTCAACACACCTATGAAAGAAGTCTGTCTGGGAGATTTTTTTCTCCTTCTTGACTGTTGCTCTTAATTTTCTCATAGCAATTTCTTTTGTTTTTTTGCTTTATTCTCTCTAATGCTAACGCTCTGCAACACCACGCACGTCTTGAAGGTTTTAGTTGGCATCACACTGTAGTTTAATTGCAGGTTTTGAGTTTGACCCAGATAAAATAGAATTATATTGATGTCATTTTCTACTACAGTGGTTGCTAAAGTGGAAGGACTCATCAAAGGCCAGGTACTGCAGTTATTTGTGTCACAGAGGAAAAATGTATACTTATTTTGGTGTTTTAAACTTATCAAGTGTGGTCATTAGGACAGTGGTGAGAGCTACAGAAGGGGGCACCGGTGAGCGTTCAGAGGAGAGACAGTGGATACATTGGTAGAAGAAGGCTAGATAGGTAGGAGGCAAAGAGGAAGGAAGACGTAGAGGTAGTTGGAGTCAGAGTAGAAACTGCTGTGAACAGGGGGAAATGGATTTGCTGAGGCAGCCCCTGAAGGAGGTACAAGCTGAAAAGAGAAGTAGAGGAAGAAGAAGGTTTGGGGGCAGTGGTGGCCTGGCGGTTAAGGAAGCAGACTTGGGATCCGTAAGACTCCAAGCTCAAATCCACCAGCTGCCGAGATGCTACTGAGGTTCTTTGAGCATAGCACCGTTCCCACATAAATTCCAGGAGTTTTCACCACCCACAGGAAAGTTGTTTGATCTGGGTGGTGACCTGGTGAGTGGATGAAGATGAATAAATAAATGAACTTATTTGTGCCCATAACCTTGTCTGTTTCACAACGCTGAAGAAGCTGTGGCAGGCATTATTATTAAGATTCAAGACCCTTTGCTAAGTGGGGCAGCATGTGTCCTAGTGGTTGAGGACATGGACTTGGGGCTGCAAGGACCCCGGTTCGAATCCCCCAAGTTACCACTAAGGTGACCTGAGCATGGTATCCTCCCCAAACACTGCTCCACGGGCACTGGCTCAGTTATCTGCACTCTTCTCACTTCGGTGATAAGTAGCAGATGCATAATTTCTTGAAGCATAGTCCTGAGGAATTACAGAAGTTCTAAAAAAAATAACAATGCTAACACGCAGGAGCATCATCTTGCTGTTTCAGTTGAGGTTCCAGGCATACGATAGAGAGAACCTCAGAGACAGATGAACTGTGAAGATTTCCTTCAAACAAAGCATCATATGCCCCAGACAGAACCATTCCTGGAGACAGCCTTCAGGTTTGATGCTACACTAGCAGCAGCAGCAGTTCAGTGCTGCCTGTTCCTGTCAGGCTGTGTGAGAGAATAGACTCCAGGGATCACCTTCTCCTGTCGACTCGTGTCACCTGATCTTCTGCTGAATTTTTTTTTTTTTCTCTTTCTCTTTTCAGTTGGTAAATGGACTGCATGTCTGGCACGGGCTGAGGAAGAGTGTCCTGAATTTTTAATCTCAAACGTGCTTTGAATGATTGCAGTCCATAGCAGGTCGACTCAGGTGAATCCATCATGTGCAGAGTGTGGAGTTGCCCTTAACAACACACTGGTATTCCTAACAACAGGAAATGTTTCTTTCACTTTTTAATGCGGCGTTGAACCGGATTGAGAACACTGTCTATTGGGATGAAAATAGATGTGAGGCTGTGATATCAGTTTTTCTCCTGGGATGATTTAACTTACATGGGTTCAGTTGTTTAGGGGCAAAGAAATTAGATTTAAATTTGTCTGATAATTTTATTTATCTACTTCTCCTGGTGGTCTTAAGATCCATTCAGCTTCTGCTGTAACAGGGCACTGGATGTAGTTCAGTCTCTGTCTGACCTATATTGACATACATGTGAAAAGCTCTAAATTAGGGTTCTCAAACTTGTGGCCCCTGGGCCATTTGCGGCCTCTGGAATTATATTTTGCTGCCGCCCTCTTGATTTGAAAGTTGAATTTTTAATATTTTATAGATTTGTTCTCCACATTTTATGGTAAATCCTATAGTTCTCAAAACCCTGATCCACAGTCCCCTTCTGGTTCAGAGTGGTATTACACAGAATCTATGGGAAACTGATTTTTTATTATTTTTATTTCTTTTGTATTGAACACTGAAAGCTGACGCTGCCCTTCAGCGAAATGAAAGTGTGGGTGGTGGCCATCAACTTATTTGAGTTTGAGACCCCTGCTTTAAATACTATAGTATAATATAGTAAGTATCTCATATTAGTGCAGTAGAAGTGTAATCCTCTGCTACCTGTTTCAGAAAGTATTAAATAATCACTTGGGTTGTGGAGAACGATAGTCCATTGCAGCAGAGATCGTGGTGGATGGTGGTCCAAAATTGGGTCACAAAATGATTTGCTTTGGGTCACAGAACCTAAACCATGGTGATGATAGTGTGTCTGTAAAGGTTGCAGGCACAATCAACATTTTTTTATCATAAAAGAAGCTGTAAAATATATATATTTTGAGCTTGTAATCAAGAGGTTATTTCCATCTTGAACTGCAGAATTTGAACATTTCTCACAAACCCAACAAGAGGAAAACCTCTTGACTGGATGAAGATAGGAAAAAATATAGTCTGTTTCTTTAGATCCATGTGGTGGAACAAAAACAAAGTGAAACACATTTAGGAGAACTTAGAAAACTCTCAGCTCTTCCCTGAACAGAGTCTTAGAGCAGAGACCCATCAAGTAAAAGTCTTTAAATTTAAGCTCAGGGCTCAGTCTTCAGCTTTCTTTCTTTCTTTCTTTTTAGAACAAATGTCGAGGTGCCCTTGACCAAACCTCAGGCTGCTGTACTGCCAGCGATTACAGCAAAATGTGGTTTCCTGACTGTGGAGGAGTGTCTGGGAATGATGCTGAAATGAATGTGGCTGTGATGAAATTGTAGATTTTCAGCAAATACACAAGAAAGACAAACAACAACAGGAAAATGGACAGAGAGAAACAGGAACTGGGAAATTAAAAGATTTTGAGACACAAAACACTGAAAATAACTTTTTTAAAAACTTTTTACTGCTAAAGATATGTGCAGTAAAACTGACTGATGGGTTCATGGTTGGTGTTAGATATAGATTGTAATGTAATGAGGTCTGGTTGACAGTTGAGGGCATCAGGAGGCAAGTGGTTTTGTTTGGTCCATTATCTCACTGTGAATCATTTGTATAGTTTGCAGAGTTGGTGCTTCATACATTGGGTCATGAGTCAAGAGACGGTGGGTCCCAACACTTTGGACGATTGTTTGAGAAGTCTCCTGGAGAACCATACCGATTACATGTGCAGCTCTTGCATACACACACACGCACACGCATTAGCAGTATTCACAAAGACACACTCAGTCTTTTCCTAAACAGATTGTCGCAATATGATGGGGAAAGGGAATAATCCTCATTGTCTGTCCAGTTAGCCAGTGAAAGGCTAATCCAGTAAACACTGGAGTTCATCCAAAGGTTCACAGATTAACTGAGTGCAATCTGGGACTGTCTGTGTCTCTCTGTCTGTCTATCTTTCACCCACAAACACACACAATGTGTTCAGTTCTACACACAGACACAGCCTTTTCCAGCAAAGGCAAAGAGTGGATGGATAACCAGACAGTCTGTCAGTTAGCTTTCAATGACAAATGTGTGGATCAGTGAACCACAGGTTGATCCCCCAGTGCAGTAAAAAGGCCCTGTCACAGATGGGCAGGAGGATAAAAGTCTCAGCTGCTCCTGTTCGTACAGTACATACAGTCCACTGCTGCACCTGTTACTGGAGTCAGTGTCTGCTGCTGAACACTGGCTGCAGCACTGTGCTGTGACCACCAGGGGTTCCCTAGAGTGTGTGCAGTATGAGCCCAGAGGAGGGGTGCGGCTCTGCACCGATTCAGGTCAATGGGTTCCTGGTGGTGAGGAGAACAGTTCAATCTTGGTGGCGGAGATACTGGCACACACACACACACACACACACACACACACACAGATAGTGTTTCCTTACATTCAATAACCATATTATTAGGGCGGTGATTTTGTCAAAACCTTGTGTTCATCCTTTATGGAACATATAGATTTTTGTTGTAGGATAGGGTGACACACACACACACACACACACACACAGACATACATACACACACTCATACCACGGATTAACATTTTCTGTACTGTGTCATTAACATGTCCTCCTTGATGGTTTTCATCAGTATTCTAATGCTTTGTGAAGTTATGCTTAACCTAAACATTAATATGTGTGTATATATATTAAATATGTATGTATATGCATACATATATTGTATAATGTCTAGATAAATATTGTGGAATGGTGTAATAATATGATAAAGTACATAACCAGGTTTATATTAAATTAATAAAAAGAGAGAATTTACAATTATTCATTTAGCGTATGTTTCCAAAGCAACCTATGTTAAATTTTTCGGTTATGGTGTTTGGTTCCTCTGGGAATTGAACCTAGTGCTGCTGACTGCTGCACTACAGAATGCATTTTTTTTGAAGAAAGTATTTTAAGGAAGAGAAAACGAGTGATCATGCATATGCATACCTCTCCTGTATGTGAGGGCATTCAGGGTATTTGAGTTGGGGGGAGGCGGTGGAGGGGGTGGGGTAGCGTGCGGCAACGTGAGGTGAGGATTCTGTTACGTGTATAAAGTGCAGGGCTCAGATCCGGGTGCTGCAAACTGAGCCAAGCCGGTCCGTGCAGCTACAGTACTGCTGCGACTGCAACACACTCGCACTCAGTAAGGGGGAAATGAGGTCGACTTGGCACTCTTTCAAAATTCTCTCTCCCTCTCCGTCTCTTGCCAAGCGCTGCGTAGGATTCTACACTACACACACACACACACACGCAGGGGATCTGCTCTACTGCACCATTTTAGAAGGCTGGGGGCATACACACACACACACGTTTCTTCCTTTGAATACACACTCATAGGAAGGATCCGTTCACCCCATAAAAGTGAACGTCCTTGGTGTTCTGTTCTGTGGTCCACTTTCAGCACTGTAGAGACTTTGGTTTCATTGACTTTTATTTTGTCCTTATTTATGGATTTATTCCCTTCAGTGGAATCACAGCCCTCTGAAACACAGGGCTATCCGCTCTGTTAAGGCAGGTGTGGGTAAACAAAGGCTCGGGGGCCAGATGGGAGTCCATTCAGCTTTGAAATCCGGCCAATCAGACTTGTCCAAATTATATAATTGGCTTGTATTGTGACTATACTCCTGCCTTTCCCCTGCAATGTCCGTCTGTATAAATGTTATTGAGAAGGCTAGGAGATATTGAGTCTTTATACATGACTCCTCCTCTTAACTGGACGGGTTAATAGTTTAATTTTAGGGTCAACTGCAGCCCGCAAGTCAAAAAGGCTGAGCTGAAGTGACACATTGGAACTAAATATATTAAATACATATGTATGTATCTCTACTCATATAAACTGAACACACTTCATATAAAACGATGTATGGTAGGCTAATGTTCGAGCTGGACTTCCCTTGTGATCTACGGCTAGATCTCGATCCTCCTATTGGGCAACCCTGCTGTAACGTTAACTGGAAAATACACTGTTGTGATTGGACGAAAAAACCCTACAGATCAGCAGAAGCCTCTGATCTTCTTCAGAAGCTAAATGACTTCTCTGATGTGGTTTCCATTTCTCTCGCTGACGCCTCCATCAGGACTGTTCCACAATACAAAAGAAAAACCCAAACTGGTGGTTTTTACATTGGGCTGGAAGAAGTAAATAAAAATCCATTGTTTGTTCAGTTGCAGTAACTGCTCCCTGCCTGCAGGATGGCGTCCGTCAAAACCTCAGAACTCCATCTGAGTGACATTTATTTATACTATGCGTGTGCTTCGCAGCTGCTCGCTTGGACCTCTACTCTCACATTCACCTTGAGAGAAATCTTTACCCCCCTCTCCTTCTCCTCCACCTCCTCTGTCTCCTTCACCTCCTTCTTATATGTCCTCCATCGTTCTTACATATTTCTGGTGGAGGGGGAAAAAAATGTGTTTGGTCCAAATAATCCCTTCTGAGTCCTGGTGGTATTTCAGAAAGACACTGGCCTTTACTCAATGTAAGCTGCTTAATATTTATACCATGGCTGTTTGTTTGTTGCTGTTTGCTGTGTTGGCAGCGGCTGCGTGTGATTGGACTATATATAGCATAACTGGGCTAATAAATAGGGATAAGGGTACTATTCGGCGCAGACTGAAAAATGGCGTACGTCAGAGGGAAAAGTAGGCTGACAGATTAAAACCCTGCTAGTTATGTGTGGATTATAGGAAGGCAGTCAGCTGACAGGAGAGGAAGGAGCAGGGTAGGGTGAGGAGAGGGAGAGAGTGGGAGAGAGGAGAAAAGATGAGGTTGAGTTCAAGGTTAAAAGGGGAAAATGCTAATGTATTTTATCCTAAATAAAATGGGCAATAGAGCTGGAGGTGGAGAAGTAAAAGGTGCTGAGATTCTCTTTAGGAGAGACAAGGATGGACAGGATCGGTATGAGGTGAGGGACAACACAGACAGGAAGGTTTCGAAGAAAAAGCTAGAGAAGACAGATTGAGATGGTTTGGACATGTTCAGAGGAGGAACAGTGGATACATTGGTAAAAGAATGTTCCTAGAGATGGAGCTACCAGGTAGGAGACAAAGATGAGATTGGTGGATGCAGTGAGGGAGGACATGGAGGTAGTTGATGTCAGAGTAGAAGATTCAGAGGACAAGGTGAGATGGACAATGTTGACACGCTGTGGCGAAGAATGGGAACTAGAAAAAAAATATGTCCATTGAAATACTGGACATATTGCTTTTATTCCGTCCCTAATGAGTGAGTAATGTAGGTCCCTCTGTCACAGTTTAAGTAATGGAATATAACAGCATTGTGAGTGCGGTCTGTCTGGATCGGTTCTACAGCCCCTTGTAGGTGGAGATGATTTTAGTAGTTTTCCACAGAAGTGTAATTTGTCATATTTTGTTTTGCAAGTTTTTGTCTTAAAACTGACAAAAACCTTCAGCACTTGGATAAGATTTCTTTAAAAAGTTGTATACGTAAGGACATTATAGCTGGGGTCTCAAACTCAAATAAGTTGAGGGCCACCACCCACACTATCATTTACAATAAAAAAGAAAACATTTAATGCAAAATCAGTTTCCCATAGTGTAATACAACACTGAACCAGAAGAAGTATGTGGATCAGGGTTTTGAGAACTATGGAATTTACCATAAAATGTGGAGAATAAATCTAGATAATATTATAAATTCAACTTTCACATCAAGGTGGGGGCCTCAAAATATCATTCCAAGGGACACAAATGGCCCACGGGCCACACGTTTAAGACCCCTGCATTATAGTATGCATTTAGTTCAATAAATGTGACTGTTTAATAATACTGATAGTAATCATTTAGAGCAGCATTAATTTAGTATAAGATATTAATTGTTTGACAGCTTACAGACTGCTTCAGATGTTGAGAAAGTTAATGTCCAAGTTTCTTTAATCTAGTTTTTTTTTTATCTTCCTTTGCCAAATATCTCTAAAATCCTGTCTGTCTTTGGAATCCTTACGTTCATAATATGATTTAAGACCCTACAGAACTGTGGCAGCACAACAAGAGGACGGCTGTGTCCAAGCTTGTCCGTTGTCCTCTGACGACCTCCCCCATTTCTTACATTTTATTGTTTCCTTCCCGGCTGCGTTCAGGTGCACTTGAGCCCTTCTCCCTGACATTCTAATAGCAGGTTTTCATCTCTTTCAGATGTGCGTGTGTTGAAGACATGTGTGTCTCTCACACACACACACAGTGTTATGGTAATTTTTTTCCCCCCTTCTCCTTTAAGCCGTCTTTTGGTTGATTTTAAATCAGACCGTTTTCACAGCCGTAAATTACGTGGGTTTTAATGTTTCCCGCAGACTTTTATTCTTGGCAGCGTGAAGAAACAGCGCCTCTAAAACAACATATAAAGCCTCATAAGTGGCACTAAACTGTGCTGGAACACTGACAAACGCTGTTTTTTTTCTCCAGCAGCTGGATCACACACTCTTCTCTGAGAATGTCAGATGTACATGAGGCTGTCATGGGCAGTGGAGGCGCTAGAAGAACAAGTTATCGTAAACATTCTTTGTGAGGTTTTCAAGTGCTAACATTTGCGGGTGAATGTTTACTCGTCGTCCAAACCTACAGCCCATACATTATGTACACACTTCATGTAGGGTAAATGATCTGATCTCCATTATATAACAGCCAGCTGAGGTCCACAGATGTACATTTGTGCAGGTCTTATTTGCATTACCTCTATATTTACACAATATGATTTAAAAAAACTTTATTTGACCCCATCCGTCTTTGTCCGCTTCGCCGTTCAAGGGTCGCAGGGGCAGCAGTCTTGCTGCAGGCGGTGAGTCCACAGCCCTAACTGGGACTTATACTTGTCCAGGAGGTGGACACTGGAGTTCCACATATATGATAGAGACATTGGTCAAAGCAAATGCCCCTTTATTTGGATGTTTTTTTCAAAAATATACACCAATGGACTATGGCTAAAACTAGTTAACTTTTTTTGGGTTGTCCTGCATCATGATTTGTCCTTTTTCCTGGTTCAGTTACATGAATTTTACCCATAACCATCGCCAGCGCCCGGGGAGCAGTGTGAGGGGACGATACCATGCTCAGGACACCTCAGCGGAAACTCGGGGGTACGGGGATTTGAACCGTGGGCCTTGTGGACCCAAGTCCGTTTCCTTAACCACTAGGCCACCAACCCAATGCCCAATTCTGTATTTTACAAATTACACTAATACTCTATATGCTTGATCTGTCCATCCATGTCCACTTATTAGATCACATTGGCAGCAGTCTCCATAACCGCCACTCAAATCACACTGCACTTTATCAAACCCTCCTGGAAGCCGCCAATCGCTCTATCCAGGTTTAGATCTTTCACAGGTGGTGAACCCTGGCATTCCAAACCAATGTGGCTCTGGGCCAGAACCATCATGTTCATGATATTTGGTAAAACTATATTTCCTAAATCTAAATATTGTCCCTGTATTTCACCCCTGATCTGTGACCTCAAGGGGAGTGTCTAAACTTCAGACAACCGAACAGTTCTGCCGCTCAGATTCTTCACACATCAAATGGTTCGCTGTGGGAGTGAGCCATTCGAGTGAACTCAGTCACTCCACATCTGTAGGTGTGTACCAGCAGCAGCGCAAAATACCAGTAAGAAGCGGATCCAGCGCAGACACCGGTCTCAGACTGCTTCTCCTTCTCCTGAGTTATGGTGCGATGCAGTTCCCTGTAATTTACCTTCTGCTGGAGCGCGTAGGGCTGTTTCGCCCGGCATTCCTCTGCCTGCCCACCTCAACACATGAAAGCTTCGGCCACAGCTGTTCTGGACGGCGGGAAATGAGTCCCATATGGCCCAGCGTTTTGTACGTGTGTGTGTCTGCTCCTTGCCAAATGAGAGAGGGCTTCTACTGTACAAGCAGCTTGAGTCACATCCGGCTACACGTTAGTAGAACGTAAGGAGGACGTTCCAGCGCTTTCTTCCTCCGTCACGCAACAGGTTTCGCTCTCAGCGCGTGTGTCGTATCCAAGAGGAATGACATTAGACACTGAAACTACAATTTAACCGCCCTCTGATCGATGGAGTGTCGGCGATGCTGAGCACATGTGCTGCGTCATGCAGGCTGGATTGCAGCACCCAGGCCATTGATTAGTCATCTCTCTGCTGCTGTTAAATTATGCATGTCACAGCATCGAGGATAACCATCTGGAAAGATGGGATGATCCTGATTGTTGTAAATCGACGGTCGGCTCCACGCACACACACACACGTGTTCCCTCAGCTGATGGTTCTGCAGACACGTTGTTCGGTGCATGTGTTCATGTCGTCGTTTCATCTGAGCGAGAGCACGGTGACTTTTAATCTAAAAAAAAAAGATGATAACAAAAGCGTTCATAGATACTTTTAAAGAAGCATGTGCTTAAAAATAAACCACCATCAGATGCCCCTCAGGACTTTGATTCTTTTAGTAAAATGCTCTTTTAAAGGAATAGGCTGTAAACCAGTAGGACGGAAAAAAAAGTACTTAGTCATGATGAATGCAACACTTTCAACAGTGCATGCTGTGGGAAGGGTCAAGACTCTTTCCTTGTTATTCCTGCTGGTTTCACACATGACTGATTAGACACGTGCTTGTGCCGAGTGTTTGTACAAGTATGGTGCATCGAAAAAGCGTATCCATTAGTTGATGAATAGACAGTGGCCGTAGACTGAATGCAGAAAACAAACTGAATTAAGGGAAGGATAAGTGGTTTTGCTGGGTTTAAGGATTTCCTTCCCTAAATCCAGGTTTTCATCAAATTCCAGGAATAAACAGGCCAAATTCTGGCAACCGTCTGCACTCAGCGTAGCTGGTTGAGCAACTTTGTCAGAGATGACGGTTGTTAATAAATACCATTCCTTGTGTTTTTTTTTTCCCGGCTGAACTAAAATGTAAATTTTCCAACCGTTTAGACTTTGTAGAAACCAGAAAAGCTGGGTATTTCATCAGTGGACGTGAGTGTCTTATGTCTGTGTCTCTTATCACATCTTGACCCTCCATTGTCAGGCTTAGCATGACTTAACTTCTCTGCCAGTTCACTTTTTTTCCAAGGTATACCTTGAAGTAGTGCTGCAAAAAGCCAGAGACAACAGCAGTCCTCAATGGTTTCCTGTCGTTGACAATTGAGATGTGGCAGTTGTTTTTGGTCTTGCATGCTTTTTGGTCACATCCCAACAGGGGTTTCAACTCTTTCTTGGCTTCCAAAGTCTCAAGTCCCGATGTCTACCTGACGGAGTAGACCAGGGTTGTCCACACTTCTTTGACTTGTGTCCTACTTTTCATGATGAAAACTTTAAATATATTTACCTATATACACTGGATATCTTACTCTCTACATTATCATATAACATATGTTATACTTAATACCGATATGATTCTCACTTTAGCCCAGTGATTAGCATCTTGATATAGAATTACATCTCTAGTTTTTATTACTATTATTGTTTTATGTTATTGCTCAGGATCTACCAGCACTCCTTTGGAGATCTACTGGTAGATGCCGATCTACCTATTGGGCACCCCTGGTGTAGACCTTAGGTATTGCAAAAAGACTTAGGGTTACTGAGGGAAACGTATAAAATGTCAAAGCAGAGACAACGTCTACAGAAATCCTTTTGTGTATCAAAGTTCAAGTCACACAAGGTTGTCAATTACAACCTATGATTCAAACAGGTTCACAGCGAAGTCGGTCAAATTCTGCTCATGTGTTGCTGTGATGTCCACAGTCGATGGATGCTGGAGGGGGGGCAGTGGAATAACAGGGATTACAACACATTATCCAGGGCTCTGAGCAGTCTGACTTGGTTTAGCAAGAAGGTGAAGGTTCACGGCTGGAGACTCCTCAACTGTGGCCTGACCTTCAGTCAGATGTATTGAGGACAGTAGATAATGTACGACGTGACTTCATTCAGATTCCAATGTTCATTGACGTTGTAGAACACTACAGAGAACTTTGGTTCTTTGTAAAATGCTGTCTTAAATGGACATGTTAGGGTACTAACCTTAGAGCAACAAGAACGTTGATTCTAAATGGTGGTTTGTTTTAAGTGACCCTCTGTTGGACTGGTGAACTTTCTAAATTGCAGCCTGCACTCCCTCTGTTTTAACAAGGAAAGGTGTCAGAACATGCTGATCTGCTTTTGGGTGATCATTATAACCACAGGTGTTGACCTGGGAAACTCCATGTTAACTGCTCGCTGTGCTGGGGTTTGCTATTTGATTTACTTGTACCGTACAAATGTACCTCTGTCTTGTAAAACACAAATGTTAAGCAAAGCTGCTCTCGCTGGAAGGAATAGACTCTGGGCAGGGGTGGCGTGGTGATTAAAAGAAGCAGACTCCTCAGGGTTTCAGGTTTGAGTCCACACGCTACGAAGTTGTAACTGAGGTGCCTTGAGTATGGCACCTTCCCCACTCACTGAAAGCTGCCCACTGTTCACTTCGGTGATGGGTTAAATGCAGACATCACATTTAGTTGTGTGCATCACAATGTCACAATGACAAAGCGTTTAATTTCCTTTTCCTTCCCTCTTTTCCTTGTTTACACCAGTGCTAAATGAACACCAGCTGTACTTTGTAAACACTTGAGGCAGTAGAGGTGGTTGTGATCACTGTAGCAACTCGATGCAGATAGAGAGTGGAGTCGTACCACTTTCGTTAGTCTACATCATGTGTGTCAAACTCGAGGCCCGGGGGACAAACGGGGGCCCACCGAGTCATTTTGCGTGGCCCGTGGGAGCTGAGCATTTTATATTGTTGATGCAACAGAGTTTCTCAGCCTGACAAATAAGAAGTTGTTTCATTAAACAGCAATAAACATGATTTGTATGTTAGGAACATGCATCTATAAAATTGTACATTTACAACCCTTTAATGGAGCTGCATTGTTGACGTAGCTACTGTAGTTGGTAAAAATAACTTTGACATCACATGTCTACATAATGATACCAAAATAATGTAACAGTTAAAATGCGTCCCTCCGTTTTCATCCACTTATTCATTACTGGGTCACGGGGGCAGCAGTCTCCTCAACTGCAACCCAAAACACGATGCACTACACTGTACCTTCCTGCAGGGGGTGAGCCCACTGGAAGCCAACCGCCCTAACCAGGACCAACTTGCCCAGGAGGTGAACCCTGTTGAACCCTGACTGTAAAAGTGAAGGCCTACAGTTAAAATCTTTTACTGAAAAATCCTTTGCTTCTTGACTTTTATGGACGCTTCTTCTACTTCTCTTTTGTTTTGACTCTGCAAAAAAACATGCATATATAGCGTGTGGGTTCATTGTCCAGTGTTCACTGTCCTGCAGTCTTAACATACGCACCAGAAGACATACACAGATGAGGAAATCAACCCACTGCACAAAAACGAGGCAAAATTTATTCACTGGCATCTCAGCTTGTTTTTAATTCAGGAGAACCAAGGAACCAAAGGGTTAGGTAGGTATAATTAATATTTAATATTAATATTCACTAAACCTATTTACGCACTTGCAACTTTCCGGCCTCACACGTAGTGATGTCACCCTCTTCTCCCAAGAAAACATTGTCCCTCATTTGCATGTTGCCCCGGGTCGACTGCATCCTCCCAGATAACCACCAACAAAGATCCCGGTTGTTCTCTCAGTCTCCGTGTTTGTTTTTTTTTTTTTTTTTTTCTCCGTCCTCTTCCGTTCCTTTATTTTCCCTCTTTTCTCAATTACTTCAAACTTTTATCTTCACTTGTTGCCCCCACAGTACCGCCGGGTCTCTGGCTTTCTCTCACACACACATTCAGAGGGCATTGCTGGGAGAAAGAAGCCTCTGTGTTCAGGGACAAAAGCTCCTCTCTCCTCCTGCAGAACGGGAGCTGAGCTTCCGGTCGGAGCTCACTGTGTCAGAGGGGAGAGGAAGGGCAGACGACGGGCCACGAATACGATATGCACTGTGTGTGTGTGTGTGAGTGTGTGTGTGATCTCTTCATTTATCTGTGTTTTGATCTTGTGTGACCCTGAATATTACTGTCTCACTTTGAATCTATTAGTGCAATTACGACCCTCTCTCTCATTCTCCAAGAGTTTTCCCTGCCAAAACTCTTGCTTGAGTGTGTGTGTGTGCGTGTGTGTGTGTGTTGTCAGGGTGGTCCAGCAGCTGGCTGAGGGCACTGAGTTTGTGTCAGCCTGGTGTGAACCAGTCGACCGCTCCCCCGCGAGCACAGAAAGGCTGATTTGTCGCCAGGGAGCGATGGAAGTGAGCTGAGTTCTCACCATTTAATCCAGAGACACAAACAGTGGGGGACTCTTCCTTCCTCTCTCTCTCTCCCTCACTTCCTCTTTGTCTTCTTACTCCCTTTGTTTTGCGCCCCCCGTCCCCTGCGTGTCATGCCTCTCTCCTCCTTTCTCACAATCGCTCTTTTTTCCTTTTCACTTGTTAGCCTATACTTCAATAATCAAGACATTTTTTATGGCAAATTTAGTAAATATTGAAAAACTGAAGTCATCGCCCCGACCCACATCTCATCACCCACAGGAAGGGTCACAGTAAGGTGAAATGTGATTTGGGTGGCAATCATGGAGACTGTTGCCCCTGAGAACTGGTTACGGATATGAGGATGAAATATATGAATGAATGTTTATGCTTAAAATTATGTTTATGTCAAAAAAACTGTAAAATTGTGTCAATGTAAAATTTTTCATATGTTAAGAAACATTTCTTTGTGTAAACAGCGATTGATATTATCGGACGTTCCAAAAATAAAATCGTAATTATTATTTTTTTTTTAATCAACTAATAACGAACTGGACTTATATTCTGTATAGGAGGGCTGCGTCCATGTTTATGCATGCTATGCTTTAAGGTGAACCCCATTATTGTATCATCTCCGTCCAATATCTCCAATAACTACACTTTGTAGTATGTTCCTAAACGAGTCACGAAAAATTTACTACACAATGTTTATCGCAAAAAAATCCCGCCCAGTCTAAATGGCAAGGCGTTTATGGCAGACATAATTTTTTAAGGGAATAATACGATTTTGGTACGGGATGGTACATTTTGACACATGAACGTGCCAGACCAGGGGTCTCAAACCTGCAGCCCGTGTGCCATTTGCGGCGGTAATGATAATTTGTGGCGCCCGCCTTAATGTGAATTAAGTTGAATTGAGTTAAGATGAATTTATAATAACATTTTATAGATGTGTTCTCCACATTTTATGGTAAATCCCATAGTTCTCTAAACCCTGTCCTTCTGGTTCAGTGTTGTATTACACAGAATCTATGGGAAACTAATCGTGAAGCCGATTGTTGACAACAGTCCAACAACATGGCCTCCTCCATGGTTTTACTTAACGTTACTAATACTAATAATATGGGAACTCTTCCTGTAGTCTAGTGATTAAACAGTGCTTAACTCATATGCTGGAATGAGTTGAAAGAAAGAAATGCTACTCATTAATGCAGCTAACACTAAAACATGTTGGGAAATTTGTAATAACAACTATGGATCCAGAGAGTCTCGGTCAGTCAGGTTATCGGGCAACACACAATATCTTTTAATTTGGCCTCATGTCTTCATGTTGCCCCTCATACCCACACTGTCCTGCTCTGTCGGCTGAGGCTCCTCCCCTTTTCCACCCCTGCTCTTCACCCATTGATTGGTGCCTGGGGATCACTATAAATAATCTGCCCCGGAGATTAAAGGTGGTCACTTCTGCACAACTGCAACCCGCTCGGCTTAATTTACACAAACACACACAGAGTGTCAACACAGAACAAGGATGATGAATTTGGTCATCTGTGTATGTTAACATGTGACAAAACATGAGGTTTTTTGGATTGATGTGTGCATGTGTGTATACGTGTGTGTGTGTATTTTTAGCGGTCATTCAGGACGTCTGTTCCTGCGGTGGCTCCTGTATGGACCGCTGTTGCTGCTGGGATGTTTGGTTTGTTTCTACAAACACATGGCACACACGCTAACACAGAGGAACTGAAAGTGAAATGTTGTCCTACAGATTGCATATGTCCACACGAACACACACACACACACACACACACACACACACACACACACACACACACACACACCTCTGCTGTAATTAGCTGCTGCTCATGTGTTCATATAAGATACTGCAAACAACTATAATCCCTGTTACTGACTGTGTAAGCACACCAGCGCTAGCTTGTATGTGTGCTCAGGTATTAGGAGGGTTCTATTGTATTCTGTAGGTTAGATCCTCGGTATCCAACCACTGGGCTGGGCACCAGTTTATGTCCATAAATTATGCGGTAGCGGACCAAATATAAAGATTTTTTTGGTCCTGATAAGTCCAGATAAATGGTGAGGTTTGCATCAGGAAGATTGTCTGGCGTAAAACATTGGCCAAATCAAAGATGCAACAAAACAAAATAATTTCCATACTGGATCGGTTAACAACGATCGCCAACAGTGCTGTTAACCTGTGGGGTACTGTTGGAAATTACAGTTGAAGATACAGAGGACAGGGTGAGATGGAAATTGTTGACTCGCTGTGACAACCCCTGAAAGAAGGGACAAGCCAAAAGGAGAGAAGAACTTGTTTTCACGAAATCCGTTGACATTTTAGACTGTTTAGTCATATTTACAAGTTTCCCTGGATATTTCAAAGTAAGCAGTGATAGTTTGTCATAATTCTTTGTTTTAACGCATTAGCAGCTGTAGAAAGTAGAGTTTAGAATCCACCTGCCCACTGTAGAAGACCTGTTTTGTTGAGTTCCTCTATTTGATTGGTCTAGCACAACCACGTCTCATGAGACAAGCCAGTGCTCATGGACCAAAATCGGCATGAAGAAGCTAGTACTGCATAAAGGAAAACATTTTTTTTTCGTAAACAAAATGTACAAAATTTAGAGCGAGACCGTGTGGCCTCCTCATGGACACACCCATCTTTTGTTATTTACATTTAATATAAGAAAGAACCTTTTCTGACTGCCTTACACTATTATTTATTCATGTTTGCAATTATTTCTTTGGATTTAAAAGGTTTACAAACAACAGCCTAAAGCTTCCTCCTGTCCCTGAAGTAGAGAATAAGTGCCCTGTTTTGTTCTGTTAGAATTGGATCCTTTTAAATGATAACATTCAGGGACTTTTCTTGGAATGTTTTGACTTACCCAACCAGTTGACACAGTTATTATTCATTTTCTTTGGACAATACTGTTTTCTTTCTTCAGCCAGTATTGTTTTTTTTTGTCTTACGAAAAGGAACAAAGGGAATCAATAGATAGATAAGGGAGTGTGGAGACAGGGTGTGTGAATATCATCACATCAACAACAGCTGTATTGTCCAATGCCGACCGCTGGGTGTTTTGGTTTTCCTGAAGTCATGGACTGGCCTCATTCCCAAATCATATCCAGCCTTTCCCTCTCATTCTCTCCCTCTTTATTTGAACATGTGATGGTGGTTTAGAAGTCAGGCAGGAAGACCAGCAGATCCCAATTAGAACCATCCGTCGGGCTAACACTGACTGTATGAAGTTCACATAGGTGACCTTGAGAAGTCCGACTCTAGGAACCTCAAAAAAGTCTGACATGATCTTCCTTCTCTTTGTACACGTCCTGGTTAGAAGATCGGTTTTTGAGGAACTCCTGTAAGATCTAAGACCTTGGGCTGTCGGCCCCTGCTTCACCTCTGGGAAACCAGTTGTGCAGAAAGTCAGGTTCTCATCTTCAGATGTATAAACTTTAAATAACAGCCAAATGTGAAAGGGTTAGGGCTTGATAAAAAAAAAAAAAATCTTTTAAAGATGTGCGGCAACTTTTTTATGGTTTTGATATTTTTATTTTTGTCTTTAAATGTGAAGAATTTTGAGCAAATGTCACCTTGCAATTAGCTTTTTTTTGATGGAGGCCGTGAACCCAATAAGGTTTAAATGAATTTAACGCTCTACGTGATAAAGAGGCTGTTGATTGGTGGATGAGATTCAAGGGCTCATTATCTCTCTTCAAACCCTTTTCTCTATGGTCTTGTGAATCATTTTGGCTTAAAACTGCATTAAATAACAGTTTTTCTTTGACGAAGTATCGGTGTAAGATCTTCTGCAGAGCAATAAGAACGCCTTTTGACTCTGTGTGTGTGTGTGTGCTTTTCCGAGCCATTCATAACACACATCCGTCAAGTCCTTTATTTGCTTTCAGTGCCTAACTTGGATGGTTCTTGAATGCTCCCCATTCGGAGCCATTCAGATGCAATTGAACACCACACGTGTGTGTTTGTGTACACGATACACACACACGTAATGTTGAGCTACCTTTGTGTGTGATATCTATGAGCGGTGTTTCTGGAACACGTTGCGGTGGTGGTGGTGGTGGTGGTGGTGGGGGAAGTTGAGGAAGGGCTGTGTAGTCAGCGAAGGAGAAAAGAGGTGGTGCATTAAGGCGAGGCTAATTTGTTTGTGATTGGCATTGATTAAAGTGAGTCCCAGGAGAGCTGTGAATGCACACAGGGAATCACTCATGACAGAACAACAGCAGGTTAAAAAGAAAAAAAAAAAAAAAAACCTCTCCACTATCACTTATTTTCTTCTGTCTTTCTCCGTTTTCCGGATTGGATTTCGTTTTGGACGAAACTGAAATAAGCCAAGGCCAAAAACCAAAACAGCCAAATTATTAGCATGTTATTGTAATAAGACACACTTGTAATCTAATCTTGTCATGAATTGACAGTGTGGCTGATGTGTGAATTTTGGTTGTGTTCACTGACCTTTAAATAGTACTCAGAAATCTTAAAACGTTGAAGTGGGACTTTGGTAACTACGAAACTGCACCTCTGTGTAAATTTTCGGAGCGTTGCAGCTGCTGTAGTCAGGAGCGTTGTTGAGTAATACTTTACTGTAGAGTGTTTGGACAGAGTGGAGTTATACTGCACTGGGTTATGATGTTACGCTGTCTGTATAGGGACCACAACAAGCCTACGGTTATTAAATTAATGGATATTAAACTCAAGGCTTGAATCATTGCTGGACATCTCAGTAACAGCAACCAGACGGAGGCCACAGTCGCCCGACTGTTACACACTAAAGAATTTGATAGAAGTCAGTGTATTGTTTATCTCTTTCAACTGTGTCTTTTTTTAGACATTTTAATGTCGCTTGATGCGCCTTATAATCCAGTGCACCTTACTGTGGAAAAAATGGTAAATCAATAATTTTCAAAATAATTGATTGTGAAATGTCCAGCTGAGGAATAAAACCAACTTATAGGAGGAATAAAACCAAAGTAACACGCTAATTTGCACGTTGTCTGTTTCATGTATGTCCTGTTGTGTCTTCTGTACACTGGGACGCCAAGAAAAATTCCTATGTGTTATTTTTGCACAATGGAAATAAAAGGAATCTGAATCTGAATCTCATAGCCTGCCAATTATTATTATTATTATTGGAGGCATTCTCACATAAACAAAGTTTGGAGAAAAAGGCTAGAGAAGACAGATTAAGATGGTTTGGACATGTTCAGAGGAGGGACAGTGATTATATTGGGGGGAGAATTAATCTAGAAGTTGAGCTAAAGGGTAGGAGACAAAAAGGAGATGATGGTTGCAGTGAGGGAGGACATGGAGGTAGTTGGAGTTAGAATTGAGGATTCAGAGGACAGGGGGAGATGGAAATTGTTGACTCGCTGTGGCAACCCCTGAAAAAGGGACAAGCTGAAAGTAGAAGAAGAAGATTTGAAGCACTCTGCTCTCCTGCAGGTTCTCAACATATAACGTTCTGCATTATTATGAAATAGAGTAGGTCCACAGATGTACTTTTAGACAAGCTTGCTGTGGTTTTTAACTTGTGTCATTAGAACTTCTTCTTTGGTTGCCAAATCTTTCAGCTGAAAACTAAAAAAAAATGCACTTTCAGCATTTTTAGGCGGAAAATTCTAGGTGGCCAAAAGATTTGGTGCAACCCTACCATTCATGACTTTAACCACATTCCCTTGGACAATAATCTGATTTTTATCATTTTTATATTTGAGTGTTGACAAACCCTGGTCACAACAGATAGAACTGGTAACTTCATGTTCTCTAGACAAATGCTTATGAAAGTGCCCCCCCGGCCCCCTGGTACCCTGCACCTCGGTTTAAGCCAACGCTTTGTCCGCCGGAGCCCAGAGCCAACCACTCACTTAAATCACTAACACATTTTCTGGGCAGCTCGGTGTTGATACTCCACAAACCCAGATGAGGTATCAACAAAGTGCCACTTGTCCAGTCGGCTCTTACCTTAATCTCTCTCTGCTTTTGACAGCGTAACCCTAAACCTCAGAGTCTCCACTCACGGCCTTTGTACAGTATTTTCATAAGGCCGACGGGCCGTTAATGACAGAGCAAACAGATAATCTATTCATGGGCCGACAGAAACTCTATCTTTGAATGAAGAATTAACAATGGGGCGATTGAATCAATGTGTAACGTCAACAGTTGTTTGGTCCTAACGCTGTATCTCTTATTTGGACTGGAGGGTGTTTTCTTTGGCGTCCCTTGTTTTTTTGTTTTATTATTTAAAAAAAAGAAGCAAAAAGGACACTAGTCCTACTGTTCGAGTGAATCGTTTGTGCTCTAAGAACCTTGTCTTAGGGAAACGATACCAGCCAGTTCCAGAGATAGTGCTGCTTTTCAGTGGAGGATTTTCAAAATAAAACATTTTTATATATTATTTTCTTCATAGATATAGTATAACAGATAAATTATATAATTTTGCCAGATTAAGCCTTGCCACTACCAAATAACCCATGGACCACAAGGGTCCATGGACTGGGATCCTGGTCCACAGCAGTGATGCAATTGTTGAAAGAAATTATTATGATGATGTCACAAGAATTGATTGTTTCTCAGGCTAAGAACCTTTGTTTTGCTTATGTCTAATGCTGCGTTTCCCAAACTTTTTCTATATACTGTATATCCCATAGAAAAAAAAGTCTAAAACTCATAAACCTTTGTTACTTAAGTCAATAGAAATTAAAATAATATAACGTGTCAATATAAATCATTGACACTGACAGACTATTAATAAGGATATTTTGGTGTTAACCATGTGATAATGAACAATTATTATTATGCATGTTTTTACAATGAAAACCAGAAGAATTAAATCCTAAGAAACATGTTTCAAGAAAACC
This sequence comes from Paraplagusia blochii, assembly GCA_016785265.1. Classification (NCBI taxonomy): domain Eukaryota; kingdom Metazoa; phylum Chordata; class Actinopteri; order Pleuronectiformes; family Cynoglossidae; genus Paraplagusia; species Paraplagusia blochii. The sequence continues at coordinate 398,562 of JAFBJS010000171.1, forward strand.
CAAAACAAATTTCTCGTGACCTACATTAGGGTTGTGACCAAGTCTTTGGGAAACTTTGAAAAACGGAAAATGGTCTAAAGCAGGGGTCTCAAACTCAAATAAGTTGAAGTCCACCTCCCACACTATCATTTCACCGAAGGGCTGTGTCAGCTTTCAGTGTTCAATACAAAAAAAAATGATAAAAAAAAATCAAATGTGGAGAAAAAAGTCTATAAAATATTATTCTAGATTCATGTTTCATGGCGTTCCACGGACCGCAATTGGCCCACGGGCCACGAGTTTGGTCCACCTTAACTACTCACACATAGGATAAGTGGAACTTCTCCGTCTTTCTCGACCTGGGAACTCACCATGTCCAGGCTTCCCAGAGTGCTGCGTTAAAACTCCCATAGTGCTCAAAGCCAGAAAGCTGGGAAAACTGGATTATTACAAATTAGGACAGAAGACATGTGTTGTTAAAGACCGTGGTGAGAAAACACTCATAAAAGAGTCAAGGCTGATTAACAGTTAGAGCTCATAAAGTTTACAGCTTGAAAACACACACCTCACAGCTGATATGAGGAGAGTGAACTAACATAGCCTGCAGTACAGAGACGCTTCTACACTGACGGACGGAAACGTGTCTCCTTGAAGTGTTGTAGCTGTCCTATCCCTTTGTGGGTCCCCTTTTATTGTTGATTCTGGTGCGGTTGTGATGTGATTAGACGGTGTGACCGTGGTATTGTTGTATCTGTTACGGTCTTAATTGCAGCCGCATCAGTCGCGCATTTTAGAGTGAACTGAAAACCCTTTGTTCTTCCTGAGCGTGTGTTTGGTTTGAGTCGAGTGCCGTTTTGTTTTTCATCTTCCACGCAGACAGGCAAGTTGGGGTTTTTTTTTGTTGTTGTTGACACTCTGCATCACTCGTGTCTGTACGACATAATCAGGCAAGACCAGTAAATGCTGATGCAACAGCAGCCACCTATGGTTGTAGCTGTGGAAACTTGTGAATGAAGCAACTCTGATGCAACTTCTGGCGTTATCTCGCTCTTCTGAGGCTTTCATGGAACTTCCTACACGCATCCACATCCATCCCCACGTCAGCACTCCTTCTCCAGACCGGTCGAGTGCAGGTCCTTTTATGTTATGGCTACAATCGCTCTTGTTGATCTGTCCGTCTTGACATCCACAATAAAGCTCGATCCCTGGAGTGTGCTCCGTGTGTCTACATGCACATGGATGTGTGTGTGTGTGTGTAAAAAAATATTGCACTTAGCAGTTGGTGGGGGTGTAAAAGGGACGGAGCAAATGTACAGACGGAGCCCAGGAGACTTGTTTGGGCCGCTGCCTGTGTGTCCCACTCACAGGGACACATCCATCCTGTCCACGCATTCATCACAGACATCATATAATATTAACCCCGTTTCCCCAGTGGAGCTCAGCTACAACCAGGCCAACAAACAACCCTAACCCTCCCAATGTCCTCTTCAGTTTCTTGATTTTTGTTGACCACACTGTGGTCAATGATTTCTTACTTTTTTCTGTTAAATCATGTCAAAAAAATGGATTTAAAAAAATTATTTTATCATGATCTGGACAAGATAGCCAGAAAGAAAGTCTTTCAATTAAACTAGTAGAATATGTCTCAATATTTCCACTTTGACATGTGAAAAGAAAGCTAGAAAAATGATAAAATCACACTTTTCAAATGACCAGGCTGAAGTGATCTATCTAGATTGAAAACTCTTATAATTACCCATTTAAACAAGATGTCTTTTTCTCTATATTATGTTGTATATATGTTATACTGTCTGACTCAATACCCATATGATTCTCACTTTAGCCCAGTGATAAGCGTCTTGTAATAGAATTACATCTCTAGTTTCAATTACTATTATTTTTTATGTCATTGCTCAGGATCTACCAGCAATCTTTATCTATTGGTAGATTCCAATCTCCCTATATGGCATCCCTGAACTAGTGATATCTTAAGTTATGATAAAATCTGTTTCTGTATCCAGCTCAAAACATAGGAACCATTACAACATTATTTTTATAAAAATGTGTTCCTTATTATCCATTTCTGATCTTAATGGATTTTTTGAGTCATTCTGAACTAAATATTTCTAATCCACATCATGTATTCTAATATTGTGTTTTTGTAGATTTAGAAAAGACCTATGACAGGGTGCTAAGAGAGGAATTGTGCTTTTGTATGACTATGTCAGGAGTGGCAGAGAAGTATGTTAAATTGGTGCAGGATATGTATTAGACAGTACAACAGTGGTAAGATGTTAAGATGGTTTGGACATGCTCTTATACACATCTAGATGTGTATAAGAGACAGATCATGATCTGGACAAGATAGCCAGAAAGAAAGTCTTTCAATTAAACTAGTAGAATATGTCTCAATATTTCCACTTTGACATGTGAAAAGAAAGCTAGAAAAATGATAAAATCACACTTTTCAAATGACCAGGCTGAAGTGATCTATCTAGATTGAAAACTCTTATAATTACCCATTTAAACAAGATATCTTTTTCTCTATATTATGTTGTATATATGTTATACTGTCTGACTCAACACCCATATGATTCTCACTTTAGCCCAGTGATAAGCGTCTTGTAATAGAATTACATCTCTAGTTTCAATTACTATTATTTTTTATGTCATTGCTCAGGATCTACCAGCACTCTTTATCTATTGGTAGATTCCAATCTCCCTATATGGCATCCCTGAATTAGTGATATCTTAAAACATAGGAACCATTACAACATTATTTTAATAAAAATTGGTTCCTTATTATACATTTCTGATCTGAAGAGAGGTTTTGAGTCATAAAAGTCAGAAAAGACCTGTGACAGGGTGCTAGAAGGAATTTTGCTTTTGGATGAGTAAGTCAGGAGTGGCAGAGAAGTATGTTAAATTGGTGCAGGATATGTATTAAACAGTACAACAGTGGTAAGATGTTAAGATGGTTGGGACATGTTCAGAGGATGGATAGTGGATACAGGTACATTGGAAGAAGAATGATCCTAGAGATGGAGCTAGGGAGGACATGGAGGTAGTTAGAGTTGGAGTGAAGGATACAGAGGACAGGTTGCGATGGAAATTGTCTTGCTGTGGGAACCCCTGAAAAGGGGGGCAAGCCTTAAGGAGAAGAAAAAGAATTCTGTTACAATAATTATTTTACACAATTTTATTTTTCAAGTTTACGTCCAAGTACAACACAAGCTAGCCTTTTATCAAAACATAGTCACCATAACCTAATTGTATGAAAATAGAGAGAGAGTATAGAGACAGAGATAAAACAATTTACAGTGACAAGATTAAAGGCGATAGCAAAAAGATAAACGAAAAAAGCTCAAACCTTATCACTTAGGCTAGCATGGAATAGCCAAGTTAGCCAACATGTATACAGAAACCACAACAAGCTTGCTGTGCTATCCCAAAACAATGGACAAAATATACATCACCAGGGGCCAAGTAAGACATTATAGTCAAGATTAAATGTAAACTATAGTTGGAGAGATACAATCTTGGTATTTGGTTTAGCAAATTGATATAGTCTTGCGGCCTTCGTTACAGCCCAGAGGCAATGTTTTTGTGTGTGAAGTTCAAAACCCGGTAAGTGTGGTTGAAATCCAGTGGGTTCACTACTTGCAGGCAGGCATAGAGCGGTGTAATGTGATTTGGGTGGTAGTTGTGGAGACTGCTGCCCCTGCAACCGGTAAAAATGATCCTTCTGAGCTCCTGTACTGTAGCACACATACACAACCCCGGTATTCCCGGAAACAGCTTCTCAATGAAGGTCAGTATTCCCCCTGCTCCCAGCTGGTTCAGTGATGTATAAGTTTATGAAAAATAAAGACCATTCTGTTGAGCTAACAAAAATGGCCGAGGGGCTGAAGTAATAGAGTTAGCATGTTACTGAGGAAACACAGATGAGCTGGAACAGTAATGAGCCCCTTGGGAAGAGTGGGATATTTCAAACTACTAATCTTACAGTTTCCCTGTGGGAGACATAGATTACGATAAAGCCACAGAAATATTAAAAGGGATAAAAGCAATAAGAATGCAGTGAAAAATGTTGGTGTCAGAAGGAAAGCATGGGAAAGAGGACAAATGACCGTGTGTGTCCAGAGCGTGGCACCCGGAGCAATTTGTCCACCGCAGGGTAAAGAAAAAAAATAGGGTAAGTTAGAGAGAGGGGTGAGGAAACCGGTGGTGGACGAGTATTTCCTGGGTGAGGAATGGTCCTCGTGCTGCCTGAGATTTTTCTTCAACACCGCAGTCAGCAAAGAACAGATGAAGAGAACGACGACCAGAGGGAGAAAAGAAATCACACAATTAATTAAAGTGATTGGATGCTGCTAACAGCAGCCTGTGGGAAGAAGTGCAGCCACCCTGTTCTAATTGTTGCTATTGGTTCTTTGGATGGTTCTGCACTCAGTCTCTAGTGGAACCGTGTGTTTGTTCTCATGTTGGAACCATTTCTGTTGTGTTGGTCTGTGGATTAAAATTAAAATAAATAAACACATCATCCAGGTAAAAAACATGTTTGTTAAGGTTTTTCTTTAAACAATTTAGATGAGTTTTTCACAGATGTCTTATAAAGACACTTGGGTGAAATTGTTGTTTTGTTCCTTTGATAATAAAAAGCTGCGTCACATACGTTCCTGAGACGTTTAGCTGTTTTTGCAGCCAGAGTGGCTGAACATATTGTTTGTTTGTGATGACAAATTCAGCTAAAGATAAATATTTTAATGCTCAGCAAAAATCTTCTCTTAGAATATTAACAATGTGAGGGTAAAAACAGGAGTTTAGGGGCAAGAAAAGGTATTTACTAAAGGCAGCGCTGCAGAAATTAGATACTGTATTCTTTTAGCTGGAGAAGCTAGATTAAGATGTTCAGAGGAGGGACATTGGTAGAAGAATGATCCTAGAGATGGAGCTACCAGGTAGGAGACAAAGAGGAGATTGATGGATGCAGTGAGGGAGGACATGGAGGTAGTTGGAGTCAGAGTAGAAGATACAGAGGACAGGGGGAGATGGTAATTGTTGACAAACCCTGAAAAAAGGACAAAGTGAAAGGAGAAAAAGACAGATTCTTCCATTACAATAATTATTTTTAAGTGTATGTCCAGGTTGCAGACATTTGCCAGTATGTCCAAACACTTAATTTGTATATATATATATATATATATATATATCTGGTCTCTAAAGTGGTGGCTGTTGATGTGGACTCTGGACAGAATGCCTGGCTCTCCTATAAACTCCAGAAAGTCCCAGACAGGGCTCTGTTTGAAGTTGGCTTACAGAATGGAGAAATCAGAACTATCCGCCAAGTGACTGATAAAGATCCTGTCAATCAAAAACTGACCGTTATAGTGGAGGACAACGGACAGCCCTCTCGTTCAGCTACAGTCATTGTTAACGTGGCGGTGGCTGACAGTTTCTCTGAAGTACTGTCTGAGTTCACTGACTTTAAACACGACAAGGAGTACAATGACAACCTGACTTTTTACTTAGTGTTGGCTCTGGCTGTAGTTTCCTTCCTCTTCATCACCTGTTTAGTTGTCATCATCTCAGTGAAGATCTACAGATGGAGACAGTCTCGAATCCTCTATCACTCCGGTCTGCCTGTGATTCCATATTATCCACCACGTTACTCTGACACCATGGGAACAGGAACTCTCCCTCACATGTACAACTATGAGGTTTGCAAAACAACGGATTCCAGGAAAAGTGACTTTAAGTTCGACAGAACTGGTCATGAGAATGTACTGATTATGGACACAGCCACAGGGACCATGGCGAGGATACGGAGTGAGAAGAACATCCTAGATGAACCAGATTCTCCTCTCGAGGTTAGTTTTCCCAAGTTCCAAAATGTAGAAGACATATATTTTTCTTTTGCATCTTGTGTTTGAATCAATTGCCCGTTTACAACGTTGTGCTTGGATTCAACTCTATTTTCTATGATTTTGTGAAATCATCCTGTGCAGTATTTCAATTCAGCACCACGAACAGCTCCTCAGAGTTCATATTCTTGTTCTTGATGTTTACACTCCCATGTCAGTCATCTGTAAGTCCATCAAAAACGAAACAATATATTTTAGATAAAAGATGATTATTTTCAGAAACCTATTAAGGTTTATTTTCATTATGATTTTTGTTTATTTGATGGCATTGTTCAATCTTGTTGCAGAGTTTCTCTGATTGCTTGTAGTTCAGCAAAATGAACTCTAAGGGCCGCTGTTGGCTAGTGAGTGACATTTGCAGGAAGGCAGAAGCTGCACCTCCCATATAATTCCGAGAGAAAAGGAGAAAGACGTACTGGAAGATGCGACAGAAAATCTGTGCTCCCTACATAAATTTCGACGATTTTTGATACTTTTTACGTCTTTAACCCACAACCTAACTTTGATTGTTTGTATTTGGAGGACACACTAGCAAAAACCGAGTGGAATTAACTGATTTTTAAGGATTATTTCACGATTCGTCACGACGGACAGAACAATGAGACGGCAAGTGCTGGTGTTTTTGGTCGTTTTCTGCTTTAATCCACTGTATGGGCAGGTCAGCTATTCGATACCAGAGGAAATGCCGAAAGGCTCTTTCGTGGGTGATATTGCTCGAGATTTAGGGCTGGATGCAAAAAGGCTGAAATCAGGGAAAGGTCATATTTATACAACGGACACTACAGAATACATGGAGCTGAATAAAGAGAGAGGAGTCCTACTGGTCAAAGAGAGAATAAACCGAGAGGAGATCTGCGCTCAGACCTCGCCGTGTGCTTTACATTTTCAGGTTATTTTAGAAAATCCCATGGAGTTTTACAGCATTACAGTCGAGATTACAGACATCAACGACAACGCCCCGGTGTTCAAACGAGGTGAAAATAAATTCAGAATAAGCGAGTCAGCTGTTACAGGAACAGCCTTTGTGCTCGACCAGGCAGTAGATCTAGATGTTGGGAAGAATGGTCTTCAAAATTACATATTGAAGCCAACGGATAATTTCGTACTGAGGCTACAGAGTCAACCTGATGGGAATAAGATGGTAGAAATGGTGCTGCAGAAACCCCTGGATCGAGAAAAACACGATCAGTTGTCGCTGTTATTGACTGCAGTGGATGGAGGAGAGCCTCAGCTCTCTGGGACCATTCAGATTAACGTCAATGTCCTTGATAGTAACGATAATGCTCCTGTTTTTACACAGAAAATATATAAGTCAACTTTAAGAGAAAATGCAGTTGCAGGAACGTTAGTCACTAAAGTAATTGCGTCTGACTCAGATGAGGGGGCAAATGCAGAAATATCATATGCAATATTGAACTCTGCTGATGATGCATCTGAGATTTTTGACATCAATAAAAAAACAGGAGAAATTAAATTAATTGGAAGAACTGATTTTGAGAAAAAGAGACAGTATCAGATTCACGTTCAGGCAAATGATGGAGGACTAACTGATTCTAGTAAAGTTATAGTGGAAATATTGGACATTAATGACAACGTACCTACTATTAATGTTATGTCGAAATCTAATGTTGTATCTGAAGACATTGAGCCTGGAACTGTAGTGACTATAGTGAACGTACAAGACCCAGATTCAGCTGAAAATGGAAAAGTTCAATGTTACATAAATGAAAATATTCCTTTCTCCATTTCATCCACGTCAAACAGTTTTTACAGTATAATCACAGACAGTGAGTTGGACAGAGAGAGAGCCTCACAGTATAACATCACAGTGAGCTGCTCTGATGAGGGAGTGCCCTCTCTCTCCAGCAGCGTCACTCTCACCTTACAGATTTCTGATGTTAATGACAACGCACCTGTCTTTGAGAGGAGCTCATATGAGGCCTACATAGTAGAGAACAACACACCAGGTCTGTCTGTGTTCACAGTTAAAGCCACAGACGCAGACTGGAACCAGAATGCTCGTGTGTCTTACATACTGGAGGACTCCTCTGTTAACGGAGTACCAGTCTCCTCATATGTGTCTGTTAGTGCTGATAGTGGAGTCATACATGCAGTGCGTTCTTTCGACTATGAACAAATCAAAGATTTTCACTTTCGAGTCAAAGCTCAGGATGGAGGCTCTCCTGCACTCAGTAGTAACGTGACCGTGAAGATACTGATCCAGGACCAGAACGATAACCCTCCTCAGGTTCTCTACCCGGTCCAGACCGGTGGTTCCGCGGTGGGTGAGATGGTCCCTCGTTCAGCAGATGTGGGCTATCTGGTCTCTAAAGTGGTGGCTGTTGATGTGGACTCTGGACAGAATGCCTGGCTCTCCTATAAACTCCAGAAAGTCCCAGACAGGGCTCTGTTTGAAGTTGGCTTACAGAATGGAGAAATCAGAACTATCCGCCAAGTGACTGATAAAGATCCTGTCAATCAAAAACTGACCGTTATAGTGGAGGACAACGGACAGCCCTCTCGTTCAGCTACAGTCATCGTTAACGTGGCGGTGGCTGACAGTTTCTCTGAAGTACTGTCTGAGTTCACTGACTTTAAACACGACAAGGAGTACAATGACAACCTGACTTTTTACTTAGTGTTGGCTCTGGCTGTAGTTTCCTTCCTCTTTATCACCTGTTTAGTTGTCATCATCTCAGTGAAGATCTACAGATGGAGACAGTCTCGAATCCTCTATCACTCCGGTCTGCCTGTGATTCCATATTATCCACCACGTTACTCTGACACCATGGGAACAGGAACTCTCCCTCATGTCTTCAACTATGAGGTGTGCAGGACAACTGACTCCAGAAGAAGTGACTGTAAATACGTCCAACCTGGCAGTGAAAACATGTTGATCATGGATCCTGGTTCTACTGGGACGATGCAGCGGATAAATAATGAAAAGTACATCCTGGATGAACCAGAGTCTCCTCTTGAGGTCAGTTTAAAGAATATTCTTAAATATTGTCACAACCTCTCATGGCAACTCCTACAGAATTGTGCCCCTTTTTATGTGTTTATATATATTTATCTGAAGCAGACTGACACCATGGGAACAGGAACTCTCCCTCATGTCTTCAACTATGAGGTTTGCAGGACAACTGACTCCAGAAGAAGTGACTGTAAATACGTCCAACCTGGCAGTGAAAACATGTTGATCATGGATCCTGGTTCTACTGGGTCGATGCAGCGGATAAATAATGAAAAGTACATCCTGGATGAACCAGAGTCTCCTCTTGAGGTCAGTTTAAAGAATATTCTTAAATATTGTCACAACCTCTCATGGCAACTCCTACAGAATTGTGCCCCTTTTTATATGTGTTTATATATATTTATCTGAAGAAGACACACATACACTTAAATAATTTAACATAGCAACGAGCAATAGTTTTTCACATCTTGGTTTCTCTTTTTCTTTTTTTTAGTCGCTTTTTTTCTCTGTCATGTTTTCCTGTGTCATGTATCAAGCTGGTGTTTGTTACATTCCTCTTGTTAAACTACTTTATCTTAGAAAAAAGTTGTACTTCGTTTCATTTGGAATACCCAATCACTCTTTAACATTGATTTTTGTTAAATATTTCTGAAAAACTTTGTGATACACTCTTAGTTGTGATTGAACATCTTGCAGTTCAGCTCAGTGAACAGAGAGGGACGCTGTTGCCCATCGAGTTGCTGGTTTCCCATTTGATCCAGTCCCTCCTTTATATCTCAGTTGCTGTAGTCAGAACACACAGGGAGAGGCAGTTATGAGCCACGATTGCAGGGAAAACATAGACGAGGACGGCGCGGAGGGATTTCTTTGTTCGACGATGTAAATACATTATTTCGGACTTCATTTCAGCATCTGGGTTTACAAGTCTACAAAATTGGATCTTTGGTCGAAGGAGTAAAAGATTTTTTTTTTCTAATCTTCCTTTTCCGCCGACTTTCTGACCGCAACGATGGGATGGCAAGTGCTTCTCTTTATGTTGTTTCTCTCGTCAAGCGCAGTGTGGGGGCAGGTCAGTTACACCATCCCTGAGGAGATGACAAAGGGGGCTTTAGTAGGAAAAGTAGCCCAGGATCTGGGTCTAAGTGTCGGGCGATTACAATCAGGTAAAGCCCGCATCTATGCAGCCAACACGGAGGAATATATAGAGCTGAGGAGGGACAAAGGCGTCCTTCTGGTCAAAGACAGAATAGACAGAGAATCTCTTTGCGGCCAAACGACGCCCTGTGCTCTTCATTATCAGATGATCCTCGAAAATCCCATGGAGTTTTATACCGTGACTGTCGAAGTGACCGATATAAACGACAATCCTCCCTCATTTGACAGGAGTGAAATTAGACATGAAATAACTGAGGGTGCTCTGTCTGGAACGCGTATCGTTTTAGAGAAAGCTGTAGATGATGACGTAGGCGTCAATGGCGTGAACAGCTACGCCTTAAAACCCACTGATCATTTCGCTCTGAAAAGCATCAGTCGAGACGACGGGAGAATAGACGTGGAGATGGTTCTACAGAAGCCTTTAGACCGTGAAGAACGTGAACATCTCTCGTTGGTCCTCACTGCGGTGGACGGAGGAGAACCACAGCTGACTGGGACGATGCAGATTCTCATAACTGTGTTAGATGTCAATGATAACCCCCCTGTTTGTTCCAAACTGCTGTACAAAGCAAGTGTGGTGGAAAATGCACCGCCGGGTACTGTGATAACGACAGTGACTGCGAGTGATGTTGATAAAGGAAACAACGGGAAGCTGAGCTACAGCATCTCCAAGTCTGGAGCTGGAGGTCTTTTTAGGATTGACGCAAATGAGGGAATATTAACCTTACACGGAAACGTAGATTACGAGAAAAGAAAACGCTACGACCTGGACGTCCAGGTGTCCGACCAGGGGGGGTTATCAGATGCGTGTAAAGTGATCGTTGAAGTGGCGGATGTTAATGATAATCATCCATCCATTAATATCATGTCAAAAATAAACACAGTGGCCGAGAATATGAACGCGGGGACAGTGGTGACGATGTTTAATGTACAGGATCCAGATTCTAATGACAACGGTAGAGTCACGTGCGTCTTAAACGAATACATTCCCTTCACCATTAAGGCAACAGCGAATAATTTCTTCACAGTGGTTACAGACAGTGAGTTAAACAGAGAGAGGACGTCTGAGTATAACATCACAGTGAGCTGCTCTGATGAGGGAGTGCCCTCTCTCTCCAGCAGCGTCACTCTCACCTTACAGATTTCTGATGTTAATGACAACGCACCTGTCTTTGAGAGGAGCTCATATGAGGCCTACATAGTAGAGAACAACACACCAGGTCTGTCTGTGTTCACAGTTAAAGCCACAGACGCAGACTGGAACCAGAATGCTCGTGTGTCTTACATACTGGAGGACTCCTCTGTTAACGGAGTACCAGTCTCCTCATATGTGTCTGTTAGTGCTGATAGTGGAGTCATACATGCAGTGCGTTCTTTCGACTATGAACAAATCAAAGATTTTACTATCCGCCAAGTGACTGATAAAGATCCTGTCAATCAAAAACTGACCGTTATAGTGGAGGACAACGGACAGCCCTCTCGTTCAGCTACAGTCATTGTTAACGTGGCGGTGGCTGACAGTTTCTCTGAAGTACTGTCTGAGTTCACTGACTTTAAACACGACAAGGAGTACAATGACAACCTGACTTTTTACTTAGTGTTGGCTCTGGCTGTAGTTTCCTTCCTCTTCATCACCTGTTTAGTTGTCATCATCTCAGTGAAGATCTACAGATGGAGACAGTCTCGAATCCTCTATCACTCCGGTCTGCCTGTGATTCCATATTATCCACCACGTTACTCTGACACCATGGGGACAGGAACTCTCCCTCATGTCTACAACTATGAAGTGTGCAGGACAAATGACTCTAGAAGGAGTGACCTTAAGTTTGGCACCACTGGCAGTGAGAACATGCTCATAATGGATCCTACCTCTGCAAGAACGATGGAGAGGATCCAGAGTGCAACGAGCATCTTAGACGAACCAGACTCTCCTCTAGAGGTTGGTTTACTATATCTTTTGCTTATCATAATAACTTGTCGTGTACTTTACAATTTTACAGTCATCACTTTGCAGACATATTATTCTTGTAATTTTGAAACATGAAATCCACAAATCCCTCATTTTAATTCATGGTATTTGTTTTCATCTTTTGTGCATGTTTTTGTGCAGTATTCATGCTGGATCAACTCATACAATTGTTTAACAATATTATCTTAGAACATCTTAAACTCTGCAGTTTTAGTGCACTGTTTGTTGGTTCACAGTGATATTGCTGTTATACTCTAATTCATGTTATTTAGAAGAGGGAAATTGTGAAGACGTTCGCTTTCAGCACCAAGGACAGCGACTTTGCTTGCTACTCTCTTTTTCCTCTTTCTTTTTCACCACCTCTTTTTTTACATCAGTATTTGGCTCCTTTTTTTGAAGAAGTATCTAACTTTAATCTAATAAGATATTTAGTTTCTTATTTTTATTGAAATTGTTATTTTTTTCCTGGTGCCACACATAAACTAACTCAGGGATGAAATAAGTAAAGCTAAATGCTTGCAGCAGCAGCAGCTACTATGTGCAGTTTAGTTTTGTTTCTGCAGAAGCAGTGAAGTAACAAAATTGTGTAACACTTTTCTGCAGTTCCCCTTTATGAACTCAAAGGGCCGCTGTTTACCGCGGTGTAGATAGAGTGAAGGGAACAGAACCAGCACCTCCCATGAATCTTTGTCGTTGTTCAGAGAGGACAGCAGTGGAAAATCAGGGGCGAGCGCAGTCGGAACAATATCGATATACGGAAAGGGAATAATACTCTATTTCATCGTATTTTTTTCCTTTTTGGTGGTATTTAATCGGATTTAAGATCCATTGTTTCACGGATTTGGGATTTTGATGTTTTCAGCAAAGTCAGTCACCACTGCGGCCACACACCGCCACAGAACAATGAAGAGGCTGGCGTCATTGTTCATCGTTCTTCTCCTGATTTGCTCCGTTTGTGGACAGATCAGCTACACGATACCTGAGGAAATGTCCAAAGGATCTTTAGTTGGAAACATAGCCAATGATTTGGGTTTACAGACGTCGCGTCTCACATCGGGTAAGGCCCGAATTTATACCCGAGAACAGGGTGAGTACATCGAGCTGAACAGGGAGAGAGGAGTCCTCCTGGTCAAAGAGAGAATCGACAGGGAGGCGCTCTGCAAACAGACGACGCCGTGCGCTTTACACTTCCAGATTATCTTGGAAAATCCTATGGAATTTTTCACAGCCACTATCCAAATCACCGATGTCAATGACAATGCGCCCACGTTTAAAAAAAGCGAAATCCATTTCAAAATAAGCGAAACTGCAATCGTAGGAGCAAAATTTCTCCTGGAGGCAGCCGTGGATTATGACGTAGGGATGAATGATCTGAAGAGCTACGAGTTAAAACCAACAGATCATTTTGTTCTGAAGGTGCACAGCAGTAATGAAGGGAACAAAAACGTCGAGATGGTTCTGCAGAAACCTTTAGACAGAGAAAGACAAGAGCAGATGTCACTGGTGTTGACGGCTGTAGATGGAGGAGAGCCGCAGATGTCAGGGACCATGATGATTCTTATTACAGTCTTGGACGCCAATGATAACGCTCCCGTATTTAGTCAGTCCACCTATAAGGCTGCGGTTACTGAGAATTCACCTAAAGGAACAGTTATAGTCACTGTCACAGCCACTGATGCAGACCAGGGTTCGAACAGTAAAATAATGTATTCGGTCTCAAGCACTTTAGACGGTGATAGTTTAATGTTTTTAGTGAATGAGGAAACTGGAAACGTGTATTTAAACGGAAAACTAGATTTTGAGGAGAAAAAAAATTATCAAGTAAATATAATCGCTACCGACGCTGGTGGACTGACAGATTCCTGCAAGTTAATAGTTGAAGTGCAAGATGTAAATGACAACAAACCCGAGATTAACATCATGTCAAAGTCAAATGTTGTTTCAGAGGATGTTAAACCTGATACTATTGTTACAATGATCAGTATAGAAGATAAAGACTTCGGTGAAAACGGAAAAGTTCAATGCTTTATCAGTGAACATGTTCCATTTCATCTAAAGTCATCAACCAATAATTTCTATAGTTTAGTCACAGACAGTGAGTTGGACAGAGAGAGAGCCTCACAGTATAACATCACAGTGAGCTGCTCTGATGAGGGAGTGCCCTCTCTCTCCAGCAGCGTCACTCTCACCTTACAGATTTCTGATGTTAATGACAACGCACCTGTCTTTGAGAGGAGCTCATATGAGGCCTACATAGTAGAGAACAACACACCAGGTCTGTCTGTGTTCACAGTTAAAGCCACAGACGCAGACTGGAACCAGAATGCTCGTGTGTCTTACATACTGGAGGACTCCTCTGTTAACGGAGTACCAGTCTCCTCATATGTGTCTGTTAGTGCTGATAGTGGAGTCATACATGCAGTGCGTTCTTTCGATTATGAACAAATCAAAGATTTTCACTTTCGAGTCAAAGCTCAGGATGGAGGCTCTCCTCCACTCAGTAGTAACGTGACCGTGAAGATACTGATCCACGACCAGAACGATAACCCTCCCCAGGTTCTCTACCCGGTCCAGACCGGTGGTTCCGTGGTGGGTGAGATGGTCCCTCGATCAGCAGATGTGGGCTATCTGGTCTCTAAAGTGGTGGCTGTTGATGTGGACTCTGGACAGAATGCCTGGCTCTCCTATAAACTCCAGAAAGTCCCAGACAGGGCTCTGTTTGAAGTTGGCTTACAGAATGGAGAAATCAGAACTATCCGCCAAGTGACTGATAAAGATCCTGTCAATCAAAAACTGACCGTTATAGTGGAGGACAACGGACAGCCCTCTCGTTCAGCTACAGTCATTGTTAACGTGGCGGTGGCTGACAGTTTCTCTGAAGTACTGTCTGAGTTCACTGACTTTAAACACGACAAGGAGTACAATGACAACCTGACTTTTTACTTAGTGTTGGCTCTGGCTGTAGTTTCCTTCCTCTTCATCACCTGTTTAGTTGTCATCATCTCAGTGAAGATCTACAGATGGAGACAGTCTCGAATCCT
Source organism: Paraplagusia blochii (assembly GCA_016785265.1). Taxonomy (NCBI): domain Eukaryota; kingdom Metazoa; phylum Chordata; class Actinopteri; order Pleuronectiformes; family Cynoglossidae; genus Paraplagusia; species Paraplagusia blochii. The sequence continues at coordinate 413,604 of JAFBJS010000171.1, forward strand.
CTATCACTCCGGTCTGCCTGTGATTCCATATTATCCACCACGTTACTCTGACACCATGGGAACAGGAACTCTTCCTCACCTGTACAACTTTGATGTGTGCGGGACAACTGACTCCAGGAAGAGTGACCTTAAGTTCGACAGAGTTGGTAATCAGAACGTCCTGATAATGGACCCCAATTCTGCTCGGACTCTGACCCGGATACAGAGTGACAAGTGCATCTTGGATGAACCAGACTCTCCTCTAGAGGTCAGACTCTCTTAATAATTTTTAAATGTCAATTTCACCTGTTTAAGGTCAAACCTGAGATCTCTTTTTATTCATTTTCAACAAATTATAGTCACTTTTGTTTCATATTTGTTTTTATCAAAGGGAAGACGAAAAAACAAATATATTAACTTTTTTAAATCTACACTATTTTGTACATGTATGGACTACTGCAGAATTAGTAGAAACTTTACAATTTTATATGGATTGTCTACAATTGTTCTTCTTTTTAGTGAGTAAAATATTCTACAAAAATCATCTCTGCTATCCCAACCCTCTAACATAAGGTAATTGTTTTGTAGTTTATATATTATATCAATATTTTTTCACCCAAAAATGAAAAATTGGAATAGAAGGTTTTACTGTAGGTTCCTCTAAGCTTCACTGATAATGTTCATACCATGGAATATATTTAGTATATGGTGTAGTTTTCGTGAGAGAACTCTAAGTGCCGCTGTTGACCAGACTGTGGAAGAAAGTAGGTTTCATCAGTTCCTCCCTTACACGCCACAGTCGCCATATATGAAAAGAACTCGACGGACACCGAACGGGAGAACAGTTATTTTTCTTCTCCATCATTGGAATATTCCACAAGGGACATTTATCCCCATTTTCGCGGCGCTTTAGTCGTGGATTTGATATGGTTTTATTATAAAATATATTTTTTTCTGGATTACGGAGGCTCTTTTTGGCAGAAGGAACCGTGAGGACCGAACAATGAATCTTCCAGCTCTGTTGTTTGTCTGCCTGAACGTCCTCGGCTCCGTGGTCGGACAGGTCAGCTATTCTATTCCGGAAGAAATGCCTAAAGGATCAGTTGTAGGGAAAATAGCCCAGGATTTAGGCCTGGAAATAAAGCGGTTGATTTCAGGAAAGGCGAAGGTTTATACCAGGAACACCGAAGGGTACATTGAGCTGGACAGAGAGAAGGGAGTGCTGCTGGTGAAAGAGAGAATCGACAGGGAGGCGCTGTGTTCAGACGGCGCTGTTTGCGGGTTACATTTCCAGATTCTCCTGGAGAATCCCATGGAATTTTACAGCGTGACGGTTCAGATCGTAGATATTAACGACAACGCACCGACTTTTGAACAACGAGAGATTGCGTTTAAGATCAGCGAGTCCGCAGCCACTGGAGCTAAATTCGGGCTGCAGAGAGCGGTGGATCTGGACGTGGGAATAAACGGTGTTCATAGGTATGAACTGAAACCCACAGATAATTTTGCCCTTAAAGTGCACAGCAATGCAGACGGTAAGAAGAATGTTGAGATGGTGCTGCAGAAGCCTTTAGACAGAGAGAAGGAGGAACAGATATCTCTGGTGTTGACGGCTGTGGATGGAGGAGAGCCGCAGATGTCGGGCACAATGATGATCTCCATCACTGTGTTAGACGCCAATGATAACGCCCCAGTTTTTACTCAATCTACATACAGAGGTACAGTAACTGAGAATTCTCCTAAAGGAACAGTCGTGGCCACTGTTACAGCTACTGATGCAGATCAAGGCTCTTATGGTAAAATAACATATACTATTACAAATATGTTAGAGAATATTGGTAAAATATTTGAGGTTAATCCAGAAACAGGGGAGATTTTATTAATTTCAAATGTCGACTATGAAAAATCGAAACACCTGCAGATAGATTTGAGGGCCACTGATGACGGAGGGCTGACAGATACATGTAAACTAATCGTAGAAGTGCAAGACATCAATGACAACAGACCTGAGATTAATATCATGTCGAAATCAAATGTTATTTCAGAAGATGTAAAGTTAAATACAGTGGTCACCATGATTAACGTCGAGGACAAAGACTCAGGGGAAAATGGACGAGTTCAGTGTTTTATAAACGAAAATGTTCCTTTTATCTTAAAACCGTCGGCCAATGATTTTTACAGCTTAGCAACAGACAGTGAGTTGGACAGAGAGAGAGCCTCACAGTATAACATCACAGTGAGCTGCTCTGATGAGGGAGTGCCCTCTCTCTCCAGCAGCGTCACTCTCACCTTACAGATTTCTGACGTTAATGACAACGCACCTGTCTTTGAGAGGAGCTCATATGAGGCCTACATAGTAGAGAACAACACACCAGGTCTGTCTGTGTTCACAGTTAAAGCCACAGACGCAGAC
>JAFBJS010000172.1:208-27829 GCA_016785265.1 Paraplagusia blochii
ATCACTGTGAAATACTGTCCTCATAAGATCCAGAAGTAATCTCCAAAAATAAATGTTTTTCAAAATTGACTAAAAATGCATTCATTTGTCTTAAAATACTTAGTTATTAATATTTTGGTGGTTAAAATTTTAAAAATTTAAAACTTTTGTGTTTGGAGACTGGTTATCACTGTGAAATACTGTCCTCATAAGATCCAGAAGTAATCTCCAAAAATAAATGTTTTTCAAAGATGACTCAAAATGCATTCATTTGTCTTAAAATACTTAGTTATTAATATTTTGGTTGTTAAAATTGTGAAATTTAAAAATTTTGGGGTTTGGAGACTAGTGATCTCAACTACCTCCATGTCCTCCCTATTATACAGTCCTGTCATAAAGAGCGATATCCACTTTGATGTGATTTGTAAAAATAAATAAATAGATATTTCTTCAAAAACTACATGAACAGTTTTCATAAAATACTTCTTTGGACATCGATGTTTTAATATTTTAACCTTTATTTATCCTGATGACGTCGTTGTGGTAGTTGTTGAACCTTCCACATCACCTTCTTCGTCTTTTCACCCGCTCATACCTGCTTTTACGCTCAGCGTGTTATTAATGAAAACGCCCACTAGAGTTCAGTGTTCATTTCCGGTCTGACAAGTTTCTCCGACGCTGGGAAACATGGCGGCGGTGGTGCAGGTGTTGTCGAGCTACCTACTGGTGGAGACGGCCGAACAGAGAGAGTCACGGCGGGAAGAATGACAGCGGTGACCATCCGCATCATGGACAAATATTTCTCCTGTCTGTTTTCATTGTCCTGTTGTCATTATCGGTATAGTTATTACGACAAGGCCGTTGTTTTTTTTTGCTTTCTCGTTTGTTGTGAGCAGATATTTTCTATCCCGCGCAACAACGACACCTGTGTGTCGCTAGTGGAACTGAAAGTGAATCATCTACACGTCGTGTGGCCTTCGTAAACCTAGCAAAAGAAATGTTAGCACTTTGTTAAGTATCTAGGTAACTTATCTGTGATGATCTGGTCTTATGATAGAAAGAAACAGTAGAGAAAGAGGAAACTGTGACTTAAAAAGAAAACCTCAACACTGACGTCACACAAGCCTCATGGCAGATCAAAGAGGATCAGTTGAACCTGAGTCACCCTGAAATATGTGACGTCAACTAAGATGACCTTTAAAAATAAGTCCATTAAGACTCTTCATTAACTAGCAGACAAATCAATGCAGTATTTTTTATTCTTGGTGTCGTATCTTCATGATCATCTCAAATGTAATGAAACAAGTGAGAGCTTCCTCGCTCAGTCTTCCTCGCTGTGTATTTTTTCTCCTTGAATGAAACCTTAATTGGAAAGAAAAAAAAAGATGCTTTCTCCTCTTATCTGAAGTAGTAACTGTAAAACATAACACCAACCAGACTTGAATGGCGTTCACACTTCACACCCCTGAGTGGAACTTCCGAGCACCAAGATTACTTATGTACTTTCCCAGTGGGCTGACAAAACGTGCATATTTACAAAAAAAAAAGCCCACACAGACCCCTTTGGTCTGACCAGACTTACAGGAGGCACTTTGTGAACTGTGAAAATAACATGTCACTCCCCCCTACACACGAAAATGTGGTATTAGTCAACAGTCAAACAGGAAGTGAGGTCGGAATCTTCGACCAACCTGCAGGGGAGATAAAAAAAAAAAAAACGTCTTATAAATCAGCAGCTACAGTAACGTCTAAACATGGACACGGCATCAGAGTCTTTTTACTTGGACTGTCGTCAACTTGCACGTAGCTGCACGACCATTTACCAGTGTTGTTTTTACTATCAGTAAATATTTGAGGTACTTACTGTATTGGTTGATCACGAAAAAAGTTTCCAGAGAGCCAGGGTGTAGTGAATTGAAGCAGGTGTAGGTGGCGATTCTGGGCCAGACATGCGTTGGTTGCGAGGGAACTCAGTTCTGACGTCGCACTTACACAAAAAAAAAATGATGTGACAAAACTTCTTGAAGGGAAGTTCATGTGTGTAAAAGTTTACTATACTGTATATTTTAAGGGAAGTTCATGACATTAGACCAAACTCTACTGTCATCTTTTTTTTTCGGTTGACCGTAAAAAACGTTTCGAACAACGTGATCGGGAAATGTATCAAAGGTCGATTCTAGTTCCTGCTGTTCATCTTGATGCCGGAAAGTTCTTTAAGACTTGGTCCTAAAACTCAAAAGGTTGTTGTTCTGGACAATATGAAACCAATATGAATATGAAACAAAACAATTTCCTTGGAGGACTGGTTTACTTGGAAGACTATAGATGTAGCTACTCCAATACGTATTAATACATGTTACTTCAGTTTATTTATTGTTTATTATTGTTTATATACATATCACTATTGGTTATGACTGTGTTAAAACACCTTTGTTTATTTATTATTTTAGGAAACTCTGCTGCTTTTTCTTTATAAAATGCGTCGTAAGGGCCGTACAAAATGACTTGGCGGACCACATTTGGCCCTCGGGCCTTGAGTTTGACACATCTGGTCTAGAGTAACTGAGCACTAAGTCAGGCTGGTCATGGAGGCCACCGCGATGGGACTGAACTAACAGTGTTTATTGTTTGAGTTTTGCAATTTCGTATTTTTGAAGATTGTTACTATTTAATAAACCTAGAGAGATCTTGTTCTCACTGCGATGTTTTGCAAAATAGAGGAAAAATAGAGAAAATATGGCTTTACAAATTTACATGATTTATAATTTACTGAAGGATACTCCAGAGAGATGAATACATTTCTGTCTCTGTGCCTTTCTATCAATTACTCTATCTATTAATCTGTCTATCTAAATATGAAGGACTAGGATTCTAACCAACAACCTCTGATCATCAGGTGGTGATTGGTTTCATTAGTGTTTATCTTTGACACCTACAATCTCAGCATTAGTCAGTGAACTTTCCAAACTTCCACAGAACAAAGAATTTACTGTCAGGAAACATCAGTTCCTTTAAGAGGAAATAAAGGCAATAATTCAGATTCAACGCAGCCATAAACAAACGAGCTTCTTAATGACCTTTAAATGCTACACACGGAGACGGAGACAGGTGGAATTGGCCGACAGGTCTCGGGTTCATTTCCTGGTTTGGACAGTTGGCGTCAACAACTTGTTCGTACTTCTGGTTCACCTGCAGTTCACTCTCCTGGAACAGAACCAGAGGAGATGCAAATAGAGAATGGGACTTTCTGAAGATGCTGCCGTGTGTCGACCACACATGTGAAAGTGAGTGGTAGAACACAGTCTCAGAGCTAAAAATAGAGTTTAAAACATAGCTGTTGGCAGGAAATTGTTGTAAATCTAATAATGAAATATTTGATAAGTTAATAGAAATATAATGGGGACAAAATAATGCATTGATTAATTTATTGACATGTTTTATATATAAATACATACACACAAATTTTAGCCTTTTTTGGCAGTCAAATATTCCTTTTTTCCTAAATTTGATGGAATTTGACAGAGTCTCCTGATATTTTACTTAAGTTTTAAGAACAAACTGCTGCCTATACTTGTATGGGTTGAAATAGGAATCGGAAATCAAGGGTTTGGACAGGATGGACATCGACAGAAACATAATATCCGGCATTCCTGTTATTCCTACATAGACAGACGTTCCTTAAACGTGTAAAGCTGTGTCTTCTCGGGATGGAAAAGTTTTTGAGTATAGTAGTCAGACTCCTGCCTCTAAACTTCCCTTCCATTTAACATGAAGATTTGCATTTGGTTTGCATTTGACTATTTCTTAAAGTGAAAGCAGGATTTCTCAGGAACTTTGAGTCTTGAAGGAAGTCCTTAGAGGAAGCAGAGCAGCAGGACAGACTGGGAAATAACAATATTTCCACTTGTCTTTGAACACCTGCTGGAAATATGTGGCATTAGCTTTAATATTTATGCAACAATTTCGGTTTTAGTTTCACAAGTGTGTCTTCCTTTGTAAGGAAGTCACTCTGTCTCTTAGTCATGGCTGGTTAAATATTGTTAACGGTGACTGGGCTACCAGGGAACTTTTCTCTCCAACGTTTAGGTCACAGTTTGATAATGTGACTTCATTTTCGGTTTTATTAACACTCAAGTGTAACCAAAATGAAATCTACAATGAAGTTATTCTTCACTGTACCTCAGTTGATGTTCTAACCACATGATGGCTCTTGGTACCAGGAGGGAAGTCCCACGTTATTATGACAGAGCACTATTTGTCCAACTGTCAGGTGAAATCACCATCAATTTAAATGTAAACTAGATGGGGAAAATACCAGGCCACTTCCAGTTATTTTCTTCTCTTGTCTTGTCTCATCTTTGGGGACAATAATAAACAAATGGCTTGTTGTTATTCCCCTTCTGTGTGATGGATGAGTCTGTGCTCTCATCAAAGGTGATAGGAAAAACATGTTGTCATCCAGATGGTTTTCCCGGAAATATTCCGGCCCAGTTATATTAATGGTGAACATCAGTGACTTTGTCATTTATTTGAACCGGAGCAGCAGCCGATTTATATTTTACTTTGCGTGATACTCAAATATAAGCACGTCAACAAGGACCTTTTTATGTATTGGATAATGCTACCATTGAAAAGGGCAGGCGCGTCACGTCAGCCTACACAGCCACCTGCTAATACACAGGAGAACCGTGGGAACCACACACACCTATTAGGACAGATCTGCTGTTGACAACATGAAAGCTAATCTTTGTTAGCCTTCAAGCTAACACATACACACACACATATATATATATTACTTTATATAGTGGTTTATTACACTCATATATGTGTAAAAAGTAAACTATATATGTACAAGTATGTAAATACTTAGTGTATTTATATATAGTATATTTTTACACATATACACTATATAGTATAGTTTTATACTTATCTATGTATAAAACTAAACTATATATTCCTACAAATAGATAACTTTTCTCAATTTTTACACATGTAAAAAATTAAACTATATATGTACAATAGATACATACTGTACAGTACTTATATATTTAGTATATTTTTACACACATATACAGTTTATAGTTTAGTTTTTACACATATTTGCCTAAAAACTAAACAATATATACAGTACGTACAAATAGATAAATACATATTGTACTTATATATGGTATATTTTTACACTGTACTGTAAACTATATACTACACTGTATATAGTATTTTTTACACTTATACATGTGTAAAAACTAAAGTATATATATGTACAAATAGATAAATACATATTGTACTTATGTAAAGTATGTTTTTACACACACATATATATATATAAAGTGAATATAAACTGTATATACCTTGTGAAAGTATCACACCCTCTCACTCTTTAGCCTCCCTCCCTCACTCCCTCCCTCTCTCACTCTACTCACATGTTGTGAACTTGGCCCTCCCTCCTTCTCGAGGGAAGGTATATGTATTAGTCAAGTTACTATCAGAGCACAAAGACAATCTCTGCTGTGAGACAGGACGACCAGGAGAACCTGAGGTTTTTCATGACCTGGATTTTCAGGGAAACACCAACCAGAGAGCATTGATTTGGAACAACGTTGCTGAGGAAATCTCTAAGTTCCTAAACATCATCCCTGTGCTCATCATCGTTCACCTCAAGGCTGGAGGACTGTGGCAGGACGATGGCTGTGGTCCTGTGGGTGATGGCAGTGCTGACCCTGACGTTCGGTGTCGCACACTCGGACACTGGCTGCATGAAGTGGTCCAAACGTGGAGAGTTCATTTGCTGTGAAGCCTGTTTCCCAGGTGAGTATTATTGTTACTACAGTCACTGTATTGTCAGTCAAGAAGTGTGTTTTCACTAACATCATGTCTCAGTCTGGTGACATATATTTATTCAGTCTTCTAAACTTTATATTGCTCCTCTATTCCTGTCATATATTTTTACATATGGCAAAATGTGTTTTTTTTACACGTTCTAATTTCCAGGACAGGGATTTTAACCAGAAATTCACAGACATCGTATCAACCACTTAAAAATTCTATATAAACCTTTTAATTATTTGGTATAAAGTACTGAAACATTATCAAAATTCTAGTATAAACTTCAGCAAACTCTGTGGATTTACATGATATTCCATTCATTAGTGGTTTTTTTGTGACCAAGTGTAGTTTCAGTGGTTTCTCTGCTAATACCACAACGATGTAACCAGCTTGTCTGATGTAGCAGAGGTTGGACAAACAGTTTGGTTTAGTTTAATAAACGTCCTGTGTCCTTTTCTCCCACACTGGACGTCCTGTGCTGCAGGAAAACTCTAGTCCGATTACTCTGATCTCCAGCCAAATTATTTTTATGCAACCTTTTTTTTTCAGTGTATATTTTCCTTGTGTTTTTCTCAGGAAACCATCTGGTCACAGAATGTGGTCTCAGAGCCAAAGACCTGTGCACTCCCTGTGAGCCGGAGACCTTCACGGTCAAGCCCAATGCCTACCACTGTGAGCAGTGCACTCAATGTGTCGGTACGTCAAAGTGCACGCAACTAACAATGAGGATGGTTAATGGAGCAAACTACAACTACAACTCTCCAGTTAGGATGACTCAGCGGTAGTCGTTCTTAAAAAGAAGAGTTTTTATTAATAGAGAAGTCAGGACAGTGAAACTCCTAAATGAGAAGTGTGAGTCGGGAACGTTATTAGATAAGAAGCCCTGGGGACTGGAGGGTGAGGACATGAGTCAGATGAGTGACCTCTGAACAATACTATTGTGGGAAAGCAGATAATGAATCATCTGTAAGAACATTTTCGGTTTATGAAAACTGATAACTAGCAATATCAGTTTTCACCTAGAACTAGTTTGTAGACACCAATATCGTACAGTGGATGTCACTAGATGGCAGCATTGCAGCACATTTTGATTAATCTCATACTTAAAGAGGGGTATACCTATGTTAGTGGGGGTTCATATGGAAAGTGTTTGGACAATATCGGAATATTGAATATCTGAAAAAAGTTAGTAGATTTACTATGAATGTTGTTAAAAATATCTTGGTTTCACTAAGTGATTTATCGGTATTTTAGAATGAATGAGAGGCCTTTGACTATTTTTCACAGATTTAACCAAAAATGAACCTGTTAATATTTCTTTTAAGAAAGTATCATGAGCAATTTTTGTTTAAAATCAGTCAAAATGACTGCTGTTTTGGTGATGATCTTCTCACGGTGTGCAAGAGTTTTTCTTATTTTAATCTTATGGATCTTGTAGATCCTTGTAAAATCATCTTGAAGTGGCTGTGGATCTGATTAGAGACCTCATGTTTCCATCTCTTGGTGCCACCAGGTGTGCAGGTCCTGGTGAAGCAGTGCACAGCCACCACTGACACCCAGTGTGGCTGCAGAGAAGGCCTCACCTGTGGTGACAGCTCCTGTACCTTTTGTGTTGAGAAGTGCGACAAAGGACATGAACCCACGACCGATCGTAAGTAAACATTCTAGTGTTTGGCATGATGGGACGCTGACATGACACGAGGTGCGATGATGATGATGATGTTCTGTTTTCTAAAGGTTCTTGTAAACCATGTCCTGAAGGAACCTTCAACGACCAAATCCATCAGAAGTGCAAACCCTGGAGAACCAAGTGAGGATTTATCTGACTGGCAACTTCCAGCGATATTATATTTAATTGTTAAAATAGAAATATACATATTAATGATTATATTTGTTTTCAAAGATGTCCCCTACCGCATCACACTATTGTGGCTTTTGGAGATGCATTAAACGACATTAAATGTGCTAATATTACAACAAGTCCATCACAAAAAAAGATCAATGCTGGTGAGCGTTAACTGTCATTTTATTTCTAGTATCTTGTAAAGTTTTTATTGATTTACAGCTAAGATTAATGCTCCGCTTTTTCAATTAAATATGACAGAAGATGGCGGTTACCTGGCCCTGATTGTGGTGATCGCCATTGTGCTTGTTGCCTTTAGCGGCATAATCTTCGTCATCTCCATTGTGGCCATGAAAAATCTGCGAAAAAGAAAAAGGCAAACACAAAAGCCAACGACAAAAACACCCATCGTCAGACCAACTTCAGGTAAAAACAGCAACAACTGTGACTCGTGTCAGTGTTTTTGTGTTCGTTTCGTCGACTTTTGTCAACAATAATAATTCCTCCAACCAAAAACTAAATGACGGTACTGCAAACTGAGTGACAGGAATCCAGACCAATCACCGCTAATTTTGGTATGCAAACCGGAAAAAGCAAAGGGTGTGATCCAATCAGAGTCATAGTTGGTGCTTAGAAGGCGGGACATCAAGACACGCTTCCTGTACGGATAGTATACATACAGAAGCGGGAATCGCTCTGTGTCGGGTAGAACCGACAAACTTTTATCAACACTATTTGTTTTTTAAATTGTTTTAGAAAAGAAACAATATAGTTATCAACCGCGACGATTTGACTTTACAATTTTGAAGCAGCAAAAACTGCGTTAAGTCCTGGATAGTCCAGAAAATTAACTTAAAGGTAAACGCCAAGGTATTAAACATTAGCATGCTAAGCTACGAAGTATGGCGGCGTGTTATTGACATTTTATTACCATATCTACTTACACATAAATGCTTTACTTGAATAACTTATTACGTGTGTTCCACAGAGTAAACTATAAACAACATAACGTTCACACACATTTCCTAACCACATGTTGACTTTCAATTCGTATTATATGCTAACATACAATGCATTGCTTCCAAACATTTATAGTAAAGTCTTTAAATGAAGAAAGACTACGTCATGATTTATTTATTTTATTTAGAAACGAAATGAAATTGTATCTAGTTTTGTAATAACAAAATCCGTTGGCTTTGAAAATAGGGCTGAATGAAACCAAATTGGTTGTAATTCATTTTCACAGTAACTAAGTCTTGGGCTTTTGACTAAATTCTAACCATAAGTGTTTAATTTAGTCTTGTCCCTTGTTTAGTTATAGTCATTAAAATATTTTGCACATTTCCACTCCCATGAACCTGTTATATTGTGAATAGACGGATGAGTTTTTTTCTTTTTGTTTTCCCTCCTTCCTTCTATAGATGATCCCAGGACGTTAATAGCAATCGAGTGTAGTTTTCACGAAGCCCAGCAGGAGGAAGGTGGCAGCTCTGAGTCCGTCTTCTCCAAAGACTCTTCACAACCGTTCATTGCATAAACCCATCATAGTCTTCTTATGAAGGTGGGTTTTTACTTAAATCGTGATGTTACAATGTAATATCCAACCACCATGTTTGGGAACATGTGTTTTTTTGAAAATTCTTTTTTTTTTCTTTTCTTTTTTTCTGCCCCAAAAATGGTTTTATCAGCGTGACCTTGGTCAGGGAGTAGGATACTGTCGTAGGGATTCAGGAAATCTTCCAAACTTAGGGGAATTCTGAAAGAGACCAACCCTGGGGAGCTGACTAACATCTGCTCCTTTTGAAGGTTATAATGACCTCAGTGTTTTCCAGTTATCAGAGTTTGGCACAGATGGAACCATAACAAACAGCTGAATTAAAGGATCACATACCAGTGGTTGGAGCAGTTTGTACAAGTGCAAGTCGACAAGTTCCAACACCAACTTTGAGAAATAATTATGAAAATGACAAAACTATTTTTTCCATCTCATTCATTTCAACTTGAACTCTTTTTCTACATTTATTGAAGATGTTTATTAATGTTTATTACTTTTTTTTTATAAGGCTAAACATGCATAGATTAGAGATGCATCAGTTAGTTTATTGGTTGATTCTGCATTCTGGTGTTTAAATTTGACTTTCTGATAAAGGGTTTTGCTTATTTTGATTCAAATAAATTAACTTATTAGAGAAAAAAATAAAAGATATTATTTGAATCATAAATTTACCTCGTGAAACATTTTCCACAAAATGCTGAAATTTCTGTTGAAAGAAACTCACGGAAACCTCACGGTTTCCATCACGTCCCATGTAATTGCTGCATCTCTAATGGAGAATTAATGACATGCTGTAAATATTGATGTATTTTTATATTAATGCCAATTTTTTTTGGTCGCCTCAACTTAGTGAAAAGGTCCAAGTTAAGATTGTGAAAGAATCAGTGCCTCTTTTTATATTTGGTTCTTGTGTAGTACTTCTGTGAACTGTGTACCTTTGTGTATCAGTTATTTTACTTGTCTAGAATTGTACATTCCATGATATTTCATGTATTTATTTATTCTTGTGGCAAACAGACCCTTCATCAACAACTGGACGGTAGTTTTCCTGCTCGTCTTTGTTTGGTTGAGCGTCTTATTGAACAGGTCTTAACATGTCCTTCACAGCAGCACTAGAGGTCCTGTACAGGTCAATTTTTAGACCATGTGACGTCAAACCCTGTTAAACAATTGGCTGAAATTTGTGTCAAGTGCATTGTGAAGCACCTGGGAAATCCTCGGGAAATCACAATGCCTCTCAGGCACGAAACATCAGATGGTTGGTCGTTTACTCACAGCAGTTGTGTGGAAACTCCCTGCATGACATTTTGCTTTTGTTTGTCTTCAGTCTGTGACAGTAGGCAGCAAAGTGAGACCAAGTAGGTTTTGTTCAATTGACATTTCTGAGCGTTTTTTCACAATCATTGCGTAAATGGAAAATGTCAAAGAAAGCTGACAAAGATCACTCTAGCCCACTGATGTAGTGACGAGGCGTGAGTCACAGCCTCCGTCTGCTAAAGACCACAGACCAACACGCATGTCACCGCTACACGAGGAAAAGGAGGGAGGGCGGAGTTAAAGGCTATAGCACTTTATCATCTAACTTCCTTTTCTTACCATTGTTTTTTATGATGTTTTATAAGTTTATATATATAAGTTTATATATATAATATATATTTAGTCTGTGATGCTGCATTTTTCTGTGTTATACAATGTTTAAACCAATAAGTCCTCAACCTAGAGGCCATATTTGTACATTTCATATTGTTTTTGCTCTATTTTGCTGATAAATAAAGGTCAAATTTTGAATAAATGTTGAACATTTATCCTCTTAAATTAAAACACAAAAAACAGAGTTGCTTTATATTGGTGTCTGTCTGTGTTTATTTGGTCTACTGGTTTACTAATTGTCATTTGCAGGAAGTTTCTTGGTGATTTAAAGAACCTTCATGTAACATGAAAAAAATGTGAAATCTTTTGAAGAGAAATTATATTTAAAATTGTATCTTTTCTGTCACATCAAAGTTCAGGTTTTTAAGAATTTCTTTAAGATATTTAAGATACATAGACTTTCTTGTTTTACATGAAAATATCGGATTCCAAGACATTTTTGAACGTTTCTTTTTTTAACAAGGTGCCAGTGGTAAGAAAGTAAAACCCATCAGAAAATCTAGGGAAAAAAAGAACATTGTAACTTTTCTGCTTGTTTCACAAAAAGATAGAGGATGTTTAGACTTTTTTATTTGTGATTATATTGTGATTTATTTTTTATTTCATTGGTAAACCCTCTTGTAAAAATTCTGAATTTTGTTTGTCATGTTGGTGAAATATTTAAAAAGTGTTGTCAAAATTATTGAAAAGAATCTATAACCTTGTAATTTCTGCACAGAAAATATTGGATTTTTGGAATTTTTTTAAAAACATTGTTTGCAAAAATTGTAAACAATATTTTTGAAAAAAAAACGTTCAAACTTTATCATCATCATCCACAAAAAAAAAAATTATTTTTAAAACATTTTTAGCTTTTTTTCCTGCAAAATCCAACTTCTTTATATTTTAGGGGTTTAGAAAGTGATACATTTTCATAAAAAAGTTTGAGAAGAAACATCTCTAATTTCATCTAAAAATCTTTTTATACATTTAGACATTTTTTGCCGAAAACATTTTGTTTAGAAATGAATATTGAAAGCTTAGAAAAACACAATTTGAACTTTTTCACTTTTTTGTTTTACTCATCTAACTCAAATGTTTTGTGATGATTTTTAAAAATATTAAATTATATAATCAATTAATTATATATTTTATTTTGTCATCAAACTTAAGAAAAAATTGTTCAAAATATAATGTTTCTGCATTTTTTAACCTAAAATATAGGGTTTTGATAATTTTTTTCTATAAAGTTTTTTATACTATCAAGATAAAAAAGGGAGAAATCCTTTTCTAAACTAACATTTAATGTTTCCTGCATGTTCACAGAAAAGTATGATATTTTGTATGTTTTCTGGAAAAATTTCTATATATTTCTCGTTAAAGTTATGATTTCAGAATTTTTTTTTAGGAAAAAAAGATTTAGACATGTTTGGGCAAAAACATTTCAGGAAAAAGAATTCAGAAAATATAGAATTCTGAGAATTTGCTTGAGTAGATATTTTTAGATTTCTTTTTTCTGTAAAGTTTATCATGCTGTCAACAGAAAATGAGAAATTCTACTGAAAGGTTTGAAAATAAATGTTTTTGTTTAATCTGTAATTAATGTTTCCACATAAAAATATTGTTTTTTTGGGAAATTTTTGTAAAACTTAAAATGTTTTTTTCTGATAATCCTACTTTACTTCGTCTTTGTGGCTGTACCTGGAAAATTTTTGATAAAGTTTTGAACAACAAATTGTATAATTATTACTTTTCTGGTTTTCATATCAGATTATAATAATGAATTAATTTTTTACTTTCTGTTTTTTTTCAATGACCTCGAAAAAACTCTTTTTTTTTGGCAAATTTTGTTTGTCAGAGTGATTGAAGAGCGAAACTGTCAAATTTTTTCTGCATGATGCATGTGAAAATATAAGATTTTTAGAATTATATTTTTAATCCACCTTTTTCAAATCAGCTCATTTAAATTGAGAAAATTGTCAAGACAAATTTTAAAAAGAAACATTTAAATTAGTTATTTTCTGAATGTTTCACAGAAAAATATTGTATTGTATATGTTTTCTGTTTGTTTATGTTTAAGTGGTTTCAGTATATTTAAAAAAAAAAAGAAAATTTCTGGGAAGATCAAAATTTTTTTTCCATAGTAGTCGAAACAAACAATTTTGGTTGGGCGGTGAAAAACATTCAATACCGTTTTTGAAAAACACAATTTTATATCTTTTTCTTTGTCATTACATATGTGTTTTGAGATTCTTTTTTTTTTTCAGAAAAAATGTCTGGTGAGATATTATTTCTGCATATTTTTTATTTAGCATGTAATGGTGATGTCTTGGTACAATATTTTTGTAAATTAAAAAAATATAATAGTTTCCACATGCTTTTTGTGTTTGCTGATGTGTTGTGAAGAAAAAAGGGGGGAAAACACAGGTGTCAGGAATTGTCCAATCAACAGACCATTTAATTTATTGTCAGTTAAAGTGTATAACAAATAACATTAAAAAAAACTTTCAAATTTTACTGTAGACACAAAAAGCATTAAAATATAGATACTGACAGTTTACTGACACGTAGAAAAGAAAAATCCAACAAAATAATATTTTCAGCAATTCTCCCCCCAAAAAAGTCAGATTTTTGTCCCTGGACATTATAAAGTTTTTTTTAAAAAGTCTCTTCTTTGGAGTAGTTCGATGTTCCAATGGCGTTAAAGCAAAAGTGCTAAAGGACGAAGGGTAATGTTGCCCGTGTGACATCCAACCTTATGGTAACGACCAAGAATATGATGTGGAGTAAAAATATTTCTCACAATCACAAACTCACATGATGTTGGACGTTACTGTTGTTTACAGTTTTCCTTCTTTTCCTTTGTTTTAGAGCGCGCTGGTTTTTCCGTTTGCCGTTTCGTGGGTGGGATGAAGGCGGGCTCCACTGGGATGTCCTTCAGGCCCAAAGGTGACACGGACGCCAACTGACCCGTGGGACCTGTGGTACAGAAAAAGGACGTGAGTGAGTTGGCAGAGATACCACAGAAAGGTGTTTTTTTTTCTTTACTCCACCTGTTGCTTCAAGAGGGAGTTGGTTGGTGTCCTGTCTCCGGCCCTGGAAGGTCGGGTCCAGCTCCTCAGCGATGTTTCTGATGTTCTGGGTTTGTCTGTAAACACAACGTTGACACATGAGTCTGCTGTCAGGATGTGATGTCAACTTAATGTGGAGTCAATTCCTGGAGGGTTGAATTACAGTGAGGTGGAGCCGGGACTGGGAGGCTGGTTCTCTGGACTCCAGTCCTCAGTGGGGGACGGCAGACCTTCTGAGTCCAGACGTTCTCGCTGCACAAACGCAAAACATCATCATACAATGAAATATGGTTGAACGGCCAATAATTTGTCTCAATCAGGATAAATCATCGTAATAATTGATGCAAAGTGATTGATTAATGTCTGTTAATGGGGAGAGAGGAAATATTGTGATATTTTGTTTCATGATTTCTTTTTATTTACAACAGTTTTTTTTTTCATTCTAGCTTAGTTTTACTAATGAAATTGTTTAAAAACCTTGATAAATCAACAACCTTATGGTAGTGAAACATGTGATATTATATGAAGATTGGAAAAAAGTTTTCAGAAATCCCTTCAAACTTCACTCAATACCAAATATTTTTTAAATATTGTGAGAATATCGTTTTAGTGTGTCAAAATGTGAGGCTGTATTACACAGACACACAAAGACAAATCACATTTTTTTATTTATTGTTTAGAAGAAAATCAAAATTCTTTAGTTTCAAAATGTTAATGTCTCAACATTATCAGCACGAAAGTCAAAGAAAAAAATTGAATTTGTTCAAACTGGACAAAAGACAGTCATTTGGTCGGTTGCCTTCTGCTGTAGGTTGTCTAAACTTCCGGTCTGTTTCCTCCACAGACAGCGACTGACCTGTCTCTCTCGTGCAGCTCGTCTGTCGTGGTCAGTGATCATGGCTCTGTGTTCCCTCCATGACGACGGACCTTCAAGTTCACAAGGTCTGGGCTTCAGCTTCAACTCCTGGTTCTGCATGAAGCGTGCGATTTCCTGACCAACACAGACACAGACACAGACATAGACAACACAGACATGTCAACAACGTCCTGAGCTCCAAACAGAACTTGCACTAAAGTTGGTGGATTTTCTAAACCAGGGGAGGATGAACTCTGAGTCCTCTGGACACGCTGTGTCCTCAAATGTGATTGGGAAGAGGAGGAGAGTTAAGATGGAGAAGAAAAAACTAGTGCATCAAAAACTAAAATGCTTGTTTTCTATTGGCTATAAATTTGTTACAGTACATAAATTAAAGTTAAATAAAAATCTAAAATCTGTCTAGAGAAAGGAAAAAGAAGTGAAAACAAATAGATCACTAATAGAAACAATTATTGATTGGATGAGCGACCGGATTAAAAAGCTATAGGGACCGCATTGGGCCCGCGGGCCATAGTTTGCCCATGTCTGTTTTAAACCAAAGGTCCCAGCTGATCATAACACTGTAAAAGTTGAACTGTTATAGAAACACAAGCACAAAAAAATTCTGTTCTATAAAGATTCCTGTGATATAAAACAAAAATGTGGTTTTAATTCTGAGTTTTTCTTCCATCCTAAACGTTCACTTTCACAGGAATCACTAATCAATAATATTGAAAGAAAATCACGTAAAATTAAAGATTTGCAAACACGTGAATTGAACGAAGGCGGAGACTTGAGCTACTGTAGTATCTCGAAGCTAAATTTGTGGAAATTCCACTGTATTTTAGTTGTGACGATTCCTCAATGTTTGGAGAATGTGTGTAGATGAAGGCTGATCTGAGGTCAGCTGGTCTGGTACCTCATCCTGGGCGACCTGTGCTGCTCTGAAGTCTCCTTCTGGATAAGAACTACGAGGAGATGAGGAGAAGTTCTGTAGGAACAATGAATTAGGATTAGAAACCATCCAGGAAATCTCCTCATCTTTCATCCTTCCATAACCTTTACCTTCTTCATCAGCTTCTCCTCTTCCTCCTGAAGCTTCCGGGCCAGTTCTTCATCCTCCAGGACCTGCTGCAACTCCCCAAGGTGGAGGCCGTCCTCAGCTGGACGGTCCTGTTGCAGTGGAAGTCCTGACAAAGACGTGACATTTATTGGTAAGATGATGACTTGACAGGAGGAGAACGTTGTGGAAGAAGCAGGTTTGATTACATCAGATCAGATCAGATAACAATTCACCAAACACACCACGACAACCAAAGGTCTCAGAAGTTCTTTCCTCAAAGAGATCAGGACTGAAGATACACTGAGTGGAGATGAGTCATAGATCAGAGGAAGTTCAGTCACTAGTGAGAAACCCCCAAAAAATCACAGCAAAATCCCAGCACCATCTAATGATCAGAGGAACACAGAAGGAGAAGCACACTTCCTCAACATCTCCACCTGCAGATGGCGCCGGGCCACCGTCCCTGGTGTTTTCTGTCCACACCTGCCTCGACCTCGGCCTGGTCCAATCCCTGCTGCTGCGTTGATGTTGGCTGAGCTGCTGCGTTCTTCCAGGAGGCCACTGGCTTCTCCTCTGCACCTCCTCCTCAGACATGAACCTTTCTCCTGGCGTCTTTTGCCCCAAGTGACTTGTTGTCCTCCTCACCCTGTGGTGATCTTCACCCTGCTCCTCTCCAAAGGAGAAACGCTGCTCTCTCCACCTTCTGCTGCCCTGCCTCTCCCTGCTGAGGTGGAAGGAGTTCCTGCTGCTGATCTGCTGAAGTTCTTCCTCGCGCCGCTCTTCATCGCGGCGCCCGTCTCGACCTTCTCTGTGATCTCTCCCGCTGTTCTCCCGCTGTGATGGTTTCCTCCTCTTCCTGACGTCTCCATGGAAACTGTGCCTGGTGGGAGCAGCTCTCTGGAAGTCTCTGTGATGTTCTGTGGAGCTGCAGCAGGAGACCTCACTCCCATGAAGCACCTGGCTGTCTCTCCTTTGAGGTCTTATTTGGAGCGGCGCCCTGTCGCCCCCTATCTTCACAGGCACGCCCCGCTCCATGAGGACCTGGCCTAACATCTCCCACACTTGTCTGCTTTCATCCGACCGTCGGCTCGACCTTCTGGTGTTGTCCTGAAAATGGACGTGTTTGTCCTGGTGGTCCTTGTAGCTCCAGGTTCTCACCAGATCTCCGTTCCTGTGTCCGTTCCTGTCGTGTAACCTGACGGACTCGGTGCGACTCAGGTGTCTCTCTCTACCGTGGACCCACCTGGAGTCTCTGTCCTCGTGTCTCAGCCTGATGTCTTCTTCATCATGGTTGTCCTCTCTTCTCCTCCACCTCCTCTTATCCCTGTGATGAGGGTCGGTATCGTGATGGTCACTCTCAGAGTCTTCCTCCTCCCGTCCTCTCTCCTCTTCATAGATGACCATCTCATCCGTGAAGCTGCTGCGAGGAGAGCGACGACCTCTGGCCTCCTGTGAGCCTCGTCTGGAGGCCTGAGGACGACATGGAGCTGTGTGGACTCTTCTGTCCCATCTCTGAGACCAGGAGGAGAGCTGGTCTCTGAAGACCGTGTCAGAGTCCGAGTCCTGGCTCAGAGACTCTCTGGACTCTTGTCTGCTGTGGTGGAAAGAATGTTCATGTCCTTGATTTGACCGTGAAGCTCGGTTCTCCTGAGCCGCCACTTCACTGGGCCAGACAGACAAAGTCCCATTGGAGTCTGACTGGAAGTCAGAGGTAGAATATTGCCACCTAGCGGCGTTATTCGGATACTGCTCCTCTCCTTCGAAGTTAAAAAATAGATGTCATTTCATATTAGTGGGATTTTTGGTCAAATGTGTTGACTTTGTTCTTAGTTTACACACAACTGATGAATAAGGTGAAAAAACACACAGAGTGAAATGTGTTAAATATGTAAATGTTGCACAAAAAATACATAAAATATAGATAGAACTTTATTAATGCATCGGGAAATTACGGAATTATAACGTGTTATTAAAAAAATGAAACAGTTTTTCTTCTTCCATGCTAACTCTACACTGTCCAGTGTCGACTATCGATTACTAAAAATACCAGAACCATTTTTACTGGGACCCTGTGCCATTTCACCGTAAAACAGGTTGAAAACTGATTCTAAAACCGTAACTAATGTAAAATGAGGAGCCTTAAAAACACGAACAGATTCAAGGCTGAGTTTGGAAACTGTTGAAATAGAAATGAACTCATCATGAACCGTCACGTACCTTCTCTGTGACCGTTCTGTCCTCTCCTCCTCACCCTCATCCTCTGTTCCTCCTCCTCCTGCAAACGTTTGGCCACTTCCTGTGGAGACAGCAGAGAGGAGACGCTGGAGTGAAGTGGACATTACAACCAGAAAAGACAGGAAGCAAAAAAAATGTTAAAAGAGGAAATACTTTTATTAATTATTAACACTTTTTGTATTCATTAGTAATATGTCATAATGATTGGTGACAGGTTGTTTTGAAATATGCTGTACGCGGTCCATCCAGCAGATGGCACTGTAACATCAACTCTCCGTGAAAAGAAAAACGAAACTTCACAAACTTCTGATTAAGACACTAAAAATGAAGACATGCAGCTCTCCAAAGAATAAAAAAGAAATAAATATATTTTATGGTTATTTTGTTGCACTATTTGAAAACAACACTGTTCATAAATTATTTTTAATATTCCAAAGGTTCCACTGGTTCCTTACTGTGGAAAAAGAAGGTAAAAATGTGAAAGTTCTTTAGTTCAGTCCCAAAAATCTCCAAAGCTTCAGTGCCACAGTTCCAGTCAGTAACACCTTGTCACTGGAGAATGTCTGCTCCATATTTGTCTGCTCATTAAAGTGGGGACACTTCAACACGTCTCTGTGACACTTCTCCAGGACGGGTCAGAAGTAATGACGTCCTCCATAAATCAGCAACTTCTCCCCACAGATGATACCTCTGAGATATCTCTCCCTGGAACGCATCTGGACCATAAATCTCCTCTCAAAGCCAACGCAGCTCCTTCCACGTCAGGATCAGCAAATAATTAACAGCCGACCACGGCAGGTTAAGCATGGAGTTCCACAGGGAACTGGCATTTAAAAGTGCACAGGCAGACGCCAGACGTTTCCTAATTAAGGACAGAAACTACAGGGAGGCAAATATTTAATCAACACCTCTGATCAGAACGTCATTACGGAGGGAACACTGATGGAGATGTTGATCTTCTCACGCAAACACTCATAAAAAGATCATTAGGAAAAGTAGGAACATGTCTTTGTGCCGCGTCTCTGCAGTTTTACCCTTAAATAAACACTAACGTCACTCTGACAAAACCCTTTCACAGCCATGATAAAAAGATATGAAGAACAGACAAACAACGCTTCACACGTTTGTGAATTGTCGTACGCGAATGCAAATCGTGCTTTTACTTTCTGAAACTATGCGCACGCAAATTTGTATTTTTGAGACTTGCCTTTTGCGGACCAGATTCGCAAGCGTAACTTTTGCTACGTCAGTCCGTTACCAGCGAATCAGAAGTCTCACTCGTTTGCAGCCAATCACACGGCAGTGTCCCCACGAGGGTCCGTGTGTGACGTCACTAAACTACACCCAAGAACCAAGTTCACGTTTTACAAAAATGGCGTTTGGAAGCGGCAATGGCTAATGTTCGAGTGTAAGCATGTTGTAACATGATACTTACACTCGAACGTTCGCTCTTCCCGACGCCATTTTTGTCTGAAGTGCACTAGCGAAATTACACTCGCAAAGACGAGTCTCAAAAATACAAATTTGCGTGCGCGTTTTACAAATTAAAAGCCCGATTTGCATGCGCGTACAATTCACAAACGTATTTTGACGTGTGAAGCATTGTTTGTTTGTTCTTCTCAGTATACTGTCGTGGACCAGTGTTTACATGTGTGTTTTTTTGAGACTATTCTGGCTCCATAAAAAGGCTGCACAGGCCGGACTGACTCCACCATCTCCTCCAGACAAGGAGCTTTTTATGAGGCAACCTCCTGTAAAGAGAAACTGCAGCCTACAGGAAAATATTACGCTGGTTCAGCCTGGTGACGCACAGGACCAGCTGGGAAGTTCCGTCGCTCCTTCTCTGTGCACAGACTGATGTGGAGAAATCTGTGCTGTAAAGAATGCACAGCAGCGTGAAACGCTGTTGTGAAGGGGCGGGGCTTCTGGGTGAACGCTAAAAATTGGCGAGGTGATTGATGGGAACCATCTGGTCTCCCTGTTGGGTTTGGCGTTTGAGATGAACTGTTGTTGTGTGGATGGAGTCGAGGAAGGAGTCAGTGGAACAATGTTGACACCATCGACTCAAACAACAACTGGACCTTCAGTCAAAGAGAGGACGGAAGATCTCCAACGTCTGCTGAGGGATGATCACATGGAGACGACATGGGGGAAGATGAGGACACCGACTTTTAGGGTCCTGCAACCAAACGGTGTCTTTGGTTGCATTTTATTTATTCTTACTATCAAAGTTTTCATTTAGAGATATTGGATATTAGCTTTTTTGTCGATATCTGTTACGCAAATATCATCCCAACACTTAAAGTTACTATTACAATATCAACCAATACTGCTGTAGTACTGTTAATAATTTTTTACTTATCTCTTTGAACCACTGTATGAGCATAAGATTGAGTGAGATGCAATGCTGCCATCTAGTGACTTTTACTTTGATATACAGCCATAGTACTATATGGTTATGGATACTATACTATCGGACAAAAAAAAGACAATGTTTTTAACAGATATAGTATTGCTGTGGATTAGCTTCACTTAGATGTAACAAGTGAAGGCAGTGACCTCCTGTGGCCAAGGATGATACGGCATTTGTTTTGAACATAAAAGTAAAAGTTGGAAATATACACACAGTTGTACGTCCAGGCCAAACTAATAAAGTGCAACCTTTGGTCCAGAATATATGGTAATTGTGCAGCCCTAGTTTCCTCCTGGGCTTTTTTCACTTATCTGTTTACTTTGATTACGGCCTATTCCGGAAACCCGACAATAAAAATCTCACGTCTCCAGCTCTTAGTTCTCCGACCTCTGCCCGGAAAAATCACGCCGACGATGAGGAGCTGTTGCACTTTTTACAAGTGATACAAAGGAATCGAACTCCTGCCCCCTGAGCTACGACTGTTGGAATTTATGTTGGTATAAACTGCAACGTTAATGTTTCGTACACGTCGATATCGTTCACTAAAGACTAATGGACATGTGAGGGCAGAGAGAACGAGGGGGGCGGAGTCGGCCTGGGATTTTTCCGCCATCTGTGTTTAACAGCCGAGTTCCTTGGAACTCTCCGGTACTCTTCTCTACCCTGGAACCATCAGTGGCTCAGAGCAGCACTTTGCTGCATCCGCCGTTCATTATGGACTCAGTTATTCCTCAGAGTCGACCTCAGCCGCTGTTAACAGCCCCATAATTGAGTGATATACAAACGTCCTCCACGGCGTGGAAGTGAAGTGAAGTGAAGTGAAGTTCTCTCTGCTCAGAGCAACAACGCTAACATTTACTCAGGGTTGGGGTTCGACTCCCAGATTAAGTTGAGCGCCAGATTATATCGACTTCATCTGTAGTTTTTGGCAGCGTTAAATATTCGCTTCCACCAGGAGCAGCTGTTTTCCACATTCTTCAACATTTTATATTTGACGGAACATTTTTTTTACATTGGCAGCAACATGTGTTGTTTCAGCAGCCGAGAAGAAACAGAAACAGTGACTCTGAGAGTCACTAATAATATAAAGTAAAATATGATCTAAGTTACGATCACTCAAAATCACCTTAACTATTAGAGCAACCGTTCATTTCCTGGAGTCACAGTTACTTCTGTTGGTGGTGAAGATACAGTCTCCACAACATTTAATATCAATCCTGTGTCGGGATTGATTTTCTGGTCGTTTTACAGCATTTTACAGCTTTTTGCAGATATATGACATGATATAAAAAACCTTGTAACATTTATTAGTTTAGCTGTAAAAAAAAAAAAAATTGTGTTGTGTTGCTGGCACCAGGGTTCTGCCTGCAACACCCTAAATCAGTGGTTCTCAACCAGTGGGTCCTGACCCAAAAGTGGGTTGCGGACCCGTTCGGACTGGGTCGTGAAAAGCTGTTAAAAAATCAAAATAATGCGAAATAATGCTTCTGAGCATGTGTCATATTAGAAAATGTCTTATTTTGAAAGACACACTCTATTGAATAAAATGAGTATGATAAAAGAAGTGATTTTTCAAATGTTTTTTTTTTAGAGGACCACTGACTTAAATAGAGTAATAAAATGAACTGCAATGCTGCCATCTAGTGACTTTTACGTTTACATACAGCTGTTTATCTCCAAAACTATTTTTCATTTGCTATTCTTAGAGGTATTAGAAAGTTACACTAGTATCAGGTCAATAATATTGGACATCCAGAAATGTAATATTTAACTAATTTCTATTTATTATAATTAAAGACAGAGCAGTGCTGTAACTGAGTAATATTCACTAAAACTGATTTTTGTTTTTTATTAAACTGACACTCAGGCAGAAACTCAGTGACGGTGGTAAATAAGACCATGTCTGGTGCAGAACTGCCAGATAATTGGCTTATGAAGTCACAAACACACACAGATGGTCCATTAAAAAAGATTTATCACGCTGGGATGGAGAGTGTGTGTGTGTTAGTGTGTGTTTGTATTCACAATAGTTTTCTGCAGTGTTTGGATTTTTATTTTCTGTTTCTAAAAGATATTGTAGATATTTTGAAGGTGGAAATCATGGGTTCTAACCTGGTTCAGGTTTAGATTTTGATCTTGTTTAGAACTTTGAAACCATTCCTTTCATGTCAACGTATCGTCTGATTTTTTTCTCTCACCTGGTCGTCCAGCTCTCTTCTTCTTCTCGCCTCTTCAGCGTTACGTTGCATCTCATCCTGAATGACACGGGCGAGCTCAAAATCTTGTTCCTCCGTCCTGGAAAATCAAAGACGGAAGGGTTAAATTCAACAAAGTCACATACAGTAGAACCTTCAACGGGTCACATGACAGATGAAGAGCAGATCTGTTTTTCTACACATATGAATGGAGGAGGAGGAGGAGGATGATGATGAAGGAGGTTCTATTGGCTGTTCCAGCCCTGACGGCACCATAAACATCAAGTATTTCAGCTTTTCAACATCTAGTCCTGCACCACGGTGACCTACAGTTGTCTGGACGTCTGTCGCACTGCCCTCTGCTGGGCCCACTGAGTCTCCTCCTCGTCCTGCAGCTTCTTGGCCACACGGATGTCATTCTGGACCAGCTGGCTCTTCTGGACGTTGGTGGAATAATACTGTTCAACTGGGTGGAGCAGTGAGGAGACGGAGAAGATACAGATCATCAGAGGGAGATTTTCAATCAGAAGTTTCTAGAAGTTTTTTCAAAATGTTCTTTCTACATAACCTTAAAGACACTGCACCACATTTTTCTCTTTTTGCTGAATTTAATTTCTGCCATAATTGTTTTTATTTTTCTTAAAGAAACAATTCTAACCAAGAATTAAAAGATAATGATTTAATAGCAAAAATAACTTTCAGATCAGTTCTGATCAGTGAAGCTCCACCTCCACAGACCCAGGGTGGAGATAAATCTGAGCTGATGTTGTTCTTACTCTCCTGTTCCTGCAGGTTGTGAGCCAACACTCCGTCCTCCAGCACCGCAAAACCCTGGCACACTGAAACAGAGGAAGACGGAGGGTGGAGTTAAACTGTGTAGGAACAGGTTGTTTACAGCGGTGGTCCACAAACTTCAGACCGTGGACGGCGACACCTGCTGGCAGGACAAATGGCTAATAGATAAAGAAATGAAATAAATGAACATAAACACTCCTGGATTGGTCAACATACATGTCACAGTATCGATGCTGACACTAAGATGTCCAATACTCTCTGTTCTACGCCAGCAACAAATGACAAAATATATAAATATACAGAGAAGTGAAAAAAATATAAATACTGAAAAATGAGAAATATAGAAATTAACAGAGTAGAGAAAATATAAATAAATATATGGAGAGGCAAAAAAATATACAAAATAACACAGAGTATTAAAAATATATATATATATATAGTAAATACACAGAAAAGCTAAAATATATAATATATAGATTGAAGTGAAAAGAACAAACAGAGAAGTGACAAAATGTATATACTAAAAAATGAGAATTATAAAAATTAAC
This sequence comes from Paraplagusia blochii, assembly GCA_016785265.1. NCBI lineage: Eukaryota > Metazoa > Chordata > Actinopteri > Pleuronectiformes > Cynoglossidae > Paraplagusia > Paraplagusia blochii. The sequence goes on from JAFBJS010000172.1 coordinate 24,214, forward strand.
AGAGTAGTGAAAATATATAAATATATGCAGATGCGAAAAACATACAAAATAACTAAATAAATAAATAAGAGTAGTAAAAAAATATATAGTAAATACACAGATAAGCTAAAATATATAAATATATAGATTGAAGTGAAAAGAGCAAACAGAGAAGTGAGAAATATATAATTATATAGGGCGAAGTGAAGGAAATGAGTATACAGATAAGTGAAAAATATATAAATATACAGACAATATATATAAGTATACAAATATATAATCATCAGTTTTACATATTTTTTGTGAATATAAAGTAACAAAAAACTGCTAGAAATAGGAAATAGTTTTATCGATATATTTGTTGATTCTGAGCTGATATATTGATATAAAAACTATGAGGTCGACTTTAACTTTGTGGCAGTGAATATATGGACAGGTAATATATGGACATCCAGAAGACCCAGCAGTGAAACGTCCAGCCCTGAGTCAGAAGTCATGGAGATCAGTACGACACCAAACAGTGGGATTAAACCTGAACCCGAGCAGACAGACGGGCATTAACAGTTACACCTGTCGCACTGCTTAAGGAATCAGACGTCCACTGAAGGGATTTCCAACCTGTCTGTCAATAAGGACGGATCCAAACAAACACTTGGTCCTAATCCCAGAGGACACATTCACAGAGTCACGACTTCAGCTCAGTGTTTTCAACGACAGCATCAGAGCCTGAACGTGAACATGTGGGCGGGGCCTCATTGTGGGTGAACTTGTTTTTCCAAATCCTTTCAACAATGGTCACGTTACAGGAGACGTGTTATTGGTCTGTTCAACAGGTTTTCACTGTGAGGCGTGAAACATTCAGCGTGTTGATGATGAAGATCTCAGGACGTTCTTCGGTCCTTCTCTGTTTTTCTCTCCCATAATCCTTCAGAATATTTGTGAAAATAATCAGATAAAACGTTACAACATTAATCAACCACTGATCTTTGTCCTCCTCCACAGTCTGTCCACAAAGATGTCCAATACGGACTTTAAGCAGATAACTGATATTGTCCAAAATTTTTATTCCCCAAATTCTGCAAACAATCCCCTGATTATTAAATCAGATTAAGTAAATAAGCTGCAATGCTGCCATCTAGTGATTTTCACTAGTCATTATTTTTAGGGCACACATTTTTTTTATTATTGAAGGAAAAAGAACAATAACGATATGTTAAGATATGACATAACTAGGCTAATGTAATAAGGCTGGTATTATTGGTCGGCCGCCGTTAGCGGACCCCCTACACACATCGTTATTTGCCCGCTCTTTCGGAAAAACTTTTATTTTATATATAACATTAGATACGATTTTGACATCAACCATGTTTTATAAAGTTTAAAATATATAAGCACGGCTTCTGATTTATCTCAAATGTCGAGCACAGTGATTCTCAACTAGTGGGTCGCAACCCAAAAGTGGGTCTTGAAATCATATTCAGTCAGGCCTTTGACGGGGAAATAAAAAAAAAACTGCATGTGTTAATGAATGAGTCCATAACTGTCCTTTAGGGGGTGATGTTGGGTCCAGAATCCAAACCAGCTGAGAACCACTGATGTAGCAGATGTTTAAAAGTAACCCTACTGTTTGATGTCCTTCCTTCTTCGTCCATGTCGTTGACGTTTCTGCTGCGTCGGCACAGACTCAAACCCCAGGAAGTGCAGTGGTTAAATATAGGTCAAAAACCCAGGGGTGTTATGGGTAATTTGGTTGACGTGTTATTATCCCTTCAACATTGACAGTCGTGGTCTCAGAAAATAACTGGACGCCAACTTCAACAACAAGCCTAGTGTGGTATGTCTCACACTACAGTCTCAGTGAGACACAGTGAGACAGGGACAGGGTGGTGTTAAGACTGGATCAGGAGCCCACCACCTCCATGACCTCCCCGTCACAACACACTGGACCACCGCTACAAGTTCATTAAACTTATCATTACCTTTAAATTAAATCTTTATTCATGAACTCTAGGACCGAGATTCAGTCCTGATCTTGCAGATCTGTCCTCTGTCTCACACCAACATGGAGACCTGCAGTAGCTTCTCTAAAAAAAACCCACAAGAGCAGAAAATGACAAGTTCTATTTTCAGACAAATTTCCTTGCTGACCGCCCACACACGTTCTCTCTCCTGCTCCTTCCTCCTCCAACCATATTTTTATACAGATTTCCAGCCTGAACTCTCTGCTCCGAGGTTCTGCCGTCCTCGTTGTGAGGCACGTTTCTCTGGACGACGCAGTCCAGCTCTGAACTGAACCTTTTTGTCCTGGGGAACACAAAGAGGAGCAGGGAAAGGGAACTTTGGGTCAGTTGGTGAGACTGGGATCAGGAATGAGGCTGAGTGGGGGGAGTTGGGGGAATTCCTCTGGATGCTTCAGTCCCTCCTGGGTCTATATCAGGACCGACCTAAGCCTGGACCAAACAGGAACTGATAAGAGGGACGGGGGCAACGGAGAAAGTGACCTTGGAAGGAGTTTGGGGTGAGAGGGGGGAGGCGGACTGTAGAGGGCAGCGTGGAGGGAAGTGAAATTATAAACAGCAAAAACAAACACTGTTTCAACCAAGAACCAATAAAGAAAGAAAACAACGTGTGCAGTGAAAACTCTTAGTCCTGCAGCTGATTTCACTTTATCTTTGGACGTAAAGTTCACTGCTGCCTCTACGATCTTTGTGCTCAATAAAAACTCCACACTGAAGCCTTTGTGCGTGAAAACAAGAGTGAAGTGTTGAATTATTTCCCATAAAAAGGGCGACACAGAGACCTATTTCTGTCCTATTCATTAGCGGGGACCGAGTCAAACGACCGACAGCCGGGTCAGCGACACGTTTCCTCCGTGTCCGTGTTTTCACGGTTGCACGCAAGAGTGGGAATAGTTTAAAGCGTCTGGTATGGAGCGTGGAGAGGGGGTCTGTCTGAGCTCAGTGTGTCGGGGGGGTCATCTTCCTCTAGACCTCACAGGCAACAGGGTTAACCCCAATGTTCCACACTCACCCAGGCCACCATGTGGCGCTCAGTGGACCACAAACGCCACAGGGGTTGACAGAACATTTGATCAGCCAACACAATAAGAACGATAAGAAGAATAATGAAGGGGGAGGGGCCTATAACTTAGAGATTACCAATAATATCGGTTGACAATGACGACCAATATATGACTTACAATTATGTCATATTGGTAAGATCTTCGTAATTTTTCCTACGATAAACAAATCTAATAACACCTTGGTTTTGCCACATGACGTGTGGGGATAAATTATTGTATGTAAAAGTGAAAGTCACTAGAGGGCAGCATTGCAGCTCATTTAAATATTAGAATTATTTTTTGATAATCGGGTGATTTTATTTGCAGAGTGAGATGGATATCTGAATGGAAAAGTAAGTATTGGGACAATATAGGTGTATCGAGTATTGGAGAAAAGTTAATATCTGACGTACCTTCCATGTGTGCACAGACTGTGAAAAACATTTCAAAATAAATCCCAAAATATTCAATGTGACATTTAACTTCACCTCAATTTGGTGGGGAAAACTACGGGAAAACTAAGGTACAGCACTTTAATTACATATTTTTGTTCAAATGAATTATTAAAATCTCTGT
>JAFBJS010000172.1:28109-116307 GCA_016785265.1 Paraplagusia blochii
GGTACAACACTTTTAATTAAATATTTTTGTTCAAATTAATCATTAAATTCCATGTTAATTCAATTGTTATTAAGAATTTAAAGTTTTTTGTTATCAAAACATTTTGCAACATCTTCTTTGATGCATCAGATGTAAGCTAGGACGGCATGGCTAGCTTAACAACAAGCTAGGCAGGTCTTACATGGTCCTACAGTAGTTACAGAAATACAAACATTCTGGGTTTTAGTACCACCTCGTCCCTATGATGGACACAACTGAGGTCACCATAGAAATGACAGCTTTGGCGCCCCCTGTGGATAGAACCCCTACCCCAAAACAGGTTCATCTTTTCACATTCTCCCAACACCAACCAAAAACACAGACTGATGTGGTTTTGTTGACAACAGCCTGAAGGTTGATTCAAACCTGGAGTAAAATCCACCTCCAGGGAGGACTTTCTTCTTGATATCATCTGAACATCATCTCTGAACCCGTTCACTCTGCTTCATAGTTGATGTTCCAGTTCCATTTAAAGAAAACCTTTTTTTTTCCTTCCTCAGGAATTCAACTCAACAAACTCATCTCATTCCAGTCTCTTATCAGCAGCTGGTACCACAGACCAAACATCCACGTTGTCTCCTGTGTGATGGACCTACAGTCTCAACAGAAGTTCTGCAGTGTTCCAGATTCTACAACAACACACAACAATTCAATCACACACACACAACAGGCCAATCACAAATGACCCAGATTGTCCAATCAGAATCAGCTCTAATGTAGGTCACTGCCTTTCTCACAGTAACATTTGTCCTCAGAAAAGTAGAAAAATTCACTTCAAACTTGAGGACATTTTAGCTCCAACATTGTGGATCTCCAGTAACGACTGGTGTGAAACCAACACACAACGATAAGACAAAGCTGCCGGTTTGAATCCCAACTAAAAATCTCTTCTGAGATGGGTTCAATTCTTAGGTTGAAGTTTCTAAGGTGTCTGTGGAGCTCCATAAGGAAGTCCTTCATCTGTGCCACAGTGAGGAGGTTCAAACCTACAACCCTGGGATCAAGAGTGTCCTCCACTTTATATACGATGACCATATAAGGTCATTGTTGACGTTGGTCGCCCATTGTAACATTAACAGAAAGGTCCATCCTTAAGTTCATGATCTACGGGATGATGATTTCTTGGATTCTTACCTTCTTGGACACGTGGAAGGTTGGACTGGTCGATTTCCAGCTCTGCCATGTCTGTCTGTCTGTCTCTCTGTGACTGCCTGTCTGTCTGTGACTACTTCATGATAACACACAGGACCCTGAAACCACACAGACAGTTGATTAACACATGAACGTCCTTGTGTGGGTGTAAAAACATGTAACTGTGTAAGAAGACTTCAACATTAGTATTGGATGTAAATGTTATGTATTTCATTCGATAATTTGTTACAAAAAAATACCTCAATTAACAAATATATATATATAAATACATACATAGATACATACATATTACAACATCAGTATTGTATGTAAACATCTATGTAAATATGTAAAGTATTCAATTTGATAATTTGTTAAAAATAAAAAATACCTTAAATAACAAATATTTTTATATATACAATACATATATACTTATATATACATATATTTATACATATACACATATAAATACAGTATATACAAGTATCTATATATATATATTTACATATATACATACATACAGTATATATAAACATATATGAACATATAAACACAATAACAAAGCTTCATGAACACATCCAAGTCCAACAGATCAACTTTTAAAAGTATTTTCTGTCATTATTCTAAACATGGTGAGACCAGGTTAGGGTTCAAACAAACCTCAGTAGAGAAACAATGACAACATCACCAACAAACTGGTTAAAGTAACACATTTCTACCTCTGTGAGCAACAAGTGTCAGAAAGAAATGTTCCACACCCAACAAGAGAATTAGTTCTGTTTTATATAAAGAGAAAAGACTATTTGTTGCAATGTCTTCTCTCATTCGTTAATACAATCATTTTATTTAATATTTACAGTCTAGTATAATATTGTAAAACCATTCACACTTTCCCTGCACAGTATATAGTCTTTAACAGCTTTTCAAAAAAAAAAAACTGTAGGTTTTTGACAGGAACCTCCCGTTGTTTTGTCTGGACTCCTGGTCTCTCCTGACAGGACAATCACAGGTCAAAATTTCACCAGATGAGTAGAAACAACAACAGGCTACACGGACAGAGAGACACAGAGTCAAAGCTAACGTTGCATTCACGGTCCCCAACAGTCAACATTGGCAGCAGCTGCTGATTCAACCAGTCTACAGTCAGTCTAGAGTCAGTCTATAGTCGGTCTACAGACTTTATTCGACTTCGTCTTCTCAGACTTCCTACCTTCGTGTCCTCGCAGCCTGGACTTGTGTTGCTGTCGCCCTTCAACAAGTAGCGAACACGAGTTCCCGAACTTTCTGTGTCTCCGCGGCTCGTCTTCCTCCAACCTGGACTTTTAGAGACTGTTTCGATTAAAAGACGTCACTGCTGCGTCTGGACATTAGTGTTGGTTTGAGGTGAAGACAGAAACCTCATCTAAGGCCGGTCCATGAATGAAAGTCCGGTGGCAGCCGCGGCTCTGGACACCCTGCTCCTCCGGCTCCTGATCCTGATCCTGCCGCTGCTGCCGCCGCTTCACAGCGGCTGCCGTTCAGTAGCGCGAAGGGCGGCGAACCGCTGAGGCGTTCAGGTGCGACAAAAAGCTCGGAGAGTTACTCAGCAAAAAATTGAACGAAGGGAAACTCTGAAATTAAAAGTAAAAACAAACAAACAAAATAAAACACCGAGATGGAATTCTGTGTAGAATATTCTGTGTTACCAACTTATTCTCTTCTTCTAAAGACTGGAAGACTTTTTTTAATTAAATCGACTTTTTAAACTAGAAGTGTGAACTTTAAATTTTGCACCTTGACAGTTTGGCCATGTGGGTAAAACCACAACATGAGAAATTATAAATAATTAAATAAAACAAAGACAAGAACAACAACAACATTTTTTTCCTTCACATCTACAATAAAAAGCGTGGTTTCAGAGATGAGACACTTGTTGCTATGGATTTTAAACATAATGTTGCCCCCTGCTGGCCTTAGAAGATTGTAAAATACTGCAGGAGATATTGTTGGTGTTACTGTTCACTGTTTTCAAAAGTATAACGTTGATATTAAATTAAAATTAAACTTTGTTTTTTCATTTTTAAGTTACGCTGACATTTCCTAAAATATGAGTGGGCAGAAAATTTTCAATAAAATTGTAAAATATTCAGCTGATGGCGTCTACTTCCTTCTCCTTTTATTCTTAAAATAATAGATACACAGTTTACTGTTTTCAAATGTATAACGTTGATTTTAAATTAAATGTAATTTTTTTGGGCATTTTAAGTTGTCCTGACATTTCCTAAAAACATGGGAGCACAGAAAAAAAGAATATATTTTTTTCAATAAAATAGTAAAATATTGAGCAGATGATTTCTTCTTCTTCCTCTTCTTCTTTTCTTAAAAAAATGGAAGAATAAACATGAAACAACCCTGTAAGTGTGATGGAGTCACAACAAACAACAACGCTGCACACAGACCTATTGTAAATGTTGAAGCAGCATCCCACTACCATCCAAATGTCAGTATCTGTGTGTGTGTGTGATGTTACTGAATACCTATGGTTGTGGGGACAATGTTTCAGGATGGAACTGTTGTCGGTGACACGTTGTCTTGGGATTCAAGGATTACTACTAATTATAAACACACATAGAATAATATGATGGATTGGTCCCCAAAGAAGGCAGGAGAAGAGAAAGAGAAACTGTGGACAATTGGAACTAGGATTAGAATTAGGGTCAAATGAGAGTCAAGGTGAGGATTAGAAGAGGAAGCAAAAGGGAATTAAATATGTCTTTATGAACTGCCATCAAACAAAAGTCGTGATTTTCTTAGTATATGATATAAATACATATTGACAGACAGAGGGAGAGAAAACCCAGAGATGGACTTTCTTTTCTTTCTGCGTGTGACCAGTAGATCTTCCTCAGGCAGAGAATCCTTCTGAATAAGTCAGAGAACATTTGCTAAAAATGGATGTTGGCCATTTCTCACAGAAAGCTGACTTGCAGTTTTAAGTTACCAAGAAAGTCATACCTCAAAAGTTAAGTCGGACTTTTTTTGCAGAATCGCTTACTGGAACATTCACAGGTTCCATTTCCTGTGGGGTAAAATTTGTAAATCATCCCTCGTACGGCGGGAGGAACTCTGTGCGCGTGCGGAAAGAGCATTTATCGTAAGGATGGAATAATTTGGGATTGGGAACGGAGCTTCGACTAATAGAGAATATAAATCCTAATAGCTTTTCCTGATGTGCAGCTTCACTTAATAGACCGTCCGGCCTCCTGACCATAAATTGAAATGTCACTGACGCTCCATTGGCTCTCATTACCATACTACGGCAGGACAACTGACGCCACTCTCTCAATAAATATACAAATTAAATGAAAATGAAGGTTGAATATAAATGTCTCCAGCTGCACCTCGACCTTTGCTGCAGGACAAATCCAACATTGGTCAGATTGTTGTTTTGTTTTCCTCCGATAATGAAAATAAGACGAGACAACGTCAGGGTTTCTTTTCCAAATTTGTTTGAATCCAACGTAGGATGAGATTTTTCAGTTTTCATGAGGTTTTTTCCTCAGTTTTGGGGCCAACAACTGTATGTGTTGATACTGGTTGAAATCAGAATCAGATATTAAGACTTATAAATATCAGGAAAATTGAATAATGGCTAAAGTTGATATATTGAATTCTTAAAAAAGTCAAAATGATCTCAGGACTGCTCCAAAACTACAAGGCTTCCTGGAAGGTTTGGATGCAGTTTCAGTCAATGGCCTCACGGGGACCGTGTGTTTGTGGAAGACAGAGTTTAATGAATTGTCTCCTGGTCGTCCACCTGCTCCCTGCTGTTGACGAAGAAACATCTGCATTGATTCATTTAAAAAGTCGGTAACAAAACAGGCCATAAAACGAGGAGCTGTTGAAACGACCCTCTGCCCTTGATGCCTGGGCCACGACACCGGCCTTTTTATTCATCCCATAATTCATCTGTGACTCTGCACTGATTTATGACTGAGACTGTGGTCACTGCTGACGGCTGTCGTGGTTTGTGGGGGACGCGTTGGTGTGGGGCGGGCGCAGCTTAAGGTATAAAAACTAGGTGTGATCCACGGAGAAGGTACGAGTCGCCTTTTCACCTTGGAACCCTCGCTGGTGTCACAGTCACGTCTGACAGCAGAGATGAAGTGTTACTGTCTCTTGGCCTGGACTTTTCTGCTGGTGGCATCTGGTCGACTGCTGGCCCATCCAATCACAGAGTCCGTGGAGATGACCTATCCGGGTGAGTGGAACATTACGTCTTAATTACGGCGGTTATTTATGGTTATTTACTAACGGCTGCTCCATTAGAAGGTTTGGTGCTAAAGTTTAATTTGTGAAGCCGAGTCCTGACGGAGACAGAAAGTAATTAAAGTTGAACAGTGACTCGTCAGTGTGAAATGGAAAAGTGCTGCAACATTTCCCTGCTCACCGGCTCAAACACATTTCAGTAAATATTGGGCGAAACATGATGGGAGGAGTTGACAACCTGTTGATGTTTCGTTATTCAACATAATTAATGAAACCATGATCTCATGTATCCCATTATGTACCTGTCAAAGAGAGTTATTGAATTTTTTTCGTTCCTAGCAGCGTCAGTAGAAGATCGGGCCTTAGGAACGCTGGACGATCTCTCCCTTTCCGAGCGAATATTTCCATCTCAGGACGGAGCTGATCTCAAATATTCCACTCTCATATCTGGAGAGATCAACAGAGATGGTGAGAAGTTTAAATGTAGAACAGGAATCAAATGTATACACAGACATAAGATACATTTTTGCAGATCATCTCACAGTTGGTGGAGCTCATGTCCTGTTGTGTTCTCTGTCCTCCCAGGGGTCAGAACATCAGGACTGTTTCCTCGGGGGATGAAAAGAGAGGTAGAGTAGAAACAGAACAATATAACAACAATAAAAGGTCCGTCCTCAACATCTCAGCTTCTGTTTCAGGTTCTGCTGGAAAAACAAAGTCTCCTCAACCCACTGACCTTCGGCCTCAGGAAGCAGCTGAGGAAGAGGACGGGGAACACCGAGTGTTTCTGGAAGTACTGCGTCTAAGAGTCAAACAGCTGCGAGTGCCAGACACCACAGACAGGGGGCACTCTAAAACAGTAGCCCAGTCAAACATTTACTCATAGATAAGCAGGTATGATGGACACGCACTTCATGGAAATTAAGATGATTTATTTGGATTCTCCTTTTTTTTGCTGTGTGAAACTCTATACACACACACACACATCTTTCAGTTTCTTCCTTGTGTAATGTTTGACAAAACGACTTAAAAATGTAAGTGTCAAAGGTTACACAGTGTTGAATGTTGAACAAAAAATAAAACATGGATTATAAAAAATTGGAATCGACTTTTCTTGTAACGAAGCGTTTCTATTTTTCAAAGTAAAAGAGGAAAAAAAAGACATTCCAAACATGGTCATCGAGTTTTCATCATTTTTTTGATTTTTTTTTTATTATTTTACAGCAGAAAGAATATAAAGCATTCAGAAAACACTTCCATATTTTAAGGGCAATTCAAAACATTTTGCATGGCTTCAGCAGCTGAAATCTTTTTTTTTTGTTTGTTTTGTATTTTTTTTACATTTCCATCAAGTCAGTGACGCTTGTACATGCACAATTACAAAAATAAAACTTACAAACAAGAAAGGGGCAATAAAAAGGAGGAAAGCAAAACACATTAGGGAGAAACCGAGAGGAGATGAACATTTGGAGGGCGAGGGTGGGGTCAGGGAGTGGAGAAAAACTGGGTCACATAACAGGGAAAGACAGAGAGAAAGACAGCTAAAGAGGAGAGGAAAAATAGATCTAACACTAGTTCACATGCAAAGTGTCGAGGACCCGTGACTTTCTACTAAAGCAGGGTTTGTTTTTTTTTCTTCTTGGTTTGGACTGGATGAAAACGTGCAGTTCGGTAAAGGGTGCCGTATAATTGCTGTCCATAAACTACTGAATGCTTGTCTTGCAATACTGGCATTTGCATAAGAATAAGTCGACTACATGTGTCCAATCGTTTTAAACTTCACTAAGTCTATAGGTCTCCACAAAAAGATTCGTTATTGCTCTGTGTCCACGAGTGGAAATACATTGTAAAACCATTTCTGTTCTGCTGCCCTGATGCTGCCTGTCTGCCTCTCTCTGGTTTGGGTGCGGCAGAGGGAGTGGGGGTGTGGGAGGGGAGAAGGAACGGTAGACAATTTCCCAGAACACCTTGAGACTGGTAACACTGTATACAACTGCAAAAGAGCCTTTGAGCTAACCTGTCATCCCATTCAAAAATGGCAGTAAAACAAGATTTACAGGTGAACTTTATTTTATACAATTATGCTCTTAATCTGAAATATCCTCTGCACTTCTTCGCTGAGATTAACGACACGCCTGGAGAAGGGGCCGGATTTATGCTGGGATTTGACAGGCGTCTATGAAATCATTCATCCTAATGAGCTGTATAGAACTGATCTTTTTCCCTCAGCGCGTCTATAACAGGCATGGGCAAACTATGGCCCGGGGGCTGAATGTGGCCAGTTTGGCTTTTAATCCGGCCCGCCAGACTTCATTATACATCTGCCTTTTCCCTGCAATGTCTGAATTCCTTTATTTCTCCTCCAAAAGCATTTTAATATTTTAGTCTTTATTGCTTGACTTTCACATGTATTTTATCTTCGATTAATCCACAGGTGTCAAACTCTGGCCTGGAGTGTAATTAGATAAAATCAAATGTGTACTACAGTTGGCCCATCAGTATGTAGACCTTATATACTGTTATAACAATAATGCATGTTTTTTGTTTTAGCTCATACATTTTTTTCTGTAAATAAAGAATAGGAAACAAATATCACTGATGTGTGAATCATTTCTAATGTAGTTTCTCATGTTTTAACATCAAGCTTTGGCTGAAACAGATTCAATGTTTCCATATGAAAAAAACATCTGGAGAAAACAAAAAACATCCATGTTTACAGTTAATTTCTCTCTCTATATATATTGCATTTGGCCTGTGACTTTATGTCAGTTCTAAATTCTGTCTGGCGATGAATTTGAGTTTGACACCCCAGCCTTAATCCAACCCTCCTGACCCAGACCTGTGTCAAATTTTTAGAACCCATGTGACCTGGGAGTTAAACGTTTGCCCACGCCTGGTCTATAATATTTCACCACATTGATTAGATTTCTTATTGGATCACTCTGAGGACTTCCACATCTGTCTGCCCTGGATTCTTCACCTGAAAGCATCTCTGAATGATTTTTCTCCTCCACTCTCGGCCTATTCTTCTGTGAATTGCTCGTCGCGCTCTGTTTCCCTCACCACATTTTTGGCACCCTGAGTGAAATACATAAAGAGGTGATCGAGTCCCTGGGCCCAGAGAAGAGCAACACTGCTGCCTCTACCTTTCACCCATCTGCATGTGTGCTGTGTTTCCTTGTGCATCTGTGTGTGTGTGTATGACATACGTCACCTAGTGCATACTTGCTAGAAAGAACTTGTACCGTATGTAATCAGAGTCTGAATCCTTCATCCATTTGCTCCCAGTTCTAAGAGAACGAGAAAACCAAAGGAAACGCCTTAAAAACTTCCCCAAAAACAGTCCTCGTCCCCATGCACTGGCCGGCGCCCTCTACCCGTTCTTCTGTGACACGTCTACCGAGCGTTCATTGTTTAGAGTTTTAATGAGTCTATCTGACTACCGTTTCTAGGAAAAGAAGCATGCTTTAGGTGCAGTTCTGTCACCCTGTTAACTATTTTACCCATGCAAGCATAATAAATCCGTCTCCGTTTTTGCCACGACGTTGCATTAGCTGTGCATTCTAACCACAGATTTTGAGGATGAATGCATGGCAACAAATCCCAGTAGTGGCGTTATTAACGTGAACTGTAACAAGCTGTACCAGTACAGAACCAAATGGAACAAAAAAATAAATAAATAAACAAAGCCAGGCTTGTTGAAGAGCTGGAGTTCTGCACTGATACTGGAGCCGTGAGGGAGTGGAACGTGAAGGTGATTGTATGTGAATGACTTATGCTTTCTCAAATCCATCCCAACCTCAGGTACGTTAATGCAGTCTGACAATGGCTTGGTGTTATCAGGATATGGATAGGCACTTTCTACTGAAACACTCAAGGATAAAAACAAAGAGTTTTCACGTCTCAAATCAGCTACAAACACATTCAGTCAAAGAAAAACAAATGGAAAAACATGTCAACAATTCAGTCGGAGAAAAAAACAAAAATAAACATTTCAAGTGGCACTTGTTTGAATGGTAAAATTTTGTCACTAAACTCGTGAAGTTTTCTCTCAGATTTTTACATTTTATATCAAGTTGAGTGAAAAGCCTTTTAACCAGACGACACTGATCTGTAAAATAATCTGTGGATGCTTTGTTTTTTTTTTTTTTTGCTGCTAGAACAAGAAGCCCAGTCTCACACAGTCGCTACAGGTTTTTAAATTAAACGTCTTTGATTTTTTTGTCAAGGTATGAAAAACCCTGGCAGCCTTGAACGAGGCGGGTTTTCATTTTCATTAAAACACATTGTCTTAGTAAAGAGTGGTCACCCTTCCACCACCACGGAGACAGTAAATCAGTGTTGGCTGCAACATTTCTGGAGGTGAATTCAATCTTTTTTCAATGACAGGGAGTCATAACCTCAATGGTTTCATGCGTAGAGACGCCGAGGACAAGGCTGCCGTTTACAATCTTTAAGATCAGACACCGAACGCCTCAAACACGTCACATTCAATTGGTGGTGACAACGAAAATAAATGGGCAACATTTCTATGGTCGACTTAATAACAGCAGATGCTTTGTTGTTGATGGAGGGAAAAAAAAATGAAGAGACACAAAAGACTTAACTGCATTCTGCTCTGGTATGACCCCCTCTGATAACTGTGTACCTTACTGATCGATCGATCGATCAAGTTGTGATCTTTAGTGCTAAAGTGTATGTCACTGTACGATTATCTGTTCAGCAAAAATATGAACTTAATTACTTTCTTAAGTTATATAGCATTCACAAACCGTGGCACCGTTGGGAAATGTTCTTGGTAGCCCAAAGTAAACGACAAACAAACAAAGAAAAAACCCAACAAACAGAACTGTACCTTAAAGATAACTTTGCAGTCTTCTCCTACTTCTAAATATGATTTTTTTCATTTTCATATTGCATTATTATCATGCTTTAGCAAAATGTTCTTCTTAAGAACAATCAAAGGAAAATAAAATACTCTAATAGTGAAATATTTTTCATTTTACAGAGCATAGCCACTACTGCTTTTGTTGTATTTTTCCCCTTTAGCTTTGTTCATACTGTTCATGCACATAACTCATTTGATCTCAGTTATTTACACTATATACAAACAATACAACCATACTTTTTAGGCATTCAAAGAAAACTATACAAATATTCTGTTTTTGTCTCGTACCTGTTTTTATCCATTTTTAATGAATAAAATAATATATTTCTAAAATACAATCCCTTTTGGGTAAATGTTTTTCCTACGTACTTCAGCCTCCGTTATATACAGAAATCGCTCAATTGTCAAAAATATGGATTTGTCAAACCCCTATTTTGGGACAAGCTTAGGGACCCCTCAAAGAATCTCTAAGACGTCAAGGCAATGTATGTGATCTTCCCCTCAAAAGCCTTCGCAGGCTCTGAAGTTCATTTAAAAAGAACAGTAATAACCTGCATGACCAGAACGACTACAACAGAAAATAGGCAATTTCTCTTCAGAACAACAATCTATTTAAAAATGGACGACACGGAGAATGGCTGCTTCACTGAGATGGAGGATAAAATGGAGAAGACAGATAAAAAAAAGAAAAAAAAAAAGAAAACTCCGCCGAGTGGGAGACGAGACCGTAAGCACAGAAGCAAAAACGTTGCAGTTTCATGCAGGATTCAACAACATAGTATCTGAAGATATAGATCATCAATACATTTGGACGCGATGAAACAAGTACAGTCTGACATTGTGGAGGAAAATTCAAGTAATAGAAAGACATTATGAAAGGACAGTGGACATCTTCTTTAAAGAAATGTCAGAAAAAGGATCCTCCGGTTTTCAATTGCATGTTTGAACCCTGACTACATTCATCTGTAGCTCCGCCCTCATGGACGCACCGGGCGGAGTACGGTAAGACAGGAGGAGCTATGGATCTAAATTGAATAATAAGTTGTCTACAGCAGACAAATAGAACTGGGTGAATTTACCTCATTAAAAAATGTGTTGTTTTTTTTTTTTGTTTTTTGTCAAATGTCTGTCCTCTGAGATCTTTTACAGCAGCCACATGTTTACGTCTCTCTCCAGGTCCTCACACCTGATGGACCCACTCAGGGTTTGCTCCCTTTCGTCGTTCTTCACTTCTTCATGTTCGTAAAGACAAAAGAATCCGCAAAAAAAGTGCAAAAAATGCCAAGAAGCAAATGTTTTGCATCCCCTTCCTACACCCGTCCCTTTAGAGTTTATTCACGTCCCGTAGAAGTTGCTGTTCGCTGACAAACATCAAGTCAGTGGAAAGAAAGGATGTGGGAAAAAAGAAAAATACTGTTGTACATGTAGGAGAAGTTGAAACAGGAACACTGTAGAAGTACTAATAAATGCAGTGCTTGCATTGATGTGTTTTTTTTTTTCCATTTCCGTTGTAAAATGTTTCAGGTACAAATGAAAAGAAAGGAGGAGTCAGGAGAGTGATGTCACATCGTGAGGGGGCTCCTCTGCGGGGTCTCATGTTCCCTGGCCCTTTTCAATTCTTTCACCCTGGAACACAGACAGACGGACACAGGGTCAGTGAATACAGCAGACATCAATGGTCAAGACACACACAGGCTGAACACAGACTTCACAACAGCATCAATTCATCCAAATCCAACAGGAACTGCAGCTGCTCTGTAAAAAAAAAGTCAAAAAATCAACTGGAAAATAAATAGATTTATTCACAAGAAACATAAGCCCATTCACACATATAAACATTAAATTGATTTTAGTGCAACTATCATAGATTATGAATATTCACTGGAAATTTTCAAAATTTAATATCACAAGACAGTGTGAGATTTAGGAATTAGATCATCTGGATTGAACCTAAAGATTAGGTTTCATTTTATAATTCACTCAAACAGTTTTCAACCAGCACACAAATGTAATTGGTACCCAGAAGAAACTACTAAGAACTTTGGAAGACGTTTTCTAATTTCTCAGTTTACTGGAAACAGGATCGGATTCTAAGAGCCAAACTAGAAACCCAGATGACCATAATCTATTATTGCCATGTTTTTAAAATAGTTTTGCACATTGACAAACAGATTAAGCAGAAGAACATACAATAGTCATTGATCAGCTCGAGTGCAGATGTACAGAAGTCTGTGGTCTTAGGTTCAAAACCGAACACTGATGTTGGTAAGATCCCAGTGCCTGGCAGAGCTGTGGTGTTGAGTAAACACCAGAAAAAGTTTCTGCTTCTATGGCATCATATAGTATAGAGCCAATATTCATGATACATTGATTGATGAAATAGGCAGGACCAGTTGTGTTGGTCCACTTCTTAAACGGTGTCCCTCACCATCATCAGACCAGTTTCATTTTATAAAGATCTGCTGTGAGATAATACATTAAATAAGTAAAACTTTGAGTAAGAATATGTTAAACTTTTAAACAATTCACCTCCTCAAAGAAAATAATCACAGTGGATATGATCTACAATTTAATAATGACATTTATATCATATCCTCCAACAAACCCTTAAATACATTGTTCATTTATATATATTTTAGTTTACTGCATTTTAAATATGAACAAAGCTCTAAGTGTTACTTTGGGCTCAATTTTAAACAGAAACATTTTTACTCAGTGAGGATGAAAGTGTCCACACCATGAGCTTTAACCCAGAATCTAGTCCCCATAACAGCAAGTACTCAAATATACTCTTCAATGATCAAAGTTCAATAAGTTTTGGAATTTCTCTTGTGAAAAAAAACCAACAATTTTGTCACCACAGATTACTACGACTAAGGAGTTCTTGTGTTCTTCCACTTGGTTCTTGTGTTGGGACACAAACCATCTCCATCACCTAAAGCATAGAACTGTGAACACAAACACGGGAAACAAATTCCTAACAACCAACTGGTCAAATATTTTAAATACAGTAAATATAAAACCCCTCAACTTGTCAGTTTAAACAGACATTCAGCAGTTTTCTAAAACTCTGTTCAGTGCAAATGACAGAGATCAATTCCCCTGTCGGGTTGTTTTGATTGGCTGGAAGAAGGACAAAGAAGCCAGTCAGGCAGACAGACAACAGAGACTACTCAAGGAACAGCAGGCTCAGAGCATGCCTAGGGTAAGAAGAGCCAGTCCCTTCATGACATGCAGCAGAATATGAGATGAACTAAGAAAAGACTCCTGTTTTGATTCTTTAAACTGAGCACCTGGAGAACAACAACAACAACAACCAAAAAAGGTGAAATGAAATAACGAGACAGTCATCAGTTAAAATGATCTGTGAGGAGAGAAGGACACAGATTAGGACAGTCACAACATCTGTCTGTTCATCTCGCAGTGACATCAATTTCATTCAGAAGCACTTGGTTAGTTTGAGAGAGCTTTGAATTAGAGTTTTTCAGTCCACCTGTGGCTCCAGTTGGCAGCTTTCATGCAAGCAGGCATCAAGCAACAGTGATACAAGAAGAAGGAAGTTTGAGAGGAGAGTTGAGGTGAAGCAGGGGGAGAGTGAGAGAGAAAAAGACCAAAAAAATGATTAAGTAAAAAAAAATAAGAATGCAAAGGGTGAATCTTTAAAAACCATTCATTTGAAGATCATAGGTGAGAAAATTGAGTGGGAGACAAGAGGTTGAAGAGGTATGAAACAAACAGGGCAGGTGGGAAAATAAAACAAAAGAGAATGAGAGTGTGAGGAAGAGAAAAAGGCTAGGAAGAGAGAGAAGAAGGGAGAGAGAGAGAGAGAGGAGACGAATTGAGGTGCTGAGGCTGCACTCACCCGCTTGAACAGTCTATGGTCCATCAAGGGGCTTGGCATAAACAGCAAAACAATACCAGACAGCTATTAGCACACAGTAGGCACTGTGGGGGAGGGGGTGAGTACAGGTGAGCGCCAAATACAGTGAGTGGAGGGAGGTGTAAGGGACTATTTCTAAGCAGCCAATCTTTCAAACAAACAGGAATTAAACTGAACAAAGAGCATGTGTGAAACCAATAAGTTATGTCTCACTATTAATCTGACCAGAAACCAACCCATGTGCCACTATCTGAGTATGTTCTGATTTTTTAACCAGTGCTGGGGCGGCGTTATTTTTTTAAATTAATAATAAAAAATGATTGTAGCATTTTTTTTACTCCTGCCTTACACATCTGTTTTTCGTAAGAAGGTTTTATGATTGTGCCCTGGAGGAACCAGATACTTAATGGCGCCTCTTTGAGCTCTTGCTGAAGTTACTTTCAGTCTAAAAACGGTTGGTGGCCCCTGAACTAACCCAGTAAAACATTAGTTTACCTCTGTTAAACGTTGCCTGTGTGTGTGTGTGTTAGTGTTAATGGGTTCATGTAGGATTTTTACCTGTGGCGACACCGACGTAGGAACCTCATGATCTTCCTGGCAGCTTGATCTTGTCTCTTTGTTAGCAGACTCCCTCTGTGAAAACACCAAACAACATGAATCAGGCACCACTTTCATACAGACATGACTTCCATGTGTTGCTTAGGAAAACAATGTAAATCTGTTGAAACATTATAAAGTACTGTATTGCTTTTCTTAAAAGATAAAGAACATTTGTTTATTCCCTTTTGCCTTTTTAATTTCCCTTTTCCACATGTGACACACAGACAGGTTAGAAGAACTGGTTTCATTTGACTCTGACCTTCCCCCTATAACAAGCAATAATTAAAAGTGTTGAATCATAACCTGCACATCATCACTCAGAACCAGTGATGCATTAATCCTGGTTTTGCTGCCTTCTACCTGTGATGTAACTGATAAAAACAAATCTAAATAAATTCAAATCAAACCTCTCCTGTCCAATCTGATTAAATTCTCTACATCTTTGAAAGTCAGGAAACAATATTTTATTCTGAAAAATAATCTGTGGAATTCTTTGGGTCCTATTCGTGAACAAGATCTATTTCTCTTCAAACAGGACCAATAATAAAACTCCTGCTATTAATTTTGTAGTAGGCAGCATGATATATGGCTACTGTCTCTGACCTACTGTTTCTAGCTCCATAAGTTATTTCAGTGCATGGCCTTAATTTGTGGCACAGAATCTACCTCAGTTTGTGCTGCACTAGAGCAGCAGCTGCCCCGTGGTGGTGTGGCTTCAGCCTCCCAAACTCCTTGTAGCTGCGGTAATATTGCTGAATAAGCACAGCAGCCCTCCTACTCTGCTGGAACTTCTTCTGCTCATGGTAGCTGCGAAATTTACTCTGGATAAGGATGGCGGCCTGCGTCATCTTCTTATAAAGTGCATACTGTAGGTGAGAACAAAACACAAATAAACAAACCAAAAGACTGTGTTTAACTGTTCTGTAGATGAAATCTTTAGCATCTCGTCACGTGGAATCATTTTGTGTTTGCAGTCAAACGTTCTGTACAGAATTGTTACCTTCAATGCTATCCATGTTAGCTTGCAAACAAAAGAAGGGACAGGATGTGAATTATACATTACAATACAATTATACAACTCTTCATCATAGGAAAATTGTTCAAGTAGAACAAATTTGTATGGTTGTTTGGGATGTAACCATCATGAAAAGGTTGAAGATTGTTTAAATAAAAAAGTGTAAGGAGTAGGTTGGGTTATGTAAAAAAAAAAAATCACTGGTCAAACCATAACAATATTACAGCAAAGCCATTGGTTGTGACCTGTTGGTAGAGAACCAATATTTAAACTACCGTAGTCTTTAGGTCTTTGTTAAAAATCTGATAAAAAGCGTGTGTGGATTTTCTGATAACATGACCTGGATGAATCCCTAACGATTGCTGGGTCTTTATCTGTGGCAACTCTTTGCGATGCCTACCTGTTTATATTTCTTGTAGCAACGTTGAATAACAGCAGCAGCTACTTCCTGTTGCTCTTGTAGCGGCCGTCCCTGTTGAAGAGTAGAGTGGAATAGGTCAGAGGCCAGGGTAAGACCTGGTTATCACTACACAGGAAATCAGTTGCTCTTTCAAGTCCTGCTGAGGTCTCCTGGCGGCAGGCAACTAAATGCCAACCTGGAAAGAGACCACATCTTGTGCACCCCTCCTGCCTCCCACTGGAACAGTGAGATAGAATAATTGGCCAAAGGTCTGTCTCAGCATCAGATGACACAACAGATACAACCAACACAACAACAAAATATATTTGTTTGATGATAATTGTCAAACTTAAGTTGCTCTGTGGGTGAGGAGCAAGTTTGAGAATGTAAACAGGCAGAGGGAGAGGAGAAGTGAGTGGAAATGCGGGTCATAAACAGGCATGTGCACGTTGAGAGGACAGAGAGAGAGGACACAGACTTAATAATCTATCTGGAGCAGGGACAGAAGGGAAAAATGCATCGTTCCTTGAAGCAAGGCCATGCTCTGCTCAAGCCACGTTCCCATGCTGAAACCACAGGGACAAGTTTGCATGTCTTTTCTTTAGTTGTCACATGTATACCAACAGAGAAACAGAGAATGAGACAAATAAGGACAGGAAATGGCAGTAATATCAAAGCATGATTAGAAAAAGTATATCACCACATGTTGATGAACTGTATTGCAACCATGAACTCTACTGCCTAAATCACAGCTCCACAGCCTGGAACCAAACAAAAGGCGAGTTCCTTAAATCGCAAAACAAAACCGTACGACAACTGTGACCCAAACGACACGGACCCATATCGATGGGCTTCAGAGCACACAACACAAGGCGCCAGGCCTGTACCTTGTACTTGCGGAAGGCAGTTTGGACGAGGCGAGCCGCCTCGTACAGCTCTCTCTGCTCTGGGTCTGAAAGAGTCAGCTGGGCCAGGTCTCGTTCCACCTTGCTGTTAGAGGCATTGATGAACTCACTCCAGTCAGCAGGGGAGGGCAGTGCAGATCTTTCCAGAGGACCTTCTCTCAGTGGGGACCCTCCGGGACTGAGACTGGGATTGGATGTTGGAGTGAGTGGCTCATTATAGAGAGATCTGAGAAAACAAAGAAGAGGAACTTCAGTAGGAGCTCTTTACCA
This sequence comes from Paraplagusia blochii, assembly GCA_016785265.1. NCBI lineage: Eukaryota > Metazoa > Chordata > Actinopteri > Pleuronectiformes > Cynoglossidae > Paraplagusia > Paraplagusia blochii. The sequence continues at coordinate 45,486 of JAFBJS010000172.1, forward strand.
TGTTTATATACAACCTCCAGAGAGATACTGTACAACTGGGCTAAAACAATTATGACTGATGGCTATTTTCATCAGATTTTCTTTCTTCTTTTACACTGGGTCCATTTGTATAAAATAAATAAATAAAGTGAAATAAATAATAATTAAATAAAGTTCACAACGTGTACCTTAATGTTAATGATGATCTATTTTCAACAAAGTAATTTGTATACACATATAGAGTCATGGAAATGTGTTTTCTTGAATCACTAGTTAATTTTAAAGCATGACACCACTAAAGGTATTATCACCTGGGACGTGGAGAAATACTGTTTTGATATAAGGACTCAAGTAATTTTGTATACTATCAGATAAGCCATGGAAAATGGCAAGATGTTGTTCGGTTGTACAAATGTACCTTAAGTGGTCACAGGCATTAAAATGAACAGAAAATAGAGGGGTACAATAGGATGGTCTGGTCATTTTCCCTTGACTGCACTTCTGAGATAAAAGGGTTTTTGTTGCTGCTCACCTCAGGTGTATGATGCTTGGCAGCTGTTCCACATCTCCTAAGTAGCTGGCCAGCCAGTTCATGGTGTTGCTGACACCTGTTGTGTCCAAAGGAACAGAGTCCACTGCAGCAAAGTTCTCCCTCTTGATTCTCTCCGGCGTTGCTTCAATGATGTGTTCGGCCAGAGTCATCATGTTGACCTGCATTGTTTAGGATAAAAAAATAGATTATATAGATACTCCATGAAAGCATGAACTGGGACAACTCTAAAGACGTGGCTGAGATTTAACTGTCTCGCCCTTTAAAAGGATGTTTAAATCAAAGTTCTTCTTTTTAAATTGTTGAATGAAAGAGACTGAGTGAGTGAGAAGCTGTAAACCTACATCTTCACCGTAATTATGTATTTGCTCAGTTCTACAAATTTGCTTTTCGCTTTTTGTCTTCATCCACTCACCTGTAGGTCATCCATTTGTGTCAGACAATCGTGGTTCTCCAGATCTTCCCGGTAAGCCAACAGTTCGGTGTCAGCCATTTCTCTATCAGACATGACAAGCATGCCTAGCTGTTCCCGCTGACGCAACCGGTTGACAAGTTTCTCCTTCCCCAAGCTGCTGCTTCCACTGACCCCGAGTGTCTTCCTGCCCAGGCCACCACCGGAGAAACTGTCTCTGGAGGTCCACCTGACTGTTCCTGTGCAGCTTCCAGCTGACAGGCCCTTTTCTGAACTCAGGCCTTCTAAGGACAGGCTCTTGGGGCTGGAGGACAGTTTATTGAGCTGCTGCTGCTGCTCCAGACTTAAAGGAACTGACATGGCCTTGTTGGGCCGTGTTTGAGACAGTTCTGGGTTGGGTTTATGTTTTTTAGCCAGAGGGAGGTCCCTCTGACCCTCACTGCTGTAGTAGTTGGATGGCTCTGACCTGGGCCGTCTAAGGTCTTAAAAGGGAAAATGAAAAAAAAAACAGACTTTAGCTTTCAAATATATATAATATTATATATTCGGGGACATTTAATTTAGGTACATTTAAAGAGGTTTAAGTCAGATAAGTCAATCTTAAACTAATCTAAGTGTAAAAACCGAGTCCTACCTGGATTTAGGCTGGTGGTGGTGGATGTAGTTGTTGTGGAGGCAGATCCTCCTTTCTTGCTGCTGGGTGTCATTACACTTTCATTCGCCCAATTGACCATCCAGCTGTCTGTTGTAGGGGCATCTGGGCCAGGGGAGAAAGACATGCGGGTGGAGGGTGGAAGAGTGGCTGGTGCCTGCTGCTCTTCCCTCTGTAGTTGCTCCAGACATTCGGCCAATTTTGTGTGCCCACGAGAACGAGCAATTGACAGGGGCAAACGTCCCAGAGAATCAGGGATAGCCAGAGCACGCCGGTCCCATTTGTACAATACAACTGCTGCCTCCAAGTGACCCAGTGCACACGCCCACATCTGGAAGGAAATGGTGGAAGACCATGTGAGACTTTGAGACAAATATTTTTCTTTTTTTTCAACAATTGTTTGTCCCTTGTTAACAATTAAGTGACCTGTATGAAGCATAAAGTTGCATTGCAGGTAAACTAGGTTAACAGATTTTATTTAAAATTACTACTAATAATAATTAAAGGTAATTAAAGCTTGAACTTCAGAGACAATCAAGTGTTTTTCTTCAGTTGTGAAATTGCGGATGCCACCCACTCAACAAACGGTGATAACAGAGGCCATGTTTAATTAGTGAGTCACCCAATATCCCTTTACTTTATTTTAACACAAATAAAGATAGTTTAAAAATAAAGATTACTATAGTTGCAGTTTTGCAGGTGGAAGATTTGCGACTCAACACTCTTTGGGCTTTTGTCAGATTTTTTTCTGTTCTGAACATTTCCAAAAGGAAACAACTCCAATTTGCAGACGTAGCAGCTGCAACACAGAGCAATCTTTTTTTCTACAAAGTCATTTATATATGTACAGAATAAAGCCTGGCAATGTCCTGCTGGAAAATCAATGAAGTTCTCAGGGGGCATATTTGATGTAATGTCAGACTCAGTTAACTGATAATTTCCTTAAGTAATCCTAAACCTCTGGGACTATTTCCATCTTGGTAGCATGGCATTTCTAATGGAATACCACCTAAGGATTTTAAGATGATGCACATTTAGTAGCAGTTTCCACTCTTGCAATGTTACAATAGAGCGTGACAACAGCCGTAAAGGTGAAAGAGTTGACACAGATGTAAAATCCCTCAGAAACAATTTTCTTATACTGATAAAGGAATCGAACACAGGACATGTCACTACACGACGTAACCACACGATTGAGCTATTTTTAAAAATCTTATCAAAACACTAGTTAATTATTACTCTAAGAAGTCATCTTGACCAGTTCAACATCGACTTGGTGGATCCTTCCAGTATTACATGCTAAAGTTTACAGCCATTTATTAGGATGTGTTCATCAGATGACGTAAACATTTGTAGACTGATGTTCATTTCTTACCAGGGGTGTGCAGGAAAAGTGATCTACATTCAGAGGGTCCACTTCCAACTCCAAATCAATGCTATCAGCGTGCTTAGTGCTATACAGAAGAGAGAAAACAATTAGCAACTCATTGCCATTTGGTGTGGTACACGGCAATTACAAACCAAAGCACCATTACAGAGTATTTTGTTCTCACCGCCACTTGATTAGTGTCTGGATGAGTGTGGCGTAGCCCTGGCCTGCGGCCAGGTGAAGCAGTGTCATGCCTCTGAAGGTCTTAGAGTGGATTAAATGTTTGGACTTGGCCCAGCAAGCTCTGCTCATCATCTTCTCACAGACTACCACGACACGACTTTCGAAGGAGCTGCCAGCTTGCATCTGGCCAGATACACACTGCCAAACAAAATAGAACAAGACATTGTTGACTGTTCTAAAAACCCCTTTAATAAACTATGTTACTCTATGTGCTGAGGTTCTGTCATGTGTTGCCTCACACTTGTACAACACTCCCGGATGTGGCTTGTTACCTGTGACTGGCTGTTGTTGCCTCCACTTCCACCACCGCCTCCACCTCCTCCTCCGGTCCCTCCTGTCCCCCCTGTTCCTCCACCAGCTCCACCACTCCCTGTACCGCTCGGCTGCTGGTGGCTGGCCATCTCTGCCATCCTCCTCTCCATCTGCTCCAAGCGCTCCAGGATAGACATTCTGAACTGGTTATCTGGACGAACAGTGAGACACAGAATCGGGAGAAGAAGAATAAATGTCAGCAGACGAGTAGCATTTAGAACGAGGAAAAGGAAGAAAAGAAGCAAGATGTTCTACTTTGCTATAACCATTGCATACAATCCCTTGTTCTGACATGACAAATTATCTCAGGGTCTGCACCACAAAGTGCTTAGAACAGCATTGAATGTCACAGTGACTCGGGGCTTAAAATCATGAGCCAAACAACGCTTCCACAAATGCATTAAACCAATTTGTGTAGTTCTACAGCAGTGATGAAAATTTAATTTCCTTTTTCACAGCAACATACACAAATCCCAGTAATAACTATTAATCTCCTGTGAAATTGAGTGACAGGCACCAGCATTAATCATAAACTTCATCATAAACAATTGACTTCACTAAAAATAACCTTTCAAGGCCCATCAATCACTGGCTAATAGCTTCCATCACCGAAACTCCTGCTGCCTCCTCTCCTTAACTACTTAAGGCCAGCCACAGCCCACTAACTCAGGTCCAACGAATGAGCAATGAGTGTGGACAAGCTGAAGGCATCCACCCCTTCAGACAGGCGATGGGGGGTGTGTACAGCTGACAGTCCTATCCAGCTGATTAAGTGCAACCCTTCATGACCAAAGATTCTCTACGCCCGTGTATTTGTTGAACAGCACAACTAATAAGTAATGATTCAATCACAGGCTCGACCTCCAGAGAGTCCCTGACATCAAGGCTGCTGAACCCGTCAAGGTGGACGGCACAACAAAGCAGTTAATTTAGAGGCAGCTGCTGCATTAACCTTGTGCCAATGTTGTTAAATGCACTGTCTCTCGTTTACTTGTCACACCTGCCGGAAGAAGATCTTCTTCTCCAAGTGGAAATGTGAAACATTTCACTTTACTTGGGGCCGTAATTGCTATAAACAGACATATAATATAATTTAAAGCACATAAAGACATAATTTATTACACATAAAGACATAATTTATTACATAATTTCATTCAGTAAAAATCTAAACAAAAGCACTTTTTGATACCAAAAAATATTCTTGCTGCCAGAAGGAGGTTTGGTTGAAGATGCAAAGATACATTGATACAAAGCTGAGTAAGGACTGGCTATGAAACAAGTCAGAATGACGAGTCCTGACCTGTAGGAACGATCCCAGCATTGTGTGATACACACTTACATGCAGAGATTGCTATGTACAGATCATGGAATGGGATGGGCACACAGAGACCACTGCAGCAGGGAGTACAGAAGACTGCATTAGCATTCCCCATTTAGCCACTATGAGGCCGTTTCTGTGGCAACCTGCTGCCGAGCGGTAACTAGGCGACAGGAACATGGCTGTGTGTGCATGGTCTGCCAGCGTGCTATTGGCTTATTGATGAAGGGGAGGAGAAGGACTGAGTATACCAGCAAGAAAAAAAAAATTAAGAGAGAAAGGCAAACAATGGAGAAAATGGAGTCCATAAATCTTCTTTTCTGTGCTTTTATGCACTTTCAAAACTCGCTTTTCAGCTTGATGGCGTAGGTAGGGACCTAATGACTCTAAGTGGGGTGCCTTCACAGCATGACCCGGTGACATTTGCGCTTGGCAGTCACGGCTCAGTGCTCCGTGGAGAGCTAATGTCACAATCCAACCTCCTATAAGCCACTGTGAAGGAGGTCAAGTAACTGTAATGATTGGACAGAAAAAAAACATTATGCCACTGGCAAATGACCGCTGTCAGCGGCAAAATGGTGCACTGTGAATAATGGACTCAGAAGACAACAACTCTGGGTTCTGCCTCCCATTCCCCTGGGTGCTATAGACTGCATAAGTGAGTGTGCTGTCAAATCTGCAGTTGACTTTAACATTAAGACAGTCACATGCCAAGATCCTTCCTCAGACAGCTGAGGTGAAGAGTTGATGCCCTGCTTCACACCGGAATCTGGTGCTTTGAGTGGGTTCAGAGCAAAGACATGGGCCACGACGCCAGTCCTGAGGTTATGCTCGTCCTATCCCACCGCCTTACAGGTGGCCAGAGAGGTAGACAGAGGGATGGCGAGGGAGAGAGGGGATAGTTAGCGGTGGGCTGACATGTCTTTGTTCAGACCCAGTGCTGCAGTGTGCTGCAGTGCAGATGATGTCATCTCCACCTGCTGCCTGCTGCTCCAAATGCGATGCACGTCCACTGCAGAGGGAGGATGGGGGAAGAGATGAGTGGGCGGAAAGAGGGAAGAAACGAGGAAGGTGAGCAGCCAAACAGAACTGTAACAACAGTGTGACGTTGCCAGAGTCCTCCCACATTCTGGTTTACTCCCTTGTGACGGCGTGTGGCAGACGTGGCCACACACACGCACATTTGTTCAGAGCGTGACATTCTAATTTTTTTTTTTCAAACAATTGAATATATTGAAGTGTTGGACATTGATGGTTCGTGTAGCTAAATGTAAATGTGCACTTTGCAAAAGTGGTTTCCAAAGCGTGAACAAGTTTACGTAAATGGAAGCTCAGTTTTGATTGGTTGTGCATTTACAGGATGACTCCACTGTTGGAATACTCTGAAGGACTTGTAACCCTTTTTTCGAATATAATAGAGTATCACATTTAAAAGGGAAGAAGTAACTTTAAAAATAAGTTATTTTCTAAAATTTCTATTTTCGATTTTTTAGTTGTGTGATGCCAGTGGTGTGTAAGCATGATTTTGTAAAGGAAGGTCTTTCCTACTGTGTTGGTGACCTCAACCATTCACCACATTGTCTGCCAATTCTGATGCCCAGTGTTGAACGAAAAGGCTGACCCCTCCTCCTATCCCTTCCTGCAGCTTGCTTTATCTATATTTAGCCCTCACTCCAGGTAGAAGATACTCAAGGTGTTCTGAGGTTCTAAGGTGTGACCCCACACTGGTAAAAGGTCATTACTTCCTGCGCAGGTCCATGAACCTTTCTGTTGACCTTTTGTAAAGCATAATAAATAGAAAATTTAATTAAGAGTAGAAGTAAAAGTGCACTCATGATATTTTAAACCCTTAAAGGTTGTTGATAATTTCATACTTCACTTTCTCTTCTTTTTAACCTTTTCTTACCCTCTAACAGCATTAGTGAAGCTCCCTTAAGTTACATGCCCCCCTTACTGAAGACCTCTTCGGTATAAGATCTTCTAACGTTCACTACATGGCAAAGACGCACCTCTTGTGACCGATTTCTTAAATGGCATTGACTGCCCTCTTGTTCTGGTCCAATGTTGGCGGAGCCATCCGACCGCTGACGCACAGGGACAATCACAAGTTCAGTTTCAGCTGAAGGTACACTGTGCAGCAGGAGCAGTGTAACATGCGCTATGCATGATTAAACATGCTCACATCTGATGAGCAGGACATTTGCTGCTGTTGCTTTTTATTGTTTTTCTAACCCCAACCAAAGGACAGGGGCATCTTTAAAAGGATGGCTAAGGGGTAAAAAAAAATCTAGTAAATTTTCAGAAACTTCTCATTGGAAGTTACACTGGGGAAGTTAGGAAATATTCCAATCATCTACAAACACAACTGTAAATACTGCATGTTTGTTTAAAACTTGCTATTTCAACAAAGCAGGGAGATGTGAACCACAATAATGTGAGCTCCTGCCATGTGACCGTCTTTCATATATGGTCCATCTGTCTTGCTGCTCCCTGCTGCAGCTGAACCTTAACCTCAGCTATGCTCCCACAATGTGCATGTGCTGTATCTTGAATTTTAGTTTAATATAAGAGTGTTTTTAAACTGTTTTTCAGAGCAGTGTACTTAATTTGTTTATTCCCCTTCTCCAACTCTCATGTAAGTGTGTGGGAAAGAGTAATAGGGTCTATGGACGGTTGATAACAGTGTGGGGAGATTTTAAAAGGGGGAAATGTAATTTATTAATATGATATTTATCTTGCCTCGACTTCACAAACTTCCCCTATTGCCTTTCTGTATAAATTTTTTTATGGTTTCAGAAAACTGTCTTGCAGCATCACATTCAAGGGAGCTAAGCTGCTCGCAATCAATCTGGTTGATTTTCTGCTCAATTCCCATAAATTCATGTTAATTTCCATTATTCCCATGGTAAGTTGCCAACTTTGAAAATTTTCCGATTGTGCTGTAGTCCTTAATTAGGAGAGAAAAACATGGGCCAAGGCTTTAAAACCATATCTAATGGCTTTGTTCTCATATGACCTGTATAATACCATGAACGTGGCAGCAGCTTATGAACTGGTTGACATATATACACAATAAAAGAAAGAGATGGTTGTTTATTGAGATTATTATCAGATCCATTATCCAGGGTTCAGCGTTTGGTAATGGTTATGAGGCACACAAAGGCTGAATAACAAAGTCTGCAGCTCCTTTAAGAAATTGATTAATATTTGTGCTGCACAATATCCTTGCACAGCAGCCGTCACGTTTATGGACAAACATTTTGCTGAAGAAACCACAGGTGTTTACATCTAGTCATGCAGCTATTTTTTTCTCACTGCAGATCCAAACGTGGCTTCTTCATTTATAATCTGTGCAGATACAAAATGTTTTCACTCATCCCTTGTCCTGGAATGCCTTCTAATCACTTTTACATGGCGAATGTCGGAGACCAGGGGTGGGAGGACATCTTTAATCTGCTCTTCTCAGGCATAAGTTATGTTTATTTCAATCAACCAAGGGGAGAACATTATTATTTTTCCTCAATCTGGACAAAGTCTTCATCAGACAGACTAAAGGACAGCCTCTCTTGGCCTCTGTGAGCTGACTGTGTGGCTTTTTTTTTACTGTGCACAGAAAAAGCTCAGGCCATCTGGCAGAAACAGGCACAGCTGGATAACAAAAGCGTCTAATAAACGTTGTTGTTGTTGCAAACTCACAGATAATAGCTTTATTTGCATCTTATTACTCTTTTCCCTCCCAATTTAAAAACATTGTAAACAGAGTAATAATCAATCAAAGGTGGCATTATGATATTTGTGACAGATGGACTCAATGTTGTTGTATTTACTTGTCTGAACTACTAGAGCTCTCTGCTCAATTGCAGTTTGTAGATGGGTGGAGAGGCTCCCGTCACCTCGGGTTTGTCAAAAGTTTGTGATGAAAAATGCATCCAAAATGCGAATGTGTGTGTGCAGTGGTAGAAAAGATCTCAGAAATAATTTGACAACAACAATAAAGGATAAACAGAAAAGAGAACATGGGCATAAATAAACAAACCAAAAGGTAAAATTAAGGAAGGGCTTACACATCTGCCTTACATTCCACAGGGTCTGGAATTGAGCTCCAGAGGGATCACATATTACAAATAGCTGCCTGTGGGTGGGACGGATAAGGGACTTAACTATAATTATTTATTTTATTTTTTATCTTCAGTTCAACCTGTCTGCAGCAATGATGCTTTAGACACAATGCTCATGTTAGCAATATTGATTCAACACAGAGAGTTTCCCCATTATATTGTTGTAACTTCAGTTTGCAGAAGTTACAACCCAGATCAGACCTGGACAAACTGGTTATATCCCAGTGAGCTTCATAATCTGATCCACCAATCTTATCCAAATTATACTATTAATTTACATTATCATTATCATTTTGCCTTTCACCTGCAATGCTATCATTTGCCCAATATAATGCGTAGATAAGGCTGAGAGTGTTTCAAGATTTTAGCCTTTGTTCTTTGTTGACTTTTACACATCATTAATCATAATTCAAAAAAACTGACCTGGCCCCAGTGTCAAATTTTAGGACCGAATGTGGCCCACAAGTCAAATTATTTGCCCAGCTCTGCCTCAGAAGATCCATCAGTCCATCACAGGGTCAAACACAGAAACAACCATTTTACAGCCAAACTCATACCTATTGAGGATGAACAATAAAACTAATGGGCATATTTTACAAGCCTGGAGTTAAACCAACAACCAATTTACTACAAAACCTTTAGCCCAGCTTTCAGCTTTGTTCTGTCAGACAGAGGATCCCTCAACTAGTTGGACAGAGAAAAGATATATAGTCACCATTACGGATTTTCTAGGTTAAATCACTCTAAACAAAAGGTTGCGGAGCATTTATGACACTCCTCTGTGCAGCCATAAAGGTAAAGCAGCTCTTAACCTGTTGGCATTTACCTACCTATTTGGTTCACTGTGAGTATAGACAAAACAGTGAATAGATCCGCTGTGTCACTGTAGAGGTAAAATGTCATGTGTGCACACCGTAGGGATTTGCTGTCACTCACTATCCCGCTAATGGAGTGATTCACTATTGGTTTTTCTCCTGGGAAGAAGGGGAGTTTGATTTTCCTTACAGATGTTCGATTGATACAGTACCAGCAGCATAGCATTAACTTCCTATTTATGTCTACAGCCGTACTGCTTTTGACACTCCAGCAGCAGGAAAACGTGCAAATGAGAGATAACTGCAGTAAGAATTTCAACATAGAAAATTCTAGTATGTAGCACCTCATCCCAAGGGAAATTATATCTCCAATGTCTTCTATTATTAGAAGGACAACACAGTTAGATCACATGCAATCTTGGGATTTAAAAAAAAAAAAATTCTAAATAGCGACTTGGATCTTACTGCACCTTTAAACAGAAAGGAGAAGAAGGTCGAGCAAATATTCAAGGCTTTCTCCGTCCTCTTCGTTTATTCTGTGATGCTATTCTGTAGGTTTTTAAAAAAACTTGTGAATGCAAGCATCAGTATAAAAAATAGTGTAGTACCAGTAGAAATGTTGGGGGCAGTGGTGTGCAGTATAACTCAGTGTCTCCATTACAGGGACAGCAAGAAGAAGACAATGACAGAAATGGAGAAACTTCTTCAATTTCAACACAGATCCCCAATCTTTTTCTTTGCTGTTTCTGGCATTAATCAGGAACTAACAGGTATCTCAGCACTCACGTGCATGTGGATATATGGCTTCAATACCATGCTAAGTTGAATCGACACACAGTATGTAAACAATGTCCCTGTTGACGAATGTTTTCTAAAAGAGGAGCAGACAAGCTTTGTTAAAGATTTGGATGCTAGCTACTCAACATGAACAATCCTGCTCTTTTCATGTCTGTTGATTTTGCTGTTACGCACTCTCTTTAAAGCAGAATTTGAATAATTTATTTGACTGCAAATGGACATACTTTTCCTTCTCTCTTTATATGTGATTTTCAATTGTTTCATATGGAAAAAATATAACCAATGTAGGATATAGCACCTTTATACGGTTAGCCAAATCAAGTACACATTTGATAGGATGGGCACAATATAATTACTCCGTGAGCCAGCTTTGGGCCACGGGCCTGAGTTTGACACACAATATGTCTCATTTTTAATGACATAACCATACAAACATAGTCTACTCTAAAAACTTGCAATGAAAGTAGGAGAGGAAAATTTTAAGAGCGAGACAGAGAACTTGTGAGGAAGAAAAAGCTACTTAATGTTGATTTGACATAAGTTATGTTTGGACTGAGACCACATATATGACCTATTTAATTTGGTCTTATGGCCACTTAGAGGGAAAGAGAGATATGAGGTGCAGCATGAGGGTCAGATGCTAAATCTGATAAGGACATTAAGTGAATGACCCACAGGAGCAGAGTGGAGCTAATGACAAGACAGACAACAATACCCTTATAAAAAACAAACTAACAACATGGAGGGATGTCCAGTTACTTGACGATGTAAACACATATCACACCTCTGAGAGCAACACCTTAGACAGTACACACACATTTAGAAAGGTTTAATCCACAGCATGAATCCTTAGTAGGATGGTAACAAGTCAGGTTCACTTAACTATTTCAGACTTGGTTTTAATATAAGCTGATTGAAGTATTGAACACAAAAACAGTCAGAAAACAAAAGCTACTGTGGAAAAAAGACTAATAATAAAAAATTTAAAACATACTAACATCATACTAAAGACTAAATCATTGAAACGTCCATAATTATATGTTCAATTAATTACACAAACTTATGAAATATAAAAGGAAGAAACATGAAATATGATAAAAGGAAGAAACTTTGGCTGAAGTCAAAGGAACTGCACCTACAAAGTAATCTGTTCTGCCTCTGCATCAGGCATAGAGATTGAGTGTAATGGGATCTAATGCAAGTGTAATTCAATACTAACACTTCCACCCCTATAACTGAAATGTGGTTTGGCAAAGTTCAGCCAAGACAAAAAAATAATTGTTCCTCCTGCTGCTGAACAAACCACTCAGCAATGGAGTGCTAAATGTGGGATGCTGCAATATAAAGCTTTGCAGTGGGTGAACAACGCATGGTAAAACATTTTGTAAAGCTTGGCGACATCTGTTATTTCTAGGCAAGCAACAGGTAGAAGACCGTACCTCCGGAGAGGAGTTGCTAAAATATTGGCAGCAGTTCTGCAGCAAAGCCTCGACTAAAAGCAAAGTTTCTCTCTCTCTCTGTGCATGTGTTGTGTGTTAATAGCACCTAATGATGGAGTACTCTGTTCTGAGTACTGAGTATCTGATTCCCCAGTTGATATGTTTAATAGGAAGTTGGTGCATTTGATATAATCTGCCCAAACTGAAACCTACACCACATCAGAACAGTTACAGACTGTTTTTCAAACTTGAACATCACAGATGTGAGGTGTCACACATATGAGCGACCGCTGCACGTGAAGCAGTACTACAATGATACAGTTGGTTTTGTGACCAAAAAGTGACCATAAAATTTCATTCTCAGCAGACAGCACTGAATCCAGAAAAGCTTTAAGGTCAAACCTAAATCTCAAAAACATATATATTTTTAATCACCTTAGGTTGTTGTTTAAAAGTAGACAAAAGAGATAAGTGACGGCTGTAAGTTACTGTAACATCCTCTACAATATTTCTATCAAGAAATAAACTCTGGCTTGAGGGACAATGTTCTTGTCCCTTAAGGCATCCTGAGTCTCAGACGTTATATTCGTGAATCAGGAGTTGGTTACTATCAGCATCAACTCTACGCTGTTCTGCAATGAGGCAGAGTCACAAGGAGACTTCCAGAAGCATAAATACATAAAAACAAGTACAGTAATGTATGGAATCAATAAGCATTGACCACAGTGAAGGAAAAGGTGAAACTTCAACTTCTGACATGACAAAATGCACACAACGTGTAGAAAGAAAAAGCACGCACAACACAAAAGCAGCACAGCACAGCACTACAGCCATAGGTTAAAGGTAACACTTCTAACCTTCTACTTTATTTTCCATTGGTAGAGTCCAACCCACAGAAAAAAAACTGCCTCTTTTGTCTTTAAGGAAATGCAGGTGTCATTCACTGGTATCCTGACCCAGAAGCGGTCCAGCCAAAGCTGCATTTCATGTTAACTGTAGTTTGGCTCCCACAGCCTGGCGGCCAGGCGTGTGCACGGTGTCATGTGGATTCAAAATGTGTGGAAAAACAGATATAAGTCCTGGATGTAGACAGAATCTCAGTCTCAACAGAGAACTCGTCAACAATGGAACAAAGTGAGGGAAAAAAGAGCGACGCGAGGAAAGGGTGGGAGTGAGAGAGGAGGAGGAGAACGAGAGGAAGAGCGCTCACCACTCTTCCTTCGCCAGGAGCCCCCTCCTCCTTTTTACACACACACACACACACACACACACACACTGGCACGGACACACACAAACACACTCTCTCTCCCAGTGAGTGGAGTAGTCGCCGCAGCCTGCAGTAAAATGACAAATAACGGTGCTGGGAGACGATGCGCGCACGTGCCGCCGGTAAACAGACGCCCTAATTCTCCTCTTCCTTCTGCTCCTCCTCCTCCTCAAGCAGCGACACCGATCATAACAACCGGCTCCTTCTGTCCTTCGTTGCTCTGTTCACTTTATTGTTTATTATTTGGCCAGTGAAACGTGTTTTTATTGCTGAATCCCAGGGCTACTCTCATCTGCGCGTGTGCTTGGCTCGGTTCACGGTGCGCCCTGACGCAGAGTCTCGGCTCAGACCGGTCTCGCTCTCTGTCGCCTCCTCAAACTGACTCCTCTGTCTGTTCTGTTTGCAGTAGTTGACCATGCTCACTTAAACACACCCACTCCTCCGCTGCTGCGTTTTGTCGTGCCGGTTTGTCACGCTATTGTCAGTCAGTCGGTGAGACAGCGCTCCCTCTGCCTGTGACTGTGAGCGAAGACGACGTGCTCGGCAGCAATTTGGACGTTACAAGCCAACCTCTCGGCAAATTGCTCGGGGACTGGTTGGGGTGGACGGTGAGGGATCTGCAGCTCCGAACCCTTCCTGCCCATGGCTCCATACACCTGCAGTGCTGCAGAGAGAAGCGCCCCCTTCCCCCACTCTGCATTATGACAAATCAAGGCAGGCAGGCAGCTGTGCCATTAGCACATCATAGCACACTGAGTCTTCCATGGGAGTACAAACTCACGGAGCTGTACCAATGCTGTAGTACACACGCACACGCACATGCACACGCTATTAGGATCGGGTGAGTGCAGCTGGTTAGGTCCACGGTTTGACGTTGGAGATCCACAGCTGAAAACAGCGTGTTTCTTTTTTTCTTCTCTGTCGTGCACGACCAAAGAAAAATAATCACTACACGCTTCTAGACTTCTGACATTATCGACGTGTGTAGGTGATTACAGTCTGCCCTACTTCTGACATAACTTATGACGTCTGGAACCCACAGTAGAAGTTCACTGTCCGGGAGTAAACACGGGCGCCACCGTCGCTGTCCACCGTGCGGTGGTGCTGAAGGTGCCGAACCGACGCGTGTCTACAGAAACCGAGGCGAACGAACGCGATTTTTCGGTGTTTATTTTCTACAGACCTGCGTGCGTTCGACTTGTGACTAACACACGTTCATTTTACATATCATGTACTTGCAACCACATTTTTAAGCCGGATCAATCTCCATTATATGAGACATTGATATTATTTCTGGTTTTTCCCCACATATCTTTCTACACGACGTGTCAGGACGACGTGACCCTCGATCAACCACACACACACTTCTATCCACGGCTCCAAGAAAACCACTCGCAGTCATTTTCGTTAACAGCAAATACAATTAAGTTCTTCCACTTCCTCAAATTAAAAATGTTTAAATTTGTGATAGGATGTAAGGAGTAAATGTAAGCAATGTAACAGGATGGGACGTGTCTTCCATGAGACAGCCAACTCCTCCTTAACTGGTTCTGTGAATGGGCCAGTGAGGCAACAGGGTATGAATGGCGGAGTGATCCACCGGTTCTGCTGTGCACGGAGCAGCCAGCTCTCGATTACTCAGCCCCCACTCCCTCATGAGCCGTCTGCAATGCAGCTGTCCTGTGAGCCTGCGTTTCACAATGCCCTACTTTATCCTGTCAAGGCTCAAGTACTGCAGCAATTCTTCACCATCAGCACGTACACACATATACAAACATTTCCTTAATTAGATTTAACGCCTCTTGACCTGGATTAAAACCTCTGAGAGGTCCACTATTGCAGCCCACACCACTCATAACATACGTTAACACAATTTATTAGCTTGATTGAGAAAGCAGTAGACATGGACATTTGGCCACTAACAAGTAAGTCTTCTGCAGCATCACAAAATAATCTGTAATCTTCATTTGCTGCAGAATATCGAAGCAGTATAAAGCAAAATATCAAATGTTTCAGCGTATCAACACTTTCTTGCCGCACTATTTTTAATTACATCACACAATTCATGTCATCGATGCCACATTTTTGTCAATCTGAAAACACCCTGGTCAGTTTAGGAATAGTTCCATTGACTACCAGGGTATCTTTAGTTCTGTCCTTTACATGGGCTGCTTAATCTGAAAGTCTATTCCTAATTGTTAAGTTTGTTAAGTGTGCAGCTTAGTGTTAAGTAGGACGAGCTGGAGCCACACTTTCCACAAGTGGATGTTTTCTAATTACACTAACACCGTGCTCCACAACAGAACATTGATTTCAGAACAGGAGGAGAAACGCTCAGTTGACTCCGGAGAAACATTCAGCATCAAAGTGCTTTATGTAGCTGAGCAAAGACAAACAAAAATGGTGGTTTAAAGATCATCTGACTTATTCATTTCAGTATAGATCATGTTTAAATAATGACTTCATAAACTTTCTGAGTAAGTTCCAAACACATTTTTATCCATCCTGACATTCTATTTGCGCTGCTTCGCTAACATTAATATTTGATGTAATTCTATTTTAAAAAGGATGAGAAATTTGGCCCAGTTTCACAGGGATAATGAAGATGTCTCAGTGAATGATTGTGAATGGCATTATTTAATTTAAAATCAAGTTGTAACAATTCTACCAATCACAGCTTTCTCAGCTTAACCATGCCAGGTTTTACATTGTTGACTTTCCTATTTGATGTGTACTCTGGAAGAATATTTTATTTCAATTCAACATTTCACCAAATGACTGAACAGTTGATCTCATCAGAAAACACCAAGAAACTTATTTCAACTCTAACACTCTTGTTATGCAACCTGTTGCTTGTCCAAATTCATTTCTTGCTTTGGGCAATCGCATCTGTTAAATGTCACGGTTGTGCTGTGTCTTATGTGCTTGAATGTGTCCTGTAAGAATTTATGGCCTCTTTCACTAGTATTTCTTGAACAAAAACAACAACAGTTATTGCTTTGCAAGCTTGGCTTTGTTGGCAAAGACACATCTCCCAGTAAATGGTAAGAAACAGCCAACAACAACAGCTGAATTCAAAAGCTCAGTCAGTCAGAGACACTTTAAATGATGTGACAGCCAATCGCACTGACGGATGGCTTCTACCTAAAAAAAAAACTAAGCTGTAGTTTCTGTTAAAGGTTATATGTCTTTATGTTTTATTGAATATATTTGTATTATATGTCCAAGCTTTACATGAGATAATGTTCTGAAGGATCTTCCAGGACATTCAAAACAAGATGGTTAGTGTCATTCAATTATGTGTTATGCAGATTCTATAACTAAACCATTTCTAGGGTCAATGAACCCTGGAATAAATGGCAGCAGTCATAGGGCAGGGGTGGAGGTTCATCATGGACAGCACCATCCCAGGGACACATACTACGACAATTATATTCACACTCACATTCACAGCAAATACAGTTCACCTTATCTTTATGATTATGGGCTGGGAGAAAAAAAATTTTTTTTGACCACTTCTGCCACCAAGTGGTCTCTTTGACAAAATTCATAACTCCCTAATATTCTCCAGATCAAAAGCATCCATGAAGCCAGCAATCTCTGCCTTACAACACAAAAAGACACATAAGCCGCTAACACACAGAAAAACATAGGATCATGGAAAAGCCTTATCACACAAACTAGAAACCCCCATGTTGTTAAATAATGTAAAAAAAAAGAAAAAAAAGAAAACAACTAATGGCAACTAAGAGCATGTTGGAGAGAGATATTGAGGTACGATCTGAAGGACTTACCATCCAGTGACAGCCAGTCGTGCTGAGATGATGGCAGTGATGGAAGAGCACGGGCCTTGTATTCAAACACCACAGAGTTTGAGATGATCTGGTTACTGATAGCCACTTGAAGAGTGACCAGGCCGGTGTCATGTGCTGGAGGCAGAGGAGAAAAGACGTGAGAGTCTGATGGTTACAGGTTATAAACCTTTTTTTACTACTGCTATAAAGAGGGATTCATAAAATGGCCAAATACTGCTGAAAAGAAGTTTTTATCAGAACACTTTTTAACTGTTGAATTATATAAATGTCCAATACAATATCCATCAAATCTAGACACCTAAAATTGTAAAAAAACTAATTGGTACATCACCCTTTGTTATGACAACATTTTTAGAAAAATATTTATACTTGTAAGAGTACTTCTCTAATTATAATTACTGTTCATACTTTCTTAAGTTACTGTGTTTTACCTGGACAGTAGCAACGCAGAACTCCGGGTTGGATGAGAGAAGCTGGAACTGTGATCTGGTCAAACAAGCAGCTGTAGTTTGAACTCGCCTCTTGCCACGGACCAGTGATCAACACTTTAACTCCACCCTTCAGAATCAGGGAGAAATGGGAGGAAAACAAAATTCAACAAGTGCTCACAACGCCATCTGGAGTTCAACGAGGAAAAAGCGCCACAAAAAACACACAGCTTCACCGTGCTGATCTCTGCTGCCATCGCGTGGAAGTTTCTGTGATTTACTCTAGCAAGATTCCAAGAAATTATTTTGGTAAGGTATCCTGCTGCCCTCTAGAGGTTCAAATTGGGGACTGTTTCAAATCGGGTTCAATTCGTTTTTAAAGTTGTTTTTCTTGACTGCGCATTTAACACCACTTTGTAATTTTTTCGCCTTGGTTTGTATTTTCATTTAGTTAAACATAAAATTAAGATTTACTGCAAACGTCCAAATTCTTGATATTGGAATGCTACAGTTACTATGAAATTACTATGTACATACGCAATTACGCAATACTGCCTGTCCCAAACTATAAAAATTTAAAAACCACAATGCGATAGACATAACACTGTAAATAATATTTAAATCTTACTGAATTCTATTTTATTTTTCTCTTTTGTGTGTTCTGTTGTTGTGTTGCTGCTGTTTAAAGTTGGTGCTTAATAAAATTCTATCCAATCCAATATTTTAAAACCTTTTTTGATTATTATTGGTATTTATCTAATCTTTATAGATTGTGGGTTTTAGACTTAAGTAATGTCCTGTGTCAAAGTTACATTATACAGTATAACTTAATTTTCCTCACTTCTAACCAGGTACACAAGCACATTTATGAACTCTGAGTTAAAAAAAGTATTTTTAATTTTCATCCTACAATTCCAGTAAAAGCTCAGTATTGTTCATTAAAGGCTTCTTGTTTTCAGTATTTTCTTCCTGCTTTACACCATTAATAATATTTGTATGGTAGTCAGCGAGCTGTGAGATCATTATTTAAAAGACCTTATTAAAAATAATCTTGCAAAAAACATTGACAAGTCTTTGGATTTCTATACAGTCTTCAAATGAATGAATGTTGCTCACCTCAGGGTAGGACCACTCGGGGGAGTAGTCAGTCACCATGAAGAGTCGTCCTGTGGCCTGCAGCATCCCTAGAGCTCCCTGGGCTACAGCTGCTGAGACCACCTCGGCTACATTCATGTAGGACAAGGACCCGGCGTCTCCCGTGTTCCCTCCTGCTCCAGCTCCTGTGCTCAGAGACTGGGGGCTGCAGCAGGGCTGAAGGCAAAGCTCTGAGCTGTTGTAGCCCGAGCCTCGAGCACCTCCTTCTTCCTGGCCTTGCTGAGGACCCCCTCCAGTTGTGCTCTGACCATCAGAGCTATGAGATGTGACTAATTGGTGGGTGTACAGTGCTCCACCGGCTGACATGGCAGTTCCACTACTATCCACCGAAATGAAGTCATTGATAAGGTCAGAAAACTGGTTTCCAAAAGATATGTCAAAGTGGTCCAGACTTATCTCCATACCTGTACCCCCAGCCACTCCATTACTGGCCCCACCCCCAAGTCCCTGATGGGTGCTTACAGCATTATAGAGTCCCTGGACCATGCTTGTGCTCTGGAGAAGAGGCTGCAGCTGTTCCTGCTGCTGGGACCGACTGCTGCTGTCACTGTTGCTGTTTCCATTATGGATGGTTACTCCCTCTCCACCTGTGCCTCCCCCACCACCGTCTGAAGCCTGTTGCAGGTAGTGCTCTGCACCACCTCCATCGCCATTCCCACAGGCCTGAATGTGATCTGCTGCTTTCAGTAGATTCTCTGCTCCATTCTCATTGGCTACAGCCTGAGCTGACGCCACGCTGCCAGGCTGCTCCAGACCCACCACCTCCTCATGTTCGCTGCCAAGTCCTTGGAAGGTCCCCTGGTACTGGAGCAGTTGGAGAGAACCAGTCTGGACAGAACCATCGGTGGTTGAGCCTCCGTTGCAATTGGCCCTGTGCTGAGTCTGGTGGCCCTGGTGGTGAGGGTGGAGGTGACCGTTGCTGCTAGGGGAGTCTGTCTTAACCACCTGAAGCCCCATGTAAGCACCCGTGTCATGGGAGTTGTGCTCCATCAAATGTGTTTTCTGGCCCATGGTGGGCCTCCCCTGCTGACTGTGGCTCGTCTGAGAGGCCTCCTGGAGGAAGAAGCTGGGTGAACGGTTCTGGTGCTGCATGTGTGGACTGGACATGGCCTGACCATAGTTGACGGTGTTGCTGTTGGAAGTGTAGTCTTGCTTGGCCTCAATGGCACTGAAATCCATCTGCTCCAGGGTGGTGCTTGGACTCAGACCGCCACCAGAAGGAAGCAGGGAGCCTGCAGGTGTGAGAGAAAGGCTGCCCTGGCCTGAGGCAACAGATGTCACAGACACCCCACTGCCACAGTTGACTACTGCCCCCACCTGGTAACCACTCTCCTTGGCCAGCTGCTGCTCAAATGACGTGTCCTCTGTCTTTATGTTCTTTACCAAAGCTGCGCTGAAGTTGTAGCCGTTATCTGAAATGCTAGGGGAACGCTGGAGACTGCCATTGGTGCTATTGCTGCCCACAGAAGAGGTGGAGGTGGAGGAGGAATTACCTTCAGTTTTCATGGCACTGCCTCCATATGTCTGGCCCTGCTTTGGGTTGTTTAGGAAGCAGTCAGGATCAAAGTTCATATTAGTCTCTGGGATCTTGATGGCTCCAGAATCCAGACTGCTGGACAGCACCAGTTCCTCAGACACACCAGCAGCAGACAACATGGAAAGGCTATCTCCACCCGCAGTCGTCCCAGGTTCCCCCACTCCCCCGCTCGGGAAGGCAAACTTGTGACGGTCCGAGGTCACAGACAGAACCAGGCCCTGCGAGGTGGCATCTGCTCCCATCAGGTGAGTGTTGGGACCGCCGGTGGGAGACATGCTGTAGACGGAGTCTCCTGTGACCTCAGACATGAAGACGTTCTGAGACAAGCCAGACATGACCGAGGCCACGTGGCTCAATCCCGTCACCACGGGGCTGTCGGCGATGTCTGGATCACTATTCAGGCCACTGCTGATGGAGACAGGCGAATTCTGGGTGGTGTCTGGAACCTCCACCTGGTTTGTGGATGACACCTCGGTGCTGTTCTGATGCAGCAGTACAGGCTTGTGAACCTTGCCATTGCGTTTCTCTCTGGCACTGTTCCCGCCTCCACCCCCGGAGCCTTTGCCTCCACCGTGGGTACTGTGCTCTGTCTTTCCCTCCGACACATCGTTGTTTTGGACCTCGGAGTGGGCACTGCTGTATCCACCGCGGGGGTCCACTTTTGGAGAGATGATGCGATGTTTGGCGCTGTTGCATTTGTGGTGCACACTGCTGCCTGCACCTATGTCAACAGAGACAAGATAAGGTTAGCGGACAGAAAAAAATAAGACTTTTGCATAGATAAGGAAATATAAACACAATCAGTAGAGTATTTTCAACAGTGTAGATGACAGTTGACAGTGGGGCTCACACCTACAGGCTATCCGACCAACAATTATTCCAACAAACAAGCGAGCAACTTTTCTGCCATTTTAACTGAGCTACAAGGAAAGACTGAGTAATGAGTGCTCATCCGATCCTCACTCTTCGCCTGATACCAAGTCAGCCTACAACCTCTGCCTTCTGTCCCATTTCGCTCAGTGTTTGTGGTCAATTAAGTACTCAACCATCACATTAGTGTTAGTGACTCAGAATTCTCCTCAGCTGAAAGCGCACAGGTTCTGACAGAGCTCCAAGGTTTGGGCAAAAGCCAAATTTTCCAATTCTCCGAAGTATAACAATAGAAAATAAAATATAAACTGACAATTTCTTTCTTATTTTTTCCTATCTCTCACGCTCATCTCTATCCCCCAAGCCACAGTGCTGTGCTAATATTACATGTTTTCTAAATTATTATTTTGAATTATCAATATAAATCTTTATATCTATTTTTTGATATTAAATTCTTTCTAGCATATTTCTGGGGGCTGGATTTTTTTTTATTGTGGAAAATACAATTGTGGTGCGAGCAGATGGACCAATGAGAGTTGTCGTGCATCAGACTGCACTTGCAGATTGGGGCCCCACTATATATAAAATATATGGTGTCAATTATTATCATATTTTTGGGCTATAAACACCTAAAATTACGTATTTAAAAAGTTATCAGTCAATTGGTCAAGTGGCCAACCACAGGCTGAACATAAATATGAAGATGAGCACTAGTGTTGGTTTGGGTTTATATGTGGTGAACTGCCATGGTTGTACCACAGCCTCATCTGTTGACAGTTGTGATCGGCACCACCTGCTACCTCCACCCTGCACCACCAAAAAGAAATGAGCAACAGCCAATTGCGATTCTATGAGTGGTCAAGATACATCCTGGTCACCTTGTCAGTGCTATAACTTATTCATAACATACATTCTATTCAAGGTGCCTTTCCACACGTTCAGTCTTTTGATCAACATCGGACCCACGAGCCAGCTTTTACCCAGGGTTCCTGTGCAGAGGCAGTTGTGAGTCCGGGGAGGTGGCTTGGTTTGGTGGCTGTCCAGAATCTGTTGCACTAACTGCTCCACTGAGAAGCCCGAGCTGCTGTTCCCATTGCTGCAAGTCCACTTGATGCCATGAACTGCCGAGAGGAAGGAGGGGAAGACAGAGATGCCAGTCAACCCAAGATAACACTGGTTACCCTGGCTTCTACCAGGATGCTCAAATGTAATAAAAAATAAACTGTTAAATAAACCAAACTTTTTATTAGTCTGAAACAGTGGTAGCTACATAAAAAATAACTAAATGTAACCGGTATGCTCGGCCTATATCAGAATCTGTCAATATTAGGATTCATTTGTTGTTTTGTTTGATTAGCATCTGTGAGGGGCCTGCCCTACCTCCACCTCGTGAAGGTTGTGGGTCCCAAGTAGCTTTAAATGGATGCCTTTTTTATGCTTAAGTTAATTAGTTTAGTTAATGTTATAAGAGTGTGTACTATTCATATACTATTATATTACAATTATAAATTTGGAAACTGGGTTAATCTTTTTTAATTCAACAAATAACATTTTAGGCTTCCATCCAAAAAAAAACACAAACAACTGCCTCATGCCTTCTACCCCTCAACTCTAACCCACACACCTTACATTCACAAATAAGCTCACACTGATGGTGACCCTAAAGCAAACAAGCAAGCATAACAAACACCCTTTTTTCTTTGCAAAACCTTTGACTAAATTTCTTGTTTCACACCTTCACTAAAAAGTACAACTCACACTGTACCACAACCACAGTGTTAAAATATATTTTTATTAAACTTCTATCTTTTCTTTTGCCCTGAAGCTACTCCATGCTTTCCTTCCATTTCTCAATGTCTCAAATGTGCTTTTTTTCCCTTAGTCAGGAATTCAGCATTTGTTTTCCTCTAGTTTCACCTCAGAGTGATGTCACTGCATGTGGGGTTCACTGTTCATTTTTTCTTCTGCTCACGAATCACTGTCTGCTCTGCGGCCTTCCTTATGTGACTGCTGATGAGCGTGACAGTAACATCAATCCTTTCCCCCTCCACCCTTACCCCCAACTATGACTGTGTTCTGACAGAGACCCCAGGGGAGGAACATCACCTAGCTGCTTCAACAAGGGTGGCTGCACCAGAAAAAGATTTTTTTTTTCCCTTGTAAAGCTCTTCTCCTGCCTTCTGTCACACTTGACTTGCATCTCCTAATACTTTTCTCTGCTCCACTTGCCTAGAACTCAGCACATCTGATGAGACAGATAGTGTTTTAGTCGCTGTAAAGATTTCAGTGACAGTGATACGTGCTGTTGTATTTAGGCTCTGGACTGGGAAAGAAAGATAACTGCAGAGGTGAAACAAATTAGCATTATCAGACAGAATAAGTCAGTGTTAATGCAATGTTAGTTGGTAAATCTCGTCGGCAATAACGTGTAATTTCGGTAATGTTTTTTTTAAACACCGTAAAAATTGTAGGGTTGGCTATACTCATTTTCTCCACTAGGTGAAGCTATATGCTAAACGGAATATGAGCCAGGCTGCCCACTGACAAAACAGAGCTGCAGATACAGACAGAAGTCGAGTTTCTATTGGTTGTAAGTTAAAATGTTTTTTTATTTATCTTGGTCGCGAATGTAAACAGTTTTAGTACGAACCCTCCGCCATCTTTCGAACTTAACTGTTCATTTTCTATGACTTTATCTTTTGTTTTAAACTACGGCACCATTAGCCACTCTGTATATTGTCAGTCCACTCTACATTAACTTTCTGTTGTTTTTAGTGTTAACATCGTCATAAACTCACCTTCCTTTACCGAAAGTTGAACGAACACGACGGAATGTTCAAGAATGCAGAATAATAATCCAACATTAACGGTCGAGACGTCAGTATTTGTTACGTCATGCCGAGTGAAGAAACAGCCAATCAGAACCGTCTATTGTCAAAAGAGCGGGAAATTTAAACAAGAGACGTAAGGGACAGTACTGCAGTGTTCGGTATCGACCCGTATTATATCAGAGACACACTAAAGTGTTTAAGCAGAGGTATCAACACATTTTGTTTTTTTTTACTATTTTGAAATAAAATAAAGGGACTGCATTAAAATTGTCATTACTATTTATATCACCAATAAAAATGGGTATTGCAATAGAAAATATAATAATATTATCCTGTCATGTTTAACTTTATGTACAATTAAATAACATTTATTCGTATTTTTTATTTATTTAATTGTATTATTTGAAAAAAAATAAGATAAAAAAGTGTGAATAACATAAATTTACCTGCTGCTTAAATATTTTAGATCACATATATTGGCAATTTTTTTTTTGTTTGTATTTAGAAAAAATAATGTCCACAACATTGGAATTATGAAAAGTGTGAATAACATAGATTTACCTGCTGTTTAAATATCTTAGATCTCATAAATTGACAGAATTATTTTTTTTTTATATTTTGAAATAAATAATATCCACAACGATTTGTGATTATCCATTTCAAAATCTGTATTTGCCTTCATCTGAGAACAAAGACGATGGAAACAGAGCACGGAGAACATTAAATATGTGGTGATTTAATGTAGGTTTATCAAAGCTGGGAAACATGAGACTTTTCATCGCTTAATCCATGACAAAGTTAGAATAATTTATCCATTAATCTGAGCTGAGTGAGATTTAAAAAAAAACAAAACTGACAACTGACTGGAGTCTAGAGAATGTCGCTGACAGTGATGTTGTTCCTTGTTCAGTCCCTGAAAGTGCATCATTCAAACAGAACAAATGAGAGGAAGCTGCTGACACAACATCACAGCGCCACCGGCATAATAATTGTCAGTTAGGCTGCGTGACAACAGAGAATCCATTCTCCTGATCTACACTGACGACAGTGATACTGCAAATTAAAATACTTTAGCAGAAAACCTTAATGGAGTCGCAAACAACGTGTGGGTTGGAGATGTTTTAAATAGAATGAGACAAAACATTAGAACAATTCCAATAATGCTTAATAAAGGAGTTTTAATTACTTTAAAAAAACTAATAAAACGTTTCAATTACACAATACTAAGACTCATTTTCTTTTAATAATAACAATAATAATAATATTAATCAACTAATTGGCAGAAGAAAACAGCAAAATCCTCTGTGCAATTCTATTACTATTAGTCCAACAACTCAGACTCCTGAACCCTCCTGCCAGAACTGCCACCAGGCCCATCACACAGATGGATGTCATGGCTGGAAACTATGGGATGTTGAGGTAAAGTCTCTGCCTGCTGTTCTCATTGATGACAGAATCAGTGTCACCGACCGTAATCCCACAACCAAACTGTCCAGGCACCAACAACCAGAGGGTCCTAACATCAGTCTGAGAGCAGCCTCCTGTCCTGTCAGCAGCCACACATCACTGTGTGGACCAACATGGTCTACAGTCTACAGACCAACCATGTCCTGTTTGAAACAAATTCATTTCCTATAAACTGCTGTTTTACAGTATATTTCAGAAACAGGCAAATATCAGCAGGTAAACCACAGTGTTTAAAATATGAAAGAGTAAAACTCATGTACAAATAATACTCCACCAACCCTCAACATCAAGGAATACGATAATGATCAACTGATATTTGCATAGTTTCTTAATATATTTAAAATTTTATTAGGTGAAATCTGATTTTTGGGAATTTTTTTCTGGTCAAATTTTCTGGAATTTGACTTACGGTCCAGAGGTGTTTACTTCAGTTTTGGGGTCATATTGCTGCATGAATCGGTATCAGTTGATATCGGCATCGATAATTAAGATGTTTAATACTGATATTTGACATATCGGAAAAATGTTGTATTAGACATCCCAACTCACAATCCCGCTGGCAATTGTGTGTGTTATTTTGTAATAAATTTGATTTATTTACTGCTGTGAGTTCACTGAGGCCGGTCAGACACGTGCTGGGCCACTGACCTGAGGTTGAAACTCCAACAAACACAAGCTGTCAGTTAAGATGATATTTAAATATTTAATAATATGTATAATAGCATCATAAAATCCCCATTATAAAATTTCTAGTCATGCATGGTTACCAGACCTGACTTGGACTCTGACATGGCTGCCTCTGCACCATTGGCCACTACTGTATGGAACACCAGAGGGTCTACAGTTCACATCATGGTCAGTCCTGCCTGTCATGGAGGGGTCTGTTTCAGTCTATGTGGCCTGGAGATACTCCTTCTGTCTTGCAGTGCGATTGTTGAAGCTGCTCATTCCCTCTGTGTCAGCAGAGCCGGCCTGAGCCTGAGTGTTTCATGTTTGCAGCACTGGATGGTCAGGATGAGCTGCTCCATCTGTGGAACTACAGTGAAGCCTCTTCTTCACAGCTCACCTCACTACAGTAACATGCTAACACCAGGTCTTTTTACACTAAATAAACTGATGTGGACAATCCAGCCTTCAAACACTGACACTATAGTGCTTATATGATAACGATCCTGTATTGCAGTAGTGGCTTCAACCACTAGATGGCATACTGTAGACATAAATTCTTCATAGTAAAGTCTTCAGAGAGCAGAAATGTCAGAGATGTTCTACAGCTAATCGCAGATGTTTGGCCTTGAATATATATATTTAAACACAAAAAAGTTCCAGCTCTGATTTACACCATGTTCAACCAACAAAAGTTGCTTCAGTAATTGTCCCATTGAATCAACGGGAACTCGTAAAAGAGAAATAAATATTACATTTAATTTGAAATCGTTGCTCTGTGAGCTAAAGTATCATTATGCATTAAATAATACATGAACCATAAATACGGCACGGCCCCATACAGCTGCAAGTAAAACTGCATATGGCTCTTATATCGCATTGTAACCGTTTCCGAGAAGGCCACAAGATGGCAATGTTTCTCTATCACTGTCCCCCCTGTAACCGCCGCTCTCCTGAAGACAAGATATAAGAAGACAGAGAGCAGAGACAGGAGGCCGGAGTGTGGATTTTTTTTCACTCTCTCTTTATGTTAGACCCTCATCTGAGCAGGCAGCTAGAAGGCATCTAACACAAACACTTTCTGTCCCCACAACTCCCAAAGTTAATGACTTAACCCATTACTGCAAATTGTGCTCGGGTTTTACATTAAGCCACAGATGTAATGAATACAGTCGGCTGTTGTCCTGAGGTGAGACTTTATGTAAAATACGCCTCCAAACTGAGACGGAGCAGAGCAACGATGATGATGATGATGAGGACGACGATGATCTCAACGTCCTCATCGATACGCGGACCGTGATGTGCACTTGGACTAGTGAAGCTGCTGACACCTTCCTCTCTACTCGGCCACATCACCAATAATTGGTCATTGGAATATCAGTGGCCTGGCTGCTGACCCCAGTCTGGACGTTAAAAGTATCTTAACAGCTTTCTGAAAGATTTCCAATGGTCCACGACGCCCGTATGGCTATTATCATTATCAGACCAACTTTGATTTCTTTGTCCTCAAACATCGTAGTCACTATATGGAAAGAAAGACACAAGGAGGAGGCAGCAGAGCATTGATAACGGTGATAACAGCCGTAATCAAGTCACCCAGATGGGAAGGAAACAAACAAAAAAAAAGCTCGGACGGAGAATTTCTGGTGGGTGAAATATTCTGACTCCAACGCACGAACTGGAATCAATAACCAGCTTCTAACCCTGTGTGTCAGGGCTTCTTTCATGGGCCAGTGAAGGTCTGGACAGAGTGGTGCCAGAGGTCTCGGGGAAGAGCTGGACTTTGACCCGTAACCAGCAGATGGCTCCAGGAGGAGCTCAGACAAGTCTGACTCGATGTCCAGTTAAACTCTGACATTAAAACGTTTATGTTGAACAAAAACAACAGACACGTTTACGTGAACTCTTTCACGGGGGGCGGGAGGTGTTGATGGATGGACGGAGTTCTTGGAGTACTCACACATGGGCTTGAGCTGTCCAATCAGCTCCTCTTTGGTCCACTTGGCCCACTCCTTCTTGTCCGTGTTGATGGAGCACAGGATCGGACCGCATGGTTTCCCACAATCCTCGATGGCCGGAACATTCAAATAGTGGACGAGCACGATGTCAGGGTTCTGTCGGGAGAACACAGAGGACACAAGGGTCTGTTAGGACACAGGTTCTCAAACTGTGGGATGCATACCACTGGTGGAATTTGGGCTCCCTCTTGTGGTAGGTAGTGGAATGTGTAATGATTAGGAAGAGGCGTGTCACTCTCTCTTTAAAAACAGCTTTAATTCTTCTCTCTCTCTGTGTGGCAGTCAATTGACTCCCTTCAGTAGGACAATTAAGACTTGAATTTCATTTGGATTTGTAATTATTTCCTATTTGTTAAAAAATACCCATTAATCTGTCTGCATGTCTGAAAATAAGAGAAAAAGTCCTAAAAAGAAAGTCTTACTTTCAAACCAAGAACAAAACAAATTTTGTAGGGACTCTTATTCATTAGTCAACGAATGCAAAATATAAAGGAAAACAGCTTTTGTTAATCAAATATTCTGGTAATTTTAAAAAAGAAAACAAAAACTTTACAATAGATTTTATTTTCTACAAAACCAAATGAAAAAAAAGGATAATTTACCTTTTGTTTTAAGCTAAGGGTTTTTAGTAGGTTTTACACATTAAAATGTCAATATATGTCCAACAGTCTGTTAATAAAAAGAATCTAAGTTGATTTGATTGAATTGACTGTAATGAAAATATTGTTCTTTCTGCACCGTTGTGTTTTAATATCAGTTGTTCTTTGAGAAATAAATATTTTTACAGGCTTCACTGTCTACAAGGCTCCTGAACCACTGGTTTGCAGCTACTGTGTTTGTACAGGTTGAAAGTGCGCACATATAAATATATATATTTGAAAATAAAATAAAAAAGTGTCAGTGACACTTTGATACTGCGGCTCAGATGTTGAGGCTCTTATGTGCTACATGCCAGCTGGTTTGTGAGAGGCAGAATATTGCTGAAACAATGCGTGGAAACCCACACACAGACACAGACACAGAGCTGGAGAAATGACACAACACAGCAGACGAGATAAAGGGAAAAAAAAAAAACTACAGAAACCTGCCTCTCCACGACCTCGTCTCCTGCTGCGTATATTTTACTGTAAACCCATACGAGTATCACGCACATACAGCACCAATGAAATACAGAAAGTTTTGATGTCGGCAGTTTGGTTCTGTCACTATGTACAGTCACAGGGAGACGGAGAGCTTAGAGACAACATTAACCATAAACTAACTAACTATTAGACTAAACACTTAATTTTTAATTCCAATAACAACCAAACCTTTTGTCCGGAAAACTGAGCTAAACCAGCAAAACTGACGTAATGTCTCAGGATCCAACACGTTTGGCAAAAACAAAACATTGTTTTATCAGATTTTCATTATCGGAGGAAAAACTAACAATATTTCCAATATCTCAATTTATGGCAGTGGTGGTTTAGTGGTTTAGGAACCAGACGGGGTCCAGAGGGTTCCAGGTTCAAATCCACCAACTGCCAGGTTCCAATTGAGCATGGCACTGTCCCCACTCACTGCTCCCAGTGCAATGTTCACTGTGATGAAGTCACATTTGGTTGTATGCAGTGATGTGGATTACAATATCACAATGACAAGGAGTTTACTTTCCTTCCTTAAAACTCCCTATCTTACCACTTATTATTATGCTAATATCCCTACTTTTAAATTCTTATAAAATATTCTCCCCACTTTTGTACATTTATTTTTTTTAAGCCTAAGTGATTCTCAGAAAATCCACACTTGAAATCCTTGTATGGCGCTCAGACGTCTCACAGACGGAACTGTAAATGTTCTGTGATTTTTCTAGGACAAATATCAATGATTTACACTGACATTTGTCTTATGTGGTCAAAGAGAATTGAACCCACAACCCGACATAAATCCTGCACAGTATTGTGCCTTATGTTGGACACAAGATCCTCACCAAGCACCAAGTCTAATAAGGTTTTAAAGACAGAGGTAATAATGGTAATCACATTAATTCATTTACCATCACCAAACACACACACTCTCACACACACGGACCTGAGGTAAGAGAAGACAGAAGAATCAGCAAAGACTGTGATGGAGAAAAATGTCGTAACAACGTGTGTGTTACTGCAGTTTGAAGTTTCATCAGTACTAAGTGGCAAATAAATCAAGGTGCTGCTACTGTAGGTCTGTGCTCCCTCTCAGAGAGAACCATTAATCTGTGAGGAACCTCATGTCCTGCTGCTTCTTCTTCTTCTTCTCTTTCATCAGACAGGGGTGTGGTTGTGGGGAAAAAAAAACCCCAAACAAAACAAAACCATCTGAATAAACAAGTACTGAAATGAAATGACAACCACTATGATCTCAAATGTTTGTGCAGTACCCCAGAGCTCCAGCAGGGGGGGTAAGAACAAGTGCACCAAGTGTTGTTTAAAAATGGTGCAGAGTTTATACTGGAGCAACAGAAGAGGTGTTTAATACTAAATATCGTAAGTATTTAATGTTAGTAACTATGAATGCTGTGAATCTTTCACTCACATAACGATCCAATTCAAATCTCGATTCACAGGCTAGGATCCGATTCAGGAACGATTCATAAAAATATCAAACAATCGATCCAGTTCGATCCGATTCGGTTCAGTTCGATTTAATAAAAATAGCAACTCTGCTTTCAACTACACTACATAGTTGCCAGTATTTTTTTAGTTTTAGTTTAATTTATTTAAATGGTGAAAATGAAATTTCATAAACATATTATTAGACATGGTTTAATAAGAAAGAATTAGCTGTAGGTTTAGCCATAGTGTAAGAGACACAACCTCCACAGACACGTGTGAATAAATGTTTATGTGTCTTTGGGCTCATCGCTCTAGTGGACGGAAGCGGCCAATGTCGTGTCTATGTCTAAATGTCTATTTGTGGGTGGGGCCATAGAGCAGGAAACTGATCCACGGACAAAAATCCGATCCATCGGATCGTTTTCCTGCATTTTAACCGATCGGGGCTTTATTGACGATGCACTTGGATCGGTTATCCACAGATGGATAACCGATCCAAAACGATTTATCTTCCTACTATTAACCAATAACTAATCATCTGATTATTGTGATACTGTCTTAAACATAACGTCCATATTCACTGACACAAACTAAAACCTAAAAACACATTTAAAAACACACAGTTTTATAAAATAAATCAAATGTTCTGAGGTGAAGGTCTGCTGTAGTCTCTGGAGGGCAGATGGACTCCTCCACCGTTGGTGGTGAGACCGGACATTTCAGTGTGTTTCGTCTGTGTTTTCCTTGTCCTCTGTCATTGGTGCAGACACCAGACCTACGACTGCTGCACTGTTAGGATGGAGATGGCAGAGGGCTGGGTGTATGTGCTGCACCCAGATGGCAGCACCAGCTGGGTCAACAGCCAGGAGGTGCTCTCAATCTTTACGTGGTACGAGGCGCAAACGTGGACGTCTCCAGTCAATCATGGAGCCACGTACATGTGCGCAGACGTATGGGTGGAACCCACAAATGTTGTGTTCACACATGAATGGACACACACACATACATGCATAAGAGCCACTCATTAACATAACAGACACATACACAGAGAATCGTCTCTGAATGCTTAGCTGAACATAATAATACACACGACTACAAACAATCTCCTCCTCCCAACACCTCCACTCACAGCCAGTCGTAACCTTTTCGCAAATAGCTGCAGAAAAATGAAAACACATTTGCTCCACGGACTAAAGAAAAGACCACGAGGTGCAAATGCAATCGGTGAATATTCCTTGTACCATTATTATTAGAAACATGAAAAAAGCTGTTTGTTTCAAATGAGAAGTTCAACAGATTGCACATGAGAAAAACATATTTATTTTTTCTTTCACTGCTGTTTGATGAGGAGCCAGGCATAAATAAGTGCTGTGTCAGACTTCGTGGACTGGAAAGAGATTTCATGTGGCCACAATCGCTCAAAAAAAAAAGTAAACGTAGTCCATGTTGTGGTTTAGTTTTATCACGATTTACTGACTGATCCTGTTTAGTTGAACACAACAAAACAAACACACTTGTAGCCTGAGATTGATCAGTGTAGGAGATGGTGTCATTGACAAAAGAGCTAAGACGATAGACCAGAGGTTCTTAACCTTGTTGGAGCTACCAAACCCCACCAGTTTCATATGCACATTCACTGAACCCTACTTCACTAGGGTGAGACGGTGTGTCTCCACCCACCAGGTTAAGAACCACTGCGATAGACAAAGCCCTCAATTCACCGGTCAAACTCCATTCCTACCCTTTCCTATGGTCATATTTGGGTCATGACCAAAATAACATTCCCTGATACAGGAAGCAGAAATGGGATTCTCCGTGGAATGTCAGAGCACTTCCCTAGAGACAGGGTGAGGAGCTCTGTTCGCTCCGAGTAGAGCTGCTGCTCCTCCACATTGAGAGGTGTCAGTTGAGAAGGTTTGGGCACCGACATCGGGCTCCTCCCTTAGGAGGTTCTTGGGTCCAGTCCCACTGGATGGGGACCAAGAGGAAGACCCAGGACATGCTGGAGCGACTTTGTTGCTCGGATGGTCTTGGATCACTTGGGATCCCCCTGGGAGGAAGAGTCTAGGGAGGAACCCTTGTGGCCCAGCTCCACATACACAGACAATGACCAATGGATGGATAGACAACATAAAATATTGATTCATCTGCTGCCACCTGCTGGAGCATTAATAGGTTCTGTCACTAAAACAGGTGGATTGAACCAATAAAATGTTTTCCTTAAAGCCGTAGGACCAGA
The DNA here is from genome assembly GCA_016785265.1 of Paraplagusia blochii. Classification (NCBI taxonomy): domain Eukaryota; kingdom Metazoa; phylum Chordata; class Actinopteri; order Pleuronectiformes; family Cynoglossidae; genus Paraplagusia; species Paraplagusia blochii. The sequence goes on from JAFBJS010000172.1 coordinate 78,357, forward strand.
ACTTTTCTACTGTTTTTGCCAAACATGTCAAACTCGTAGAAAATTCTTCTACCACCGTAGCATAAATACGTTGCCTGTTCATCACTGAATCTTTAGATATTTGCCAAACTACAGACAGTACCTTTAAAATGCAACAATATCCACTGAACAATTTAGCGGCGGAAACAAAAATTCTCAGGCAACAGGGTTGTGTGATCAATCAGCGGCAGCTGGCCCAGTCTATGCCCTGTAGACGCCATATGTGTGCGCGGAAGATAGAGTCTATAAATAAACAGGCAGCAGCAGCAGCAGCAGCAGCTTGTCTGTCATATTTTTTTAAGTAGGTGAAATGAAAACGCGCAGGTTGAGGCCTCGGTGGTAGCACGTCTCCAGCTAGCCAGCGCTTTAATGTTAGCGTGTTGTGTTAATGTGAGCTACAACAGATGGATAGATGTTCAGCTCATTACAAGCAGAGTCTTGGGAAGTCAGCCACGAGGGCAACAGGCCTGCTGAGTGGGTGGAGGAGTGCTGTGCCACCCCCGCCTTCTTTCACAACAGCTTCACAAACACAACACTCAACAAAGCTGGGCATGAATTGCACACAGACCCGACCGGGCACCGGGGCGTGCACGCGCAAGGTCAGTGCACGTTTGTCCAGAGTTTTGGTGAACTCTGGACACACATGCATAGACCATATCCAAGATATCGCCATCGCAACCAGAGGATGAAGGTGCAGTCGTAGCCAGGCAACAGGTTTCTGTGGCACCCACGCACTGAGAGCGAGCCAGTGATTTGTATGATCTCTCTGTGAATGCCCACCTCGTCCTGAAGTCATACGTTTTGTCTCACTCCAAGAGACAAGGAGTGAAGGGAAGAGAAAGAGACTCACTAATGGAGCTGAAGACACAGAGGGAGTAAGACGTCAGAGGGAGACAGAGACACTGACCTTCAACATTTTGTGTTAAGTGCGAAGCGGTGAATATGTAGTCGATATCCAGTCCTGGCGGAGATAGAACTAAGTAGACTTGAGTGAGAACCGACGTTTATTCAAAGAGTCAGGTAAGAACTGTGGAGTAACTGTCGGCTAAAACCTCTTTGATTGTCTCGCAGGTGGACATGGCTCCAACATCTCACTGGAGCTCATTAAAGGACGGAAACGATAAGAAGATCTGGTGTGAGACGGAAATATGAGGCTGGAGTCTGGGACATGTTGGCAAATGAGAGTTACAGCTCCCCCAGTGGTAGACAGGTGTCTCTACTCCGTGACTGCACCTGACAACAGTCGTCCTGGTTTTCACACCGTGGAACAAGAAGGAAAAAAGCACCATCCACATGAAAGGATCTTAATTGAGAGGAGAAGCTTCGTAGAATATGAATGAGAGATAGATGGGGTGTGAGGGGGAATGAGGGGGACTGAGGGGGAGGGCGATAGGAGCTGGTATTGAATACGTCAGATAAAACAATCCCCACCTTCAAAGACCTGATCAGACTGAAGGAAAGAACAGGACAGACAGGAGCTCAGGAACAGGGAAATTTATCGGATGTTTTTTTTTTTCTCTTCGGTAAACGGTGCAAAAAGAACTACCAACTACCTCCAACTACCTCCATGTCCTCCCTGACTGCATCCATCAATCTCCTCTTTGTCTCCTACCTGGTAGCTCCATCTCTAGGATCATTCTTCTACCAATGTGTCCACTGTCCCTCCTCTGAACATGTCCAAACCATCTCAATATGTCTTCTCTAGCTTTTCCTTCAAACCTTCCTGTCTGTGTTGTCCCTCTAAACCTGATCCTGTCCATCCTTGTACAAAGGAATAACAAAAATAACTAGTTTCTTTTTTAGAACTTTACTAATCCCTCAGGAGTGTCCTTCAGGAAATTATGCCTCTGCATTTTACCCATCACAGTAGTGAGTGGTTGTGGGGACAATACCAGGCAATACCATCCTCAGGTGGTAGGGGGATTCGATTGGGGGGCCCCGCAGAACCAAGTCTGTTTCCTTAACCACTAAGCCACCAACTGCCCTAACAATTCAACGTCGAGGGGACTCAAACTCCCAATCTTCAGATTAGTACCACTACCACTTAATTCAACTACTTAGAGGTAGTTCAATAAAAATGATGTGATATTGGTTTGTGAAGGTTCACATGGGTCTGGTGGTGTGCAGTGTGATTTGGGTGGCAGTCATGAAGACTACTGCCCTCATGACCCAGTAATGAATAAATGGATGAAAGTGAATGAGAGTGGATGTTCCATGAGTTGGTTTTTCTTCTGATCATCAAAGTCCAAGTTCAGTGTCTGGATTTTGACTAATTTGCTGAAATGGGTTCCTAAGACGTTCACCTTAGTTTAGGGGAAAAAAGAAGAATCTTTTGGTATCGGTTAATAATAATAATAAAAATCAAAAATAGGTAATAATAATTTTAACTTCTAACTGTGTTAGGAGCAGATCCTCCAAGCCACCACTGGGCCTCAGTAGGAGTTGCGCTAGCTAGCCTCAGGAGTTTCCATAACAGCACAACGTTAAGTATTAGATACAAATATTTAGGATGAAAGTAAAACTCTATGAATTCTCCTCTTGGACTTCTGCGTTGTTACATGGATAAATGTTTGTGTCTTTATACCATATATTTGTGTCTGCCTACGTAGAATGATAACGCAGCATGTAGATGAGTGTCTGGGGGAAGATTCCTGTACGTACATCAGTATTCAAGCAGAAAGAGTGCAATGAGCTGTGAGTGAGAGTCTGAATGCATCTGCTGCTGCATATTCATGCTATCTGTGCGTGCAGGGCATAGGAGAACATGTGTTGTTCATCCCCGTCTATGTCTGGAAGCCTCGTCCACAGAACAGGCTTGGAAGTCCAGCGCGGTGGGAACGCGGCGGGGGCAGTGGACCTGGCAGCGGCCCGGTGATGAATGGCACAGGGTGCCAGTCATTAGCTAGCCTCCTGGCCTCTGGCACTGAGGTTGCGCTCTTAAACACTGCCCTCCCCAGACTGTCCCCAAACACAACTGCTCATTTCAAGGGCAACTGCCTCCGTGCTGCTCCCAAGTTCACCTCCGCGAGGCACAAGATGTCTTCCTTTTTGTCTGCAATCTTTATTTGAGAGTGCGGGGGCGGCTGCACGGTGGATGCATTGTGCAAAGATGGGGGTACGTAGACACACAGCTGGGAAAACAAAAAACTATGTCAAACCAAAAAAGCAGCAAACAGCCGGAAGCTTCTGTGGAGGTAGCTGCGAGAACTTCTGTCTGAACCTTCAACTCCTTCCCTCCTACACCGCAGAGTCATTGTTTCAATTTTCCCAATTTAGAACACAGAGATACTAATTGGTCTGTCTGGAGTCTGGGACGCAGCTCCTACGGTTCAACGGAATCTGCAGGAAGAGGGCAACAAACTAAAACAACGCTCACGGTGAGTGAGCTTCAAACCGGTCCAGTCCCAGTTTAAAGGGACTTTATTAATGTGCTGTTCCAGACTTTGGTTCTGTCCAAAATCTATTAAAAGGAAGCAGAGCGAGAGGCCCAGCATGGGTCTGTGAGTTAAGGAAGATTTATAAGGCATCTCTTACCTCTGATACCTGGTACACTGGCTGGGAGATATGAAAGGCAGAACCTGGAACTTTTGAGGAACAGGAAAAGGCCAGCATGTTTGAGTGTGTTGCAGAAGAAGCCAGGGGCTAAGGTCTGTGATGTTTAATTCAGAAGCACATAATCACTCTGATGGAGTCGAGAGCGGGGCTTTAAATAACTCAGCTTAGAGGGGCAAAACTGCTTTACTCACTGTGGGATAATGTGAGCCTCAGTGTGTGTGTGTGTGTGTGTGTGTGTGCGTGCACATACGTGAACTTCTCATGGACTCTGCTTCATCCGGGACATTTTCTGAGGAGTAACGTTAGAATCTAAAGCAACCAACCTATTTTTTTTTTTTGCTATTGGTGAAAATCGTTTCACTCCTCGTCCAAGAGTCTTCTTCAGGTCTGAGGGTGTGTGGTAGAACCGCTGCAGACGTTAGGAAGGTTCATTTATCTCCTGAGAAGAGATGAAAGGACTATCTTTTCAGAACACTTTGAAAAACGAAGACTCAGTCAAGTGGTTCAAGAGTTTGGAAATGTAGCCAGGTTGAAACCACTTGAGGGACTGGGGAAGAGCTCCGAAAAAAAAAGAAATAAAAAGAAAATCGACTTTGCTTCCATCTCAGGTGCCTGTGAAACCAGAGATGAATTTTTTTAGGAGGATTTAGGATCAAGTGGATCAGACAGATCTGCTCTGTGGTCTGGGATCCACAGACTATTTTCTCAATAGAACAATAAACATTAACCCACTGTGTTTTCACCCTTGTCTTGTCCAAAACTCTGGGTCTCCAAGTGGAGGAAGGTGAAGCAGTTTTGAAGGTTTCACTTCAGAACAGTTTGGCGTGAGTTATGCAGCGAAGGTCACAATGGACAGAACCCACCAATAAGTCCATACCTCAGTGGGACTCATGGAATTGTCTGTTAAATACAACATTCTTCTTCTTTGAAGACGTGGGCTCATCTTCTCACCCTGAGCTAAAGAAATGTTTGTTGTGATGGAGACAATCTGTTTTTGTCCAGCAGCTGATGACAAATCAGGGCTGTGGTGGCCTGGTGGTTAAGAGACTGGACTGGGGTCAGCAGGGTTCCAAGTTCGAATCCACCACGACTAAGGTCCACTGAGCAAGGCACCATCCCTACACACAGTTCCCTGGGCGTTCAAAGCTGTTTCACTGTTCACTCTGGTGATCTTTCCTTTTTTCTCCTTCCCAAATAAAATCAAAATAATCTTCAGTTTGTGATGTTTTCTTTCTATGTGGCCCAGCGACACAGCAACAGACGTGAAGAACCCTGATGTCTCCAACCAAAGAACTCCTTCAGACTCAACCAAAACTCCTAAGATGCTTCGACACAGAGTTCATGTCTGTGACCGGGGGAAAAAAAAAGGGAAATTGTGTTTGTGTCTTCATTCCTGCTTTAACATCTTTTTTGTATTAACCCACTCCACCAGATCAACCTGCCCTGTGTGTGTTGCACTGAACATCTGTATGCATCACAACAAAAGTGCAAAAGGCCAGTTTTCTGAGGCTGAGGGCGTTCAGGATGGCAGGCAGGCAGGCAGTAAGTCAGGCGGTAAGCTGGGCACTGAGGCATTGAAGCCCCTTTAGCTGCCACAACTCAAATCACAGTTTATGGCCCTTTAATTCTTCCTAAGGTCCATGGAGAGCACACAACTCTCTCTATTAGTTGTGGTGGTCCCGTGTGATACCAGAGCGCTGCAGGGTGAGCAGACCAAAGGCCATCAGAAGCTCGTTCCACCTCCTTTATGGTCGTGGCTAAACCTCAGCACCTATCTAAATGTTCTGAGGCTATCCAGGTAGGAGGAGGATGAGGAGGTCGCTCTGCCTCGTCCACACTGCTCCGATTTTGGCTTTTCGCTTTTCACATACTTTCTTCTCTGGGCGGAAGGAGAGAAATACGATGCAGCCCACGGGGCTGAATCAGTGGCATTGGTTTAGAGTACAGATCTATAGGAGTGGCACAGACGTCTGATTAAGCTGCATTAGTGCCCCCTGGATTTACTTCTGCAGGAACACACTTTTTTTGTAGCTGTTTTCAAACTAAACATTTCCCCCTAAAATAAAATATATTTTATTAAGTTTGATTTTAAAAACACATCCATAGAGTTGCAAAATGTGTCTCCCACAAAGTAGTACTTTTATTAACCGTGCTGATATCCAATTGTCCCAATATTGTCCAAATACTTCATTTTCCAATACCAATATCGACCCATACTGATATATCCCAATGTTTGCCGCCAAAATTAAGGTAAATTTCTCAGAGCGTTATGTCTGAAAACGATAGAAAAAATGATAGCATTCCTCTCGATATTACGATACTATGGGACGTCCTTAAATAATCGTAATTTCTTAGGATTAGTAATAGGGAAACTACAAGTCTGCAGGCTGCCACAAGAGGTGCCATTGAGTATGTAATTCCTCCAAAGCTTGAACCTAGATCCCTCAGTTGTAACCTGGTAGTTGATGGATTCAAACTTGGAACCCTCCAGACCCCAGTCCGGTTCCTTACCCACTAGGTCACCACTGCCTTCTCTAAAATGGCCGCAAACCCTATTTTTGACACATCTTACATCTTGTGGATATTCTAGTTTATTCCAGTGAAGTGAAGAGTTTACTGGTGGGATCCGACCATCTGTGTGTTGTTGTATCAGGCTGTATGTGAATTTATATTTACCATAAAACCCTTCATCACGTCCTGTTTCCTCAGTGAAAGGCAGAGTTTGGACTTTGATGAACACAGTGCACTTCACTTACAGCTCCTCTCTGCTCCCTCCTGTCTGTTGTCATTCCCTTTTATATCAGTGCTGACTCTCATTTTTTTTTTTTTTGGGTTTGCCTCTCCTTTCTCCCAGCTCCAGTCTCCTATAGGAGAACAATTTATGTGACTCTGCCCACGTCTGTGAGCAAACAAGACTTCACAGGAGCTGTCAGCCTGAGAGATGTGCTTTTGCATTTTTAACAGAAAGTCACAGGGAGAACTGATTTGTGTCCAACAGTAAGACAGTCCAACCTGGACAATATTCGTCCCTGCAATGGCCCAGTGAGCACTGATGAATAAAACTGACTGTCATCAGCCTGAGCAGCAACAACAGCAGCAGCAGCAGCTTTGGACCCGGAACAGAAAATAGAGCCGGGCGGCCCAGACTCTGAGAGCATCCAATGACATCTACAGTACACACATGTGAGCTCAAAACACACACACATACACACATACACACACGCACACTTCAAGGGGCTTACACATCAAGACAATTGCAATGTCCATGGGACTGCTTAGCCTGTATGCTCTGTCAAACACGGCGAGGGCCTCATTATTATGACTGGACTGGATACTGGAGCGGCCCCAGAGCTCAGCCTGACAAGACCCTCGCTCTGTCTCACATTTTAAACATCACCAGCATTTATACACACACACACACACACACACACACACACACACACAAACACATTTTTTGAACATTTGACTCTTGCATTCTCCTCGTCCAGCAATTCCTAAATAGTGACACTTCTCAAATAAACATATTTTTAGGATCTCAACAATATTTCAAGGAAACCATTTCTCTGCCCAAAGTGGGAGCATGACAGGAAATAACCGAGAAGCACTGCCCTATCTTTACTCTTACTCTAACTTCAACTGTCAGAATAAATTCCTAATCCCAATCCTAACCTTTATCTCACCCCCTGTCAGCAGAGAGGGCCAGAATGTCCCCACTTGGACACAATCCCTGCAACAATGGTACATTCATGAAACATGTCCCCACAAGTGCAGCTACACTCACACACACATTTTTTGAACATTTGACTCTTGCATTCTCCTCGTCCAGCAATTCTTAAATAGTGACACTTCTCAAATAAACATATTTTTAGGATCTCAACAGTATTTCAAGGAAACCATGTCTGTGCCCAAAGTGGGTGCATGACAGGAAATAATACTCTTACTCTAACTTCAACTGTCAGAATAAATTCCTAATCCCAATCCTAACCCTTGTCTCACCCTCTGTCAACAGGGAAGGCCCGAATGTCCCCACTTGGACATAATCCCTGCAACAATGGTACATTCATGACACATGTCCCCACAAGTACAGCTACACTCACTCACACACACACACACACACACACACACAGGCAAAAATGATTGATAAAACATCTGCTCCTAAAGAAAGAAAAATGCTTCAATGGTTGCCAAGCAACCGACGGTGTGCATTTGTTGCTTATAAAAAATGGAAAATAAAGCGTGAGGCGTAAGATTGTAAAAGAATGAGACGAACATAAACAGAGCGTATTGGAAAGAGATAAAGTGCTTTATGGGCTGAAGTATGGAGTGGTCAGAGATAAGACGCTGTGAATAGGATATGAAAAGGTAATGAAGAGGGAGAGGGAGGAGAGGGACCATTAACAGGTCTGCAAGTCTGAGACACACACGCCTGCACTCCCCGCTCTGACCAACAGGGGCAGCGTTGACTGCGTGTGGAGCAGAGCCACTGTGGGCTGAGGCGTTGTCCAATCACAGATAAACCAGTGTTGTCGTCACACTGACCACTGCAGCCAAATTCAATGTTTACACAAAACAAAACTTTGTTTCAATAAGAAAAGAAATTCTGTATCACATATTAGAGAGGGAATAAAGAACAGGATAAATATTGAGTAAAAATAAGGTTTGGTCTGAGGGTTTGTCCCAGTTTTTACTTTTTGGTTTAAAATATGAACAATTGACGTCAACAATATTTGTCTGAGCAGAGACAAGGATGGACAGGATCAGGAATGAGGTGATTAGAGGGACAACACAGACAGGAAGGTTTAGAGACAAAGCTAGAGAAGACAGAGTGAGATGGTTTGGACATGTTCAGAGGAGGGACAGTGGATACATTGGTAGAAGAATGATCCCAGAGATGGAGCTACCAGGTAGGAGACAAAGAGGAGATTGATGGATGCAGTGAGGGAGGACGTGGAGGTAGTTGGAGTTAGAGCATAAGATACAGAGGACAGGGGAGATGGAAATTGTTGACTCGCTGTGGAAACTCCTGAGAAAAGGAATACGTTGAAAGGAGAAGAAGAAGAAGAAGAATGTTTGTTGGAGCGCAACTACAGGTCAGTAAACACAACCAGAATCCACACATTAGGTTTTTAACTGCACCATCAGATACTCATGCTACTTCCTGTCCCGCCCTCTGCCTTGTCATTGGCTGTTGATTGGGCTAAAATATGTCACACCTGTCTGATTCCCTCCAGCTGAGGTCAGCTCAAATGTTTAAACACCAGGGCGTGTGTGTGGGATACCAGGGGCGGAGGAGTGGAGGAATCCGAATATTCCGATCATGGCTGAAGATTAGAAATTAAACCCAGCGTGTCCTCCTGAAAGTGATTCAACAAAGAGACAGAGTTACATTTTATTTGTTTATCTGCGTGGGAACTGTGAGGAGCCAAACAGCGTGTAATAGTCTGAGCCTGTGTGTGCGTGTGTGTGTGTGTGTGTGTGTACGCGACAGTACAGTACTATCTCCATCCAGCAGCTGCCACAGAAAACCTTCCCAAAACAAGTGCGAGGCTGTGACAGAGACAGAGGGACCGCAGCCTTCTGCCGGTGTAATAGGAAATTAATTGAGACCATCAATATGGTATTAATCATTAAAGCTCAGGTGCTGAGGTGGCACTCTGCTGACGCTCCCACTGTTGGCAACACTCGCACAACCGCTGTAAAACTTTGACCTGCCGTTTTGCAAGAATCGTAGGTGGGGACGGAGAAGATTAGCAGAGACAAAGGAAAGGCAGAGTTTATCCTCCACTTAGAAGGAGAGAGACGGCGGCGGCGGCGGCGCGAGCACGCGGCGCTCCAAGGTCATTCTCGGCTTGCCGAGAAAATAGTATTTAGCTCCCTCGGAATTTATGAGACAGAAGGAAAGAAATGGGATTTTAAAAGATTAAATCACAATATGTCAGGTGAATTTGGGAATATATTCATCACATCCCTCGCGAGCAATTTTTTTACAGTGCCTAATATTTTGAGGCAACGCACAATGAGGACGGCGGCGCCGGTGTTAATCAACCAGAGGAGAGTCAAATTGCATCAACTACATTAAGCGGTGGAACACACCGCGCCTCCAAATTGTTAAAGGTGTCTCGCTGAGATGAACACTTATTTTTATGAATAATGTATCGCACTCGCCGTGCACGCCCACACACAAAGGCGGCGCCCGTGCACGTGCCACTGCGCGGGTCTCTCACCGAGACGGCGCGACAGCTGTGCACAGTGGGGTTTGTCGTGTGCAGCCCAGTTGGACAGGGTGACATTTTCCTGCGGTTTCCTCGGACGAAGGAAAGTCCGGCGTCCGGCGAGCAGGGGAGGCACCGCAGCCGCAGCCTCTCATGTCTGTCAGTGTCAAGGTTGAGCCTATGAAATAGTTTATGATTCAAGAGCTGTAGATAAAATGGAGATTGATCTGGGTCGAAAGGCAAATAAGACCGCCAAAGCCCCGAGTCAGCTGAAAAGGAGGCGAGAGGGAGCGAGGCAGGAGGAGCGAGAGTCAGAGGAGAAAATGCATTAACACAGGCCCGGGCCTTGGAGAATGCAGAGTAATAAGAACCGTACTTCCTCTGCACGCTCAGAATGCAGCGCGCAGAAAACGTATACAACAGCAGGGCCGTGCGTGAGATCGCGAGCGCGTGCGTGCTGGTACTTTAGCCTGATTGCCTGGGACTCGCAGCCCTTGACTACTGACACTATCTGTGTGCAGCGCGATGTGTCTGGAAGGCTGAGCCCACAGAATTATATCATTGAAAAATACACTCAGGCTATTTTCCCGACAAAATTTATAGGTCCGACAGCGGCCTGCGTGTCGGATGCGTTAGTGCCCGGAGACGGGGGGCGGAGCCCGGGATGTGATGTTTCTTTGGGAGAAAACATGTTTGAGAAAGTGACACAGTGACATAGTTTAACACCAGCCACCAGCAACGGCAACGCGCAATATGACAAATGTGAATTTCATGGGAGAAAAGAAAGGCCCTCGCACCATCCTGGCACGCCATCGGCGGGTTTGATTTATGATGTCTGGCGGTGGAGAAAGCGAAGATGTGATGTAATCAAACAGAGCATTTTTCAAAGGCCAGGACGCCGTGTGGCTGTGCATTAATGTCTTCATTTATGTGTGTGTGCATATGAAATGGATAGAAGGACAGAAGTCTTTGATGTGTCCCCCGACGGCCCGGTCCCGCTCGCAGGGAACCATAACAGAAACCACCAGAGAGTTAGGGCCCCAGAGCCAGGGGTCTCTTTGACCCCCCCGCGTCCCCGCCCCACCGGGCCTGCAGTACTGATCAATACACAGTGCTAATCACAGAAGACAGAACTGTCTCTCTTTCTCTCTCGTCTCACCACCGTTTGTTTTTTTCAGTTGCCTTTCAACCTCAGGCTCTGGCTCACTATTGGTCGGTCTCATGAATCACAGACGTACAGTACATGTGTGTGGTGAGTGTGTGTGTGTGTGTGTGTGTGTTGTCTGTTCCTCAGTGTAACGATCCTTGTGGCCAAAGCTGGTATTTTCAATAAGATCATCACTGATATTAATCAATACCAATATATATGTAGGCGTTTGAACCCAAAACTGTGATTCCAAGAAAATTGGTAAAATCCAAGTTTTGGATTTTCAATGTTGGAGGAAAAAACATTAACGATATTACGGATATTACATCATCATCATGCTAATATTGGACTATCTACCTATCTATCTAACTACCTAACTAACTACCTACTTACCACCTATCTATCTATGTATCTATCTTCCTAGTTACCTATTTATTTATCTACCTACCTACCTACCTAACTATCTATCTACCAACAGTACCTATTTAACCTACCCATCTATCTATCTATCTATCTATCTATCTACCTAACTACCTACCTACCTATTTATTTATCTACCTACCTAGCTACATATCTACCTACCTACCTACCTACCCATATTCTCCTAATTTCTCCTGCCTGCCCGACCCCAAATTAATAAAACATAGTGAGCCCATGGTGGGCCCGCCCCTCGTTTTGGGAACCATTGGACTATCCTAAATGCTTCACAACTAGGGAAAGCTCAAACCAAACACACAATACAAACTGTGTGAGTGTGTGTGTGTGTCTTGGCGTACTTGCCCGCACACACATCTTTGGATGTTAACCTGACACGTCCTCCCAGTGTCTGAGCGTCTTTTTGTGAAAGGGAGACAGTTGCTGTCTGTGTAAATATGTGAAAGGCTCAGTCCAGGCCGTTCAATCTGTGCCTACGTCTGCGCTCAACAAGATAAGGGAATATCTGGGAAAAGCAACGGCGACGTAAACCCCAGTGAATGATGAGCGGCGTTCATAAACTTGAACAACAACAACGAGGCGTCTCTTCATTCTGCCGGCTTCACAACACTTATCTAATTGCCCATGTTTTCCCTCTTTAATAAAATAATGAACGAGGCCTGGAATTATATAAGTAGAACTGCTTTAAAGCTCAAAACTGCATCAGAACGACTGAATAATTTGTAGGAGAAATAATTACAGGGCAAAGGAGAAGGCATCAATCCTGGCGCACCGACAGTGCCCTTGCTGGAAACTACCTCACCCATAAGCCAAGGCTCCATTAGGTATTGTCTGGGGCCTACAGGCTAATTTGTTTGCATCAATAATACATTCAAAGGATTTATCTAACTTGCAAATGAGTGCTCATTTAGCGGCTGGGAGGAGAGGAGGAGGCAGCGGGAGAGTAGGTGTGAGCGGCTGGAACAGCTGGTTTGGGTTATATAGGACACGGTTAACCCACTGACAGGCAGCGCAATTCTGCAATTTGGTTATTGAATTCAGGGAAAGAAAAAAAAGTCTGATTCTGACACGACTGGAAACGAGCCAGCGTTAATGTAGGGCAAACACGGGCCGTGGCACCGGTGACCAAACCTTTGGAAAGGCATCAAATCTGAGGCCTGACGTCCCCTCGGAGCCGCCGCACATTATCTGGTGCATCAAATGTTCTCTTATCTGCTGCCAGATGACAAACTGAAAAGGGGAGGTGGAGGCACTGGTTACAGCCGGAGAACAGAGATGATACAGTAGTCAGTCATTATGGGCCGTCCTCGGGGGGGTAGGGGACCACAGGTTGGTCCCCGCCCCCCCCTGGAACCCTTTGATCTCCGTGCTGTGCCACCTCCCACAGGTGACACCGGGACACTCAAAGGCAGAGAGGGAGTAGGATTGAAGAGGAAGGAGTTTGGCGGCAGGGGTTGAGGAAGGTGGAGAAAAATGAAAGTGGAGAAAGGAAGCGGGCCATGAACATATGCCGCTCCGCGGTGCCAAGCCCCACTGGCTCAGCTAACCCACGCATATGTTGCACTGCTGCTGTGGCTGCTGTTGCCACTCCAGCTCTCTGAGGCTAACACCGCGGCACTGCTTAGTCAAACAAAACTGAGGAGATGATTCTGGAAACCAAGCGGGGCCTCCCCCAGTTTGGACTCTTCCACACAACAACTGCTTGGCTTCCGGCTTCTGGCGCTCCTCTATTCAGGGGTTACCAAACTTTTTCCGCTCCTTTTTCTTGTCTAGTTGGGACTGAAGAGTCAGATTAGTGTAACACTGAGGATTAAGACCTATATTTGTGATAGTTAAGCCAAAAGCGAAACATTTAAAGCCACTGCTTTTAAAAAATCCACTGAACTCAATTTAAACTCCTTAATTCCTACAAATCTGTCATTGTAACTGAACAAAAGAAGTCAAATTACAGCCAGTGAAACGGCTCCCCCTCTGTGAAGGAAAAAAGGAAATACTGAAATTGATATTAATTGCTCTGCTGCTTCCTCTCGCCCCCTACTGGAGCTCAACACCTCTAAGAAGGACATGCCCCCCACTTTGGGAACCACTTTGTCCCCAGATAAAGAGTTATGAATATGTATTTCATTACTACTACAGCTAGCCGGCCAACCTCCAGCTCCAGTCCCATAGTGAGTTCCTCTGTCAATATCACGCAAAAATGTACTGACAAAGTCTTGTGACCTAATAGAACGAAGGCGACTTGGTTTAGCTTCTTGCTTCATTTGTGTTCCCAACATAGAGACCTAACCACAGTGCTAGCATACAGTGTGCGAGTACTGACTTTACAAACTCAGAAACATAAGTTGTGGTAGATGTTCTGAGTAGATGTGAGATTCATTCATTTGTTTTACATCAAGGACTTTTACACATAATTTGTGTAAAAGTAGCATCTGGAAAAAATTATAAAAAATTCTGGTCCGGTTGAACAAGTTAAGTCTCAACTAAGTCTTGTATTTTTTGCGCCACGGAACGGTTAAATGTCTCGTAATATTATTACGGACCGGTCATTAAGTTGTGGCAGATAAACACCACTTAATAAAATTACATTTCTGGTGTTTTGAAATATTTTCCTACCTATAAAATCTTCCTACCTGAATTAACTGTGCATGGACACAAGGATTTCTCCAGTCCACACAGCCTATAATTTTCTCCTACCAGACCGGTATAAGAAGTTCGAATCTTGTATCATTTTGAGTTTATTGTTGTTGTCTTCACTGAGAAAATATTTCCTAATCAAATATAGTTTCATTATTGATGATGGAATCCTAGCCATTCTATTGGTCAGTTCTTTTGTTGATGTGGGTATGGATCAAGTGGAAGTAATAGACAGATGGGGCCAAAAAGGAAACATTATTTCTCTGTGCTTGGCTCCAATTCACCCATGGACTAGTACTGGACCCTGGCCCAGTGGTTGGAGACCATTGCGTTAGGGGACATAAAATAGTCAGATATGTCAAACATTATTCAACTTAGTCAGAAAAGCCTGTTCATCACTGCCACCCAAATCACATGAGTGGGTCCTGAACCTGGGTCTCCGTCTTTCACCTCGTCCTCTGTGGGAAACATAAACAACCCGTGTCCCAGGACAGGACACGGCGTTCCCTCGCTGTAGCGAGTCGCCTGCGTCATCTCAAGGACATAAACCATTACGCTGCTCCTGACCTTTGTTGGTCGTTTGTTTCAGACCTGGTTCTATTTAAAAGTCCTGAAAATGAGGCTGTTTACAGATGCAAACGTATCGGTTCCAACAGCGCGAGGTCTTTGTCTCGTTGGTTCCTTCCTACAGACCGTGGTTGGAATAACTTAACTCTGACTCAGCGGAGAACATTTTTACTTTTTGGTTAAAAGGTCACAGGTTCTGGAGGTTCCCATGATAATTGTTTGTTATTTATTACAGACGGGGACTTGGGGACAAACTGAACTTCCTCAGTTCTAACATTTCTAGAGACTAAAGAGAGCACACAGGCTGATCCTGGGTCAGTTCTAAAGATTCATCACTAAAAAAAATTATAAAATAAAATAAAGGTGATTTATTTTATTATTTCTAACTTTCCTCTCTTCTCACAAGCTGACCAGGGATCATGTGATCAATGTGATAATGAATGAATGAATAAATGTATATTTTAAATGTGATTATTGCTTGGTTTAATTATCTTTTTTTATTAAAGAAAGAAAAATTAGTTTTTCCAGATTGATGTATGTTTGTTTCATAAATGTTATTTTTTTTATCTTCCTTCAATGAAAATATGAACTAAGGTTTAATGTCAGTTCTTCTGTTCACCTGTAGATGTCACTAACGTTCACACAGACACAGACAATTATCATGACTTCAATCAAACACCTGAAAAACCCACTGAAATGTCAAGATAATAAATATATTATTCTGCAGGATAACAATGACATTTCTTTTCTTTCTCAGTGGTGAACTGCTGTGGTGCGGATCAGGATTTTCACAATAAAACGTCCTGTATTTAGACTTTACGCTGCTGTTAAACTATAGGACACCGTGGGGCGCACTTCTCTGCAATCACGGATGAATAATAAAGTGCTGAATGCAGTCCTTGGTGAGATCACATCCACACAGACCCGCCCACCAACCACATGTTCTAACACCATGGAATGAAAACCAATCGATTCAAAGACAGAACCGACGCTGGAATAACACGGGTCTGTGAGCAGAACTTCTGTTTCCTGTCTGCTTCGCTCTGTTCCTCTTCTCTTTCATGTGAACGAATGGGGTCAGCATCGTCACATAAACATTATACTGTGCAACCCCACCCTCCCGCCTCCACCCTTTACCCCCCCTTCACAGTGAATGGATGCTGAGCACTGTACATATCTACACGGGGATGGCAAGGGCACCGAGGAGGGAAAATCAATACTATATCTCACCTCTAAGCACAATCCAAACCAAAAGCAGCTGGAGTTTGCAGGTTGCTCCATAAAGTGGACGGCTTCATCTGGCTGCTTCCTGCCTCAGTGATGCACTACAACCCAGCAGCCCAGACACTGGGGGTGTAGGTTCACTGTCATCACTCAGTCTGTGTTTAATAATCTAAAAAACAAAAACTGCAGGACCAAAACCAGCAGGTAGGTGTCAGTGTTTCTCACCAGCTTTGATTTGTAATGAATTTGTAATAAGTTAATAATATATACAATATATCAAGAGCAAACCAATCAATTTTTGAGACAAAGACACATTTCTCAGTCCTCATCTCCATTTTTCAAGTGCTGAGTTGTTTTCATCCACCAAAACTGAAGTATTTGTATCAGAGCAAACATCAAACTTTAAACCCAACTGGAATAAAAACATGTTCAAACTTTTGAAGCTGGTTCAGATCCACTGTAGCTCAGATTTTCTGATTTTTTTTTTCTTTCCCCAAAGCTGAAAGAACATATGAAAAGAAGTGGGTTTCAATCCTTAGACGAGCAGAGAGACATTTCCCAGAATTGTACAAAGGAAGAATTCTCTGATGAAACGAGTTTGGACTTTAATGTTCAGGGGAACAGATTTGTTATTTCCATTAATAAATGTTATTTTACAGCACTTCTGTGTCCAGCAGCCAATCTAACCAATAACAACAAGGAACACAATCATGTGAAGACACCCGGTGGCGTCCACAGACCACAGTCCTAAAAATACGTGGTCTAAAAATAGCGGTGGCGAAGCGGGAAACTGGACTCAGGCTACTATTATTACACACACACACGTCCCGCCTGGTCCCACCGAGCCAACGGAAGAGACTAATGATTTTCCTGCTGCAGCAATTAAAAAACTATTTGTCACCTGCCAGGCTGCGAACAATGACAGGAGCCTCGGTGTTTGGTGGTGGAGAAACTACGGAGTAAATTCCGACTATGCACAAACACAAGGCGGTGAGAGTGGAGGATCATGGGAAACTGAGAATAGAGGGAACATGAAGCAGGACAGGACAGGACAGGAAAGGACACCACCATCAGTGAGTCATTTTTTGTTTCCTTGATGAATAAAGATCATAAATGATGATCAGGAGCAAATTAATGCATGAATGAAATGTAAAACTGAGATAAAAAGGATGCCATCTACAGGCAGACTGTAGGCATAACAGTGAAAAAGCAGAAGCATAATCACAAAACTGTAACTATGTAATTTGGAGAAGATTGTCTGGCCAGTTTACTAGGCTGGATCTGGGCTGCATCTGGGCCTCGAGCCTTAGTTTGAACATGCATGCTCCAGTCACTAGGTGGCAGTAATTCATACAGTTGTTTGTACAGATAGAAATATATCATATAAATCTAAATGTACAAATATAAACATATTGATAAATATATTATGAGGCCTTAGATATAGAGGCAATGTGTAAAAGTCATTGGTTTGAATCCCAGTCATGGGGGTTGGAACCCTAACCCGCAGTAAGGCCCACAGTAAGGTGTGACAGTGTGACTTGGGTGGCTGTTGTGGAGACTGTGACCCAGTAACAGATGAAGTTGGACAAATATGTCCTCAGGTTCTTAATTGTACTTTAGTACACAGGGGTGTAGGTTAGTCAGGTGGAGTTTTGGGGTGTTTCTGTCCTCAGTGGACAGACATGAAAGTAACTGACACCCACCTAAACTACACAAACACATAA
The DNA here is from genome assembly GCA_016785265.1 of Paraplagusia blochii. Taxonomy (NCBI): domain Eukaryota; kingdom Metazoa; phylum Chordata; class Actinopteri; order Pleuronectiformes; family Cynoglossidae; genus Paraplagusia; species Paraplagusia blochii. Next base: position 95,873 of record JAFBJS010000172.1, read on the forward strand.
ATCAGGTGTTAATGCTACGTCTGAGTTGAAGACAAACCGTTAAAATCCTTGGAAATCTGTCTTTGACATTTGCATTTATCAGACGCTTTTCTCCAGAGTAACTTTCCAGATGGAGGATCAACATCAGCATTAACCCAGTCTGAGTCTGTGGACTCTGTGCTTTCATCTGCTCCACTATGGAACCATCACACAATCAATTCACCACTAACACAGAGGACAGTTTCTCCACCCGTGGATCATCTCAAAGTTTAAACTCCTGGTTCTGCTGCATTTTTCACCACACTGCACGGTGAAAAAAAACCAAAAAGACTCGAGAAGAAGACTCGACTGTAACATCAAGTCATTTGAATGGGTCAGTGAGAAGTCACTGAGTGTATTAGGGGAGGACGGCCTGACATTTGAAGACTATAAGAGGCTGATGTGGCATTTGCAGCATCATCAGTATTTACACAATAAAAACTCCCTCCACTGATTCACACACGTCCCTCGGTGCTGCTGCTGCTGCCGAGGCCAAACCTGGGCTCCATGGCATCGGGAGGCGTCTTCGGTCATTGATAGGGGGCAGTATACCATCTAAGGACAGGTGTAATGCCTCCCTTTCCACACACTGCAGTAACTCACGGCTGGCGCTGTAATCTACTGCGATCTCGGACGCTTGTTTACTCCCACTCACCTCCACCCAACGATATCATCTCCCTTCTCTAATTGTCTCCCACTAATCCCTCATTCTTAAAGCCCTCGGCTCCGCCTCTCGTTCTGCCCCCTCCTCTGCTGCAGCCTCACCCTCTCTCCCCTCCCTCCACCTCTTAATCTCTGTCTCCTGACAGGTTTTCTTGGGTGAGGTTGGAGCAGAGGAGTGCGTGTTTAAATATGACATCATTCTGATCAAACAAGACTTCAGCTGACCTTGTAGATACTTTCCAGCGCCCCCTACTGAGAGCACAGAGATAAAAAACTAAAAAGATGTTCTGTCAAAAAAAGACAAAGGGAGAAGAAAGGGGTTAACGCAGGACAGAGGACAGGAATGAGAAGGTGGAGAAGATGTCAGATGAAAACAGAGATGTCATGACGTTGATTGGTTGTTATTGACGATAGGAAAAACAAATTAAACTGGTTTTATTTTCAATAAAAACCCCTTTTTTATCTCCACAGATGAAGTTATTTTTGCAGAACTCCATCTTTTTCTCCTCATCTCTAACCCACAGAGAAATCAGCCGCTCAGACCGGACGTAGCCGACACACTCACGCTGAGAGATTTCTAAACGAAAATTGCCAATTATAGAAATCGCATTTAGAGCTCTTGATTTATATGTTGATGAGTCGTAGGCCGTTAAAGGGGAACTCGAATCGATACGTGAACGTACGGCAGAGGGGATCTGTTTAATCTGGGGCCCCCGCCTCCCGTCTTGACCACACGCCGTCTCCGTCTTTCCCACTCCCACTTCCCCGGTTTTCCTCTTTCATCTTTACAACTGTGACATGTTCCTGCGATGCCGTGCAGATGTCAGCCCTTATCAGCGGCTAATTGCGGCTCAGAGGTGTAATAAGGGCAGGACAAATCAGACAGTTCTGGTCATTAGGTAGTAGACGCCTGTATTCCTTTGGCGACATGACTGAGCCGGTGCAGCGTGACATCAGCGGTGACACAGAAATAGTCACAAACACTTGACATCAGCTGGAACATCGGAAAAAAAACACTGACGCAAACAAGGTTACCTAAAACAATAAGGACAAATAAACAGTAGGAAATAATGATAATAATTTGAATTTTACTGATACGAAACTTCTGCCACTGGGGGGCGCCTCTGGGAAACAAACACAGTATTCCGAGGAGACACAAAACGTTAAAAATTGGGGATGTCTGATTTTTACCACCAGCGACATCAATCAGTACAGACATACAGTAGATCTGGTATTTATTTATATTTGCAAACCAGCATTTTGCACACAAACCCATGAATATATTAATCAAATGGGCTGCAATGCTGCCATCTAGTGGTTTTCACTTTCACATGCAGCCATTTATCTTCAAATCTATTTTTCAAGGCTCGTCGAAAATTTGACGAAATCCAGCAAACGCCGTATCAGGTTTTTATTATGGATTATTGGTTCCTACAGTTGATTAGTTGAGTAATCAACTGAGTAAAATGTCAACTGAGTTGAGTAAAATGTCAACATATCTGATCATTATCAGGGGATACAATACAAGTAAAAATTAAATAAATAAACAGAAAGATGTCACTGTTAAAAACAAAGTACATCATTAAAACCTGATGAAGACCTGGTCTTTCCGTTGATAGTCCCCCTCCTCTACAGAACAGCCCAGAGAGCAATATGTAAAATATCAACGTCAATAAAAGTGTTGAAGGATGTGAAATGTAAACGTGTGGACGGGGGCTCCATCTCCTGAAAGTTGGGGGCACGACTCCGGAGTGGGATGAATGTCAATTTGTCGCAGCAGCAAAGCCTTAACCTTTCAGTGGAACTGAATAATTTAAGAAGCACATACCTGTTGTGGGCCTCTGTTTCTCCATCTGGCCTCAGACTGGTTAGGAGGCGCCAGTCTTTGGCCACGTACGGCTCTTTGGCTGCAGAGTGAAAATGGCAAGACAAATGCGACGGGGGATTTGTGATAATTGGTTGTGCTGGTGGGCTAGGAAACGGGCCTAGAGAAAAGGTCGCGGGCACCGAGGAACAGATCAGTCTGCCAGAAGGAAAAGAGACCGCGGGCGTCTCTGGGGTTCGGCTCAACCTTCCTCTCTTTGACTGTGTAAGGAGAGAACTCCAGAAGGGGCCATTAAATAAGCAGCACAGTGACCTTCCATTTGTTTAGAGGTCAGAAGCCCCAGTGTCACGTTTTTGGGCAAAACCCAGTTGAGAAGTGACTCCATCTTTACTGGTTGGAGTGGAGCTCCAGTGAGACACAGCCCGGTGACAGGGACATGTTTGAATGTTCATGACGACTGAGGACGGAGGAGGTTAACGTCAGATGTTCTGTGTCTGTCTGACTGCACACATGGCAAAGGAGAAGGGAAGGAGACGAGGGGAGGCCACGGAGACACTCCAGCTCCACCATCAAACAGCTGTTCTCCTCATGGCGGAGGAGCAGAGGAGGAGGAGGAGGAGGAGGAGGAGGAGGTGGAGTGCCAGCAGCAGATCTCCATGGTGTCTCCACAGCACAGAAACATACAGTGACACCAGGAAGACAATCATGTGAAGAAACCAAAATAGAAATGTTCAACGTTAACTTCTGGCCAAAACTGTCTGAATGCGTCTCGTACTTTTCAAACCATCAACCCAACAACCAATCATCTTCTCATTAACCTGTCAGTGAAGCTTATAGTCCAGTCCAGTCCAGCTCCCTCAGAGGGGATTCTGGTTCTGTTCTGGTTCTGAAATCTGTTTCAATATAGAACCTCTTTAGTTAGTGATGAAGCTGCACCGCTTGATGATTTAACAAAGAATTACAGCTAATGTTGTCAGGAGCAACGTGGAGTAATAATGTACTATACTGTGATTGGTCAGAGAGCAATAATACTGTACTATAATGCAAATGGATAGAGAGAAATAATACTGTACTATACTGTGATTGGACAGAAAGGAGTTACACTGTACTATACTCTGATTGGACAGAGAGCAGTAATACTGTACAATGATGTAAATGGAGAGAGAGAGAGCAGTAATAAGGTACTATACTGCGATTGGACAGAGAGCAATAATACTGTACTATAATGTGAATGGAGACAAGTTAATAATACTGTACTATACTGTGATTGGACAGAAAGTAATAATGCTGTACTATATTGTGATTGGATAGAGAGCAATAATACTGTACTATACTGTGATTGGACAAAGAGCAGTAATACTATACTATAATGTGAATGGAGGGAGAGAAATAGTACTGTACTATACTGTGATTGGACAGAGAACAGCAATACTTTACTGTACTATACTGTGATTGGACAGAGGGCAGTAATACTGCATTGGGCTTCAGTGTAATGTTATGGTGTGTCTCTAAGGACCCCAAAAGGCCAGAGACAGGATCAACCAAATGATTCCAAACTCCAGGCTGGAATCATCAGTGAACATCTCAGTCACATCAACCAGACTGAACTGATGATGGTTGACACTGAAATGTCCCCACTGTTGAACTGAGACAATGAAGAAGTTGATGGATTTGTGGAAGAGGAGGAAATGAAGAAGTCAGCGAATCATTTAGGCTTTTTATCTTTTAGAACTGAACAGAGATGAAAGTCATTCTGACTGAGTGGAAGAAGAAACTTTGATCATTTATGTGAAGTAGAAATAGACGTTAAGTTAAGTGACAGTCGGACTTAAGGTAATGGACTTATGATACAGTCATTTCTGAATCTGATATAGTAAGATTTCATTCTTTATCTGCACAAATAACATCAAGTGAGTGAACTGAAATGCTGCCATCTAGTGAGTAACATGCAGTGTGTTCTCAGGATTTCATTATTGGAGGAAAATTGTTAATGATTATTTCAGATAATTAGTGGAATATTGATAATATCACATTGACCTTCTGACTGCAGGAGTCATGTCAGGGTCTGCAGTCGAACTCTGACGTCACACTGTGTTGAGGTGAATTTCCATCTGATCCAAACAACAGCCTCCGTGGCTAAAGGCAATTATATTTCTACAGCCTGCGTTTGCCCTAAGGTTACAGACAGCCAGTCAGAATCTCTCCAGGTTTTCCTGCCTCTTCCTCTTCACTGAAATCAACACAATGCTGCTCGGCTTCATTCATGATTCATCTTAGTGAAATATTCATTATGTAGCCTTGCATAGTCGTATGTGGACGTATCTGATGTGAATCCAGACCTGACAGCTCTGCTCCATCACCGCGCATCACCTGAGCCACTCCGAGTCTGGCACCTGTCTCCCAGAGCTCAACACACAGGCAACTAAACTGATCCAAATGAAGAGAGGTCTCTGGTAGATATGAAGAATCCATCTGTCTACCTTTAGCCTGCAGGCATGTTCTCATCGGCTCTGGAGCTACTCTATCCTGCTCGCACAACGGCCTGTGACGGATCATCACAGCCGAGGAGCTGCTCAACTTTTCCCATTCAATTAGCAGCAGAGGTGGAGGTGGAGGTGGAGGAGAGGAGCCGGACCTGATCCTGGGGAGGAGTGATCCATGATCAGAACATGTGTTTGGCCTGGAAACAAAGCTGCCAGAAGGTCTGGTCAGGTGTATTGATCTTCATGGAGTCTGGTCTGAGGTGACTGTTATGGGATGGGAACAGCACCACGCTGTGGAGCAACCAGGTTACCAGGTGAGTTCCACAAAACAATAAGCTCCTCTATGCTTTAGTAGGGAATGGATGGAGTTTCAGAACCATGGACAGCGCCGTGGAGCTGAAGCTGCAATGAATGATCAACGTTCAACTTAACAACTCAGCTGCAGATTGATCATGATTAATTGGAAACAAAATTATCATGACTAACCTTAAAATTGAATAAAAAAGAATCACGATCACAATAACTGATCTTGATTAATTGCGATCAAAATATTCATAAAAAACCACATATAATCATGATTTATCACAGTTGATCAAGAATAACTGTCATCAAAATAATCCTGATTAATCATTAATCATCTGATCAATTGATCTTGATTAATTGTGATCAAATAATCCATGATCAATCCTAAATAATCATGATTAATCAATGTAAAATGTGATTTTTTTTTTAACTAGAACATAAATACCAATTATAATAAATACCATAAAGGAATTATTGGTACGGACAAACGAAAATTCCAAATTTAGCTTCATTGAGTTCTTCAAGTGAACTCACCACTCACAGTGTGCTGTGTGATTTGGGTGGCAGTTGTGGAGACTCTGTATTGGATAAGCAGATGAAGATGTATCTGAACACACGTACATGGATAAATGATGAACAAATATGGACCAAAACTACAGTGTGTTTTGGCCATGCCCTAAAATACCATAAAGTATTAACAGACCACAATTGATGCATAATTTTGGACAGCCCTAGTGGTGACAGAGTGCTATTACTCTGCCCCTTCCAGTAACAACCCCCTGGTGGTGTCCATGAATGAAGATTGGCTGAAACAGTGTGTAACAGAGGTGGAGTCATCGCAGGAACAACAGTTACAACTCATTTCCCGGCGTATAACACTAATTCAAGTGCTTCCAAAGTCATTACACGTGAAGGACTAATGTTATAAGAAGAATCTGAACTGCAGCGAATGGTGACATTAATAATGTATTTATGTGAGACAGAGGCTGAAGCTGAGGAAAGAGGTAAGAGTGAGGGAAGTGATGGCTGTGGAGAAACAAGGTCGTCAGCATTCCCTCCTGCCTCTCCACTCAATTCATTATCTCCTCCCTTTCTTCTCCTCCTTAAAGACCCAGACGCAGGAGAAGCTACTGACCCCTCTCTACGTTCACGGCGGAAAGCAGGACAAATGAAGTTTCCCCTCAGACCCCCACCGTATTAATATCATAATTATCCCCACCTCTTTGCCCCCGTCGGCGAGCACAAACTCCAGCGTCTGAATTGATGGAGTGGGGCGAGTAGAGAATTACATTCGATTAGCATTTTACAAGAAAAGAGGACGTGCAGCGATACGATCAATCAGTGCCACGCGCACACACGCTACGTCCTCTGCATCCAAGGGTGTGTGTCTCACCGTCTCATTGAAACAGACTCGAGTAAAACCAGAGGTCCAGTGTACCAGGTGTCGCCATCACCAGGAAAAGTTCATGTCAACCAGGGCACGAGATTTTAAGATAACTTTTTGGACCGATACCGATACAGGTCTCTTTAATTTTGAGTTGCTGGGATCAGATTATCGTGACTAATAAAACAGAGTAATTTATTGAGCTGCAATGCTGCCATCTAGTGACTCTCACTTTTATCTATGACTGATAATATCATTTTTTTGTGCTCAATATGATACAGTTAAATCACAGAACAACACAATTTGCATTTAATACTATTGTCCTAACCATTAATGTGTCAATTTAACATAATAAATACATTAATATATATAGCTGAAGAAATCTTCCAGATTAGATCCCTGTGTGGATTTTCAGACCAAGACTCAGTTTGGTTGTAAATATTTAAAACTTACCATAATAAGAGTCTGGTCTATTTTTATTCTTATTTGATTTATCCTGAGTGACAAACCACACACTCTGTCGTCGACGTCTCTGCCACTGCAGCCATTTTGATTTATTGTTTACAACCCGGAAAAAATCACGGCGGTCCCTCTCCTCCACCTCGGCCCGTGGAGGGGATGGAGCAGACATTTTAAGGTGGTTTAATGGCGCTCAGAGGTGGAGATAGTGATTGATAGTGAAAGGAAGACATTAGAGATTAAGAATAGAGCGCCCCCTGCTGGTCTCTTATACACAGGGCTGTGACTGGACACAGACACACTCTGCCTTTATCATCCTTAAAAACACAAGCACATTCCCTTACCTTTACCCAGACCTAAGCTGTGGGGCGTGGACTAGATGTGGTCCAATCCATAGTTGGATCCAAAAAACCAGACGTGAACTGAAGCCCAATGTGAATTTCTCCATCATTAATTACAACAGTTTGAGTGTAATTTTGGTTAATGCCACTGGATGGCGACACACCCTTAAATTTACTGAATTATCTTTTAAGGCAACAGTGTCAACATCAACAATTCAGCTCTGATGGAAGACTGTAGAGGTGGAGCTACACATAACCTACATGATAACCTACCATAACCTACATTCATATAACAAATAAAGTTCACTGTTGCCTGCTAACATGGGCCGTAAAAAATGACTTGGCGGGCTGCATGTGGCCCACGGGCCTTGAGTTTGACTCACTTCACCCTCATATTTTGCAGAGAACGTTTGCCCAACACCAGATACGGACTGAAATCTAATCTCTGACCCTAATCCAAAACTCACAGTAATGTTATTCCAAACTCCTGAACCTTCTCACAGGGACCCAACAATGTCCCCACAACTATAGTATAACCTACACCCGACACATATTCCGCTGCCGTATTTTCTTCTTCTTCCAATCGTGAAATCTATCTCCCTACAAAAGGCGTTCCTTTTCTGCCCAACTTTTGAAAAGTTGTGTCCCTCTCATTCTTCCTCCCATTCAGCGTCCGCCCTCCCCCGTCCGCTCCCCTCCGTCCTCTGTGTTTCCTCCCTGTCAGTGCTGTGTAATGGGAGTTATTTTCATCCCTGTCTCTCTGTGACTATGGTCGCTGGATGGCTGAATATTTACATTTTTCACTCACTGGTGACCTTTCTCTGTTACCGCTCTGGGAGCTGCAGTCTCCGAGCTGTTCCACTGTTGATAGACTACTGCCTGCAAATCTTATATGGACACAGCAAATGGTACACAGGGAGACGGGGACGGATAGTTCAGAGACCGGACAAAAGTGGGAAAATAAAAAAGTAGACGGAGAGAGAGAGAATGAGACTGGGCCGGGCTGACTGTGAAAGGCTGAACACAAATATCATACTTAAATATATTTATATATATGACCACACCTGTAGCAGATTTACCAAAATATTTAGAAATAATTCATGTTTTTTCCCCTTTTCAGCCTCTGTGAGCATGAAAAAAAAAAAAGAAAACACAGTGAATGAAATGTAAACCCCTGGTTTCAGATGTTTGACTCGTGTCATGTGAAGGAAACGTCTCAGAGGAGAGAAGAAAAAAAAAAACCAGGACGAGGAATCATATAAGAATTTCTCTGCAGTGGCAGAAAAGCAGAGTATTGTTGAGAGTGAACTGGTGCCGATGGAAAGTGTAAAATTGCAGAGGAGCTGCAGCAGGTCAGAAGATGTCAACTGAGGAGGAGGAGGAGGAGGAGGAAAACACAGGCAGAGGAGGGAGGCAGGAAAGGAGGAGATGGGTTTTTGGGGGACAATCTGTTGAATAAACACAAATATCTGAGTTATATTTTTCACTACTCTGCAACTTTTCATCAAAGTCATCGATTTTCTTTCCAAGATAAAAGTTGAATGAAAGTAGACAAGATGATTTGTAACGGATAGATGACAAAAAGTGACATTTTTAGATAAATAAGTAAGTTTTTTATAATTCAGCTCCTGGTTCTGATCATCTCTGACTAGAAGGAACTTTTATTTTCGTTCACATTAACTCTGTTCTTCCACAGCAGATGATCAGACCTGATACTTTCAGTTTCCTTTCCTTCCTGTAAATAAACCTAAGGTTCTCTGTGTCAGTGATGCAACGATTCTATCCTAAAACCAAGGTCTGGTAAAAGTTGGTAGATGTTTAGAGACTGAGTTCTTTTCTTCTTCCAGCCCAGCGTTGTTACTGCTGCGACTGTGACACACACACAGATCCAACCATGAAGACACAGTTGTTGTTGTGGAGAAAAGCCTTTGTTTGCTGCGGGAACACTAATTATTTTGATTAGCATTTAAGCATCGTTCAGCCTCCTCCTCTTCCTCCTCTTCCTCCTCCTGCTCCTTTGTCTTCCTTCCTTCCAGAGTGCTTTCCCTCTTTAACTAATAGACATCACAAAGGGAGCAGAGATTTGGCTCCAACTCTATTAAGAACCGAGGAGACGTTTTGTTTTTTTTTTTTTTGCATCAATGGCTTTTCATTTCCAGGGTATTTAGAAAGGACGGAACGAGCGGGGCAGCAGTGGAGAGAAGGCTGTCAGTGATACACTGGTGTACACTGATCCTTCTCATACCACAGCAGTTGTGTTCAAAGACCCGTTGAAGATTGGGGAAAAAAAAAAGTCACAAAGGAGTGATAAGGTGGTGTTACCCTCCTACACAATGGAAAGGAAATATAGGACGGACAGTTTGAAGAAATAAGGAGTGAGTGACCGACAGTTGAGGGGAGATGATGTCTGAGCCAATCACAGAGAGGAACAGAAGTTAGCCAATAATACACAGAGTTCACCTTATTAATAACCAATAGTATTCTGTACATCAGAGATTCACAACAAGTGGGTCACGACCCACTTTTGGGTTTCTGACGTTCCGTGAGTTTCAAACCTTTGTCTGGTCAATAAAACTGTTAAAGAATATACAATACAACAATATTTTCAGCTGATATTTTTTTTGCCTGAGTATAGTTACTTAGTTACTGAAGTATTACTCTGTGTTACATGGATGGGCAGGATGAACGGCAGTGGTGGCCTAGTGGTCAAGGATGCAAACTACAGAAGGCTTCATGTTTGAAGCTGCCTCCAATAGTGCTGTCGCCACACTATTCACAGGAAGTGCAGTGTGACTTGGGTGGCAGTTGTGGAGAGTGATGCTTCTGCCACCCAGTGGCGTTAAAGAGAATGAAGAGGATGAACGTCAGACCAGCTGAACCAGAATGGATGTGATCTCATCTCAACAAAAACAACCAGCAACTGTTTACTAATTTCAGAAGAAAATCCACATTTTTTAAAGACTTTTTAAAAACTTTCACAAGAAGAAAAAAAGAATTTCACATGATCAGATATATTTGTGAAACTGAAAAAACCGGGTTCTGTACAAGGAAGAACCCGGACAGATAAACCAGTCTGCTCTGCTCCCTCGTGCTTTATGCCCCCCCCCCCTAATATAGTGCTCATGAATGGCACCTTCCAGCCATAATGGCTGCCATGCTAAACCAGAATGATGAGATGTATTGGGGAGGTGATCAAAGGGCCACTATTTACAGCCACTGTCAGCCCACTGTACTGTACAGGGGAGCTCCTCCATCATGCTTTTACTGCCCATCACTGCAGCTGTTAGACAGGGGAGATGGCAAAGCTTTTAGCAGACTGAGATACGGTCCTCCTGCTGGACGCCGTGTATGGGCAACGCCACGAGCAAAGTGAATGACTGGGGAAGATAAGGGAAATGGAGGCCGCGAGGAGAAATGAGAAGAAAGAGAGCGGGAGAGGTGGCGAGGGGTTGGCCCCATATCTGCCTGCTGGCTGTCAAAGGAAAACGCCGGGGTTAAATGAAAACTGATATCACGCCACTCGCTCCCGTTCTTCTGGAGAGGCTGCGGTGGTTTATGAAGGCGAGTGCAGCGAGTTGAACTGGAGGGGAGAAAAGAGAGAGGAAAAAAAAAAAAAGAGGACGTCCTTACCTGGAGCAGCCAGTAGCACCGACGGTGGAAGGTGGGGATGATGGAGGAGTGGACGTAGCAGCCGTACAGACACTGGAGGGAGAGAAAGAGGGAGAACATTAGACTACAGTAGAGTAGAGGAAGTAAGATGACCTGTCTGTCTGACAGGAACAACTGCCACCTTTGGCCCCTGACCCTCAGACCCACATGGTCCTGATGGTCCAGATGGTCCAGTCATTGTTCTGTAACAAGGGCCGAGAACTGGTCAGAACAGGTAGAATAGGTTAACGACAGCTCACCTGAGCACCGTCCAATTACAGGAGGAAGACTCTTCACCTTCTTCTCTACGTCTTTCCTCATGATCATCATGATTCCTTCCTTTCCTTCTTCCTACCTTCCTACTTCCCTCTCTCCACCCTTTGGTTCTTGCTTCTATGTTCCATCCATCCTACGTCCTTTGCTGATGTTCCTCTCCCTCTTCTTTCCCTCCTTCTTTCCTCCTTCCTTCCTCCTCCTGTCCAAACTGGTGAGACCTCCGACAAAAAGATTCAGGTGATTCTCGTTCCTCCCCCCTGAGACACCCTCCCGTCTCCCAAATCAACAGACAGGGCACCCAGGCCCAGAACTAGAGCACGCTGTTATTAATATCCTTATCGTAAACAGATAATACTGTGCCTGGGGGCTCGTTACCGTGGAGAGAGCGCGGCAGGGCTGATAACGCCTCACTGTACTAGCAAAAGGGGCCAGAAGACATTTTTCACCAGCAAGCAGCAAAAAAAAAAAAAAAAAAAAAAAAAAAAAAAAAAAAAAAAAAAAAAAAAACGCATCTAAGAACGTTGCTCAGAGGAACAGGAGCAGGAACAGGAGCAGGGCGGCACTTATCCTCCCTACTCCTCAATCCTTCTTTGGAAAAAACCACAGCCCCGTCTCCCAGGTGACCCCCAGGGGATGCTAGCTACACTTTTGCTTGTTTACAGCAACAGAATGAATTTACAGCAATTGAACCCCTCCCCCAACCCAGCTAGGAAATATTGTGAAATAGCGTTCTTAAGTCAGGAAGCCGGGTCGTAAATCAAACACGCTCGTCACAAGTGTTTAGCTTCACAGCGTCGGTGCCTTTGTTTACAAATAAGTAGAAATCAAAGCTCAGGCAACACGTGCAGCGTGAGCGCGCACACGTTGGTCTGATCGGCGCAAAGATGTTTGGCTCCCACGTGATGAAGGGATGCCGTTGTGTGTGTTATTTTCCCACCTACTTTAAGCCTCCCTATTAATAAGGAGTCTGCGGGAACAGCCATTAAACATCATCAACTGTCTGGCTAATTATACCACTGCACCACCGCGCTGCAACATGACTGGGCACACAGTGAGAGACGGTGCAGAGACACAAACAAACAAATTACACAGACGGACAAATTACAGCAGCCGGCTTCACACACACACACACACACACACTGAACTCCAGACAACTTGGTCTCATCATTGTCCCATTGTTTCAATCAGACCCATTGTGATCTGGTTCTGGTTCAACCCGACTCCAGCAGCCGTTTCTGCACCATCATCCATTACAGCTGTCTGAGTTTCGCCGCCCGCCTCCGTAGCTCTGTTATCCATTACCTCTGTCTAGTAACATCCAGACACTTCCTCCAACTCCCACTCCAACAAGACAATGAACATCCCAGCACCAGCACCATCACCACAGCTACAGCTACAGCTATAGCTACAGCTCCGTCACAGCACTGACTCCTGGCTGTTGTTCCAGCACAATTGAAAACTGAGCTGCAGAACAAACTGAATATTTACAGAAAATGGACGACAGTTGTTTTCCCTTTTCTCCAAATCTCCAATGTAGAATCTTCTCATATGGAAACTTCATAACGTCAGTTTTATGTAAACACTGATTATAAAACAATCATAAAAATAACCCTAAATACATGGTCAACACCACAGCTCAGATGTGGTCAGATGAATATTCTGTCTCCAGAGACACAGTGGATGAGATCAAATTTGCAGCATCAAGAGCAGAGAGATTCATAAAAGTCATGCATAAAAGAAAAGTTTGCCTTTTTTATATCCACAGCTTTTTAAAAACCAGCCACTAGGGGGCACAAGCCAGTGTCTTTAAGGGCCAGTCCTAAGCCCAGATATTGGTGACGGTCGCATCAGGAAGGGCATCCGGTGTAAAACTTTGAACAAATCAAAGATGTGAGAAAACAAAAGTAAATTGTTGACTCTCTGTGGCAACTGCTGGAAAAGGGACAAGTTCAGAGGAGACGAAGAAGACATTGTCCTGAATTTGCAGGGTAAAGGTAGCAGGATAATGATAATAAAAATTAAAAGTATAATTTAGATATTTGATTTAAGTCTGGCGGGCCGGATTATAACGCCAAACGGGCTGCATTCGGCCCACAGCCCTTAGTTTTCCCAGGTCTGATCCTAAATATATACTGTATATGTTCTCCACACTGAGGACCAACATTTGATATGATCCAACGGACCAAATATAGTTACACAGCGGACCAGATTTGGCCCCCGACCCTCAGTTTGACATGAGTCAAACTCAGTTCAACCTGCTCAGACAGAACTAGTCGACCAGTAGAGACGACCGATGCACCGCGTGAGTGGAGAGAACCAGAGGTGCTGAGAGAGGTGTGGCGTGCTGCGTTCACTTGGACCAGGATTCTGCAGCTTTGTGAGAGTTGACAGGTGGGCCGCTGCAGCAGGCCTGTGTGACGGGGCTGAGTGGTGGTGGAGGTGGTGGTGTTGGGTGGGGGTGGGGTGAATAAATTAGCCCCCAGGCTGCTTTCCTCTCCCTGTTTACTGCATTTCTCAACCACAGCAAACACGGTGCCAGACAAACAAGCTGCTTAAAGCGTAACACAACTGTTACACCTGTCAGGGACGGTGTACGTACAGGACTCATCAAACATGGAGACGTCTCACATACACAAACCACGGTGGGTCAAAAAGTTCTGAGACTGGAGTCAGGAGGTAAACGTTTGGAATAATAAACAGTAGAACAAGTCACTCAGAGTTTTGGAGCTTCATATCTGGACTGACGGCCTGAAAACTGGATTTTCAACCTTGAAAAATTGACATTTTTAAATTATTTTTTTACTAAACCAGAAAGAGACATTTGTTTCTTGGAGGGCAACTGGACACGGTAGAATTTTTAAAGATGTTTCACTTCTCAACCAAGAGGCTTCTCCAAAATGTGGACAGTTTTCTTAAAAAGTAGTTGCTGAATAAAACTCTTACTAAAACTTTCTCCATCTGAAGAGCAAACACAAAATCCAAAGTCTTCCAACCTACAGAAAAACTAAACCCTAATCTTCATAGATGAAGATAATTCCAGTATTTGTCTCAGATTATTGAACTTTTTGACCCGTTACGGTCACGTGACGTCGCACTAATCGACACCACACAAAGGCACCGCTGCTGAGATGACAGTGAAGGTGGAGGGCAGGGGTATTTCTGCTGACGTCTGCCCCCGGTGGCGGAGGCAGCTCTCTACCCGAGTGCTTATCAGTGATTCTAGACGCATATCAGTTACTAGTGTTTGGTCTGCGTCTGCATGCTGAGCGTCTGGGTGACAAAATGACAGCAGCAGAACCATTATTTGCTGTCTTCAGGCTGTGACAGACGACAGCACATCAGAGGGAAAGCAATTAAAGCATAATTATACACACGTCCTCTCGTAAAAAGTGCACTTTCCCCAATGTGTAATGGAGCCTTTTGACCACGCCCAAACAAACACGGCGGCGCTGCACGGGCGCGCAGACACAGTCGGACGCGTTAGTGTTTTATTGCCGTGCTGTTCCACCAGGGGTGCAACTGAGACACAATAAAAAACTGATACGCAGCAGCAGCAGCAGCAGCATTGTTCACCCCCAGCCATGTCCTTGAGGTCTTCATGTCTGATCTCCACACTGGAGGAATGTCGCCCCCAAAATCAGAGGTTACAGTGTCGCTGACTAGCGCCCCCATGGGGTAGAAGAGTGACTCTGAGACGCTACAGATTCTGAGTCCAGAATCCTGGTCCACCTGGTCCAGTGATAAAAAGTCTTGAGACTTAAAGGTAGCCGCCACCGGTCGTTACCTGCCCCGCCTCTAGAGGGCACCACCACCCGTGGCCCGCTGGTTGCCCAGGTGACACCACACCTACAACCAGGGACAGCAGAGGACGACTGTGAGGAAAACTGTAAAGACTGAAGGGAGAAACTGTCAGAGAGACGCAGGGCAGTGAGACGGGGTGGGGGAGGCATTAGCAGGGAGTGTTGGGGGTGTGTGTGAGTGTGAGTGTGTGGGGGGGGGTTGTTGCTCTCTCATTAGACCATAATGATGTGTGAAGACAATCCTAATCAGAGCATGGCACCTTATTTATGTTGGCAATTTGCTGTTTTCCAGCAGTTACGCCAACGTCTTACTGTCAGAGAAGCTGACACACAAACGTATGTATGTGTCCAACTGTCAGTCCAAATGGGTACGCACACACACACACATACACACACACACACACACACACACACACACACACACACACACACACACACACACACACAGATCTCCACATTCTCCCCCATCACGCCTGAGAATAAAAAAACCTTTTCAAAATCCTTTCTTTTGTCATGGTGGGTTGCCATTTATAGCTGGATTCACACAGATTCTGTATCTTCTGATGACCCTAATCAGTGGGATTCTGGGGTGTGAATGAACCTGGGGACTAAACAACATGGAAATGCCATACAGAAGGACCGGGACTCGAACCACTACGATAAAAACACTTTTAAGTATATAAAGGTTATAAACTGTCTCCTAATTCTACAGTTTCTATTAAACAAATTCTACGGATTCATATTTATATATTTAATATCTGTAACATCCAGTTTGACTTTTACTCCATTAACCTAAACCCGAGACCCTCATTCCAGGGTTTCGCCAAATAATGTGGCCTTCAAAAACTGTTTTGGGGATAAACTGCTGCACATTAGATTGAAGGGCACTAGATGGCACCATTGCAGCTCATTGAATTGATTTATTAGAGTGTTTCATACAGATAAATAAAAGCAATTATTACCTTAACCCAATACTGGCCAATAAGAAAAGGTATATATGGGACATCCATCTCTGGCGCCCCCTTTGGAGGAAATCACTCAATGTCTTTTGAATATAGTGAAACCAAAGTCATCAGTGTCAAAGAATCTGACACTGATTTAAACTCAGAGAAGCTCAGGGTCCAATCAACCTTCTACCAAATCTCCATGTTGTTGAGCTGTGAGAAGAGAAGAGAAGCAGAGTTTCCAGAGAAGACAGAGACACAAACAGACAGTGAAAGGTTGGACTCACACTGGGGACATTCTTACTGTGGAGCAACAGCTAATTACAACAGCAGTGTGTGTCTCCATCTCCAAACCTCCAGTCAACTGTGGTTCAGGTCGATCACATGTGACTTCTCTCATCCTTAAACACACACACATAACACAACTCACACTGCAGGTCAATAATCCAAGACATGTCAACCTGACCAAAACCGGGGCCGGGGACCAAAACTGGCCCACCATGTAATTATATCTGGCCAAATAGATACTGCAGTTATAGAACATATACAGTGGCAGGATTTGTAGCATAGCATGAACTTAGTTACAGCACATACAGTGGTGATTTTTTTTTATAATTAACACAATTTATAATTTTTTCTTTTTTTCTCAAGAAAAACTAACAATAGACAATGTAGTTTGATTTCCCCAATGAAATTAATGATAAAAACCTAAATGGTTTAAACCTTTATACGCCATCTACTGGTGCAATGTGGGCATTGCAGGGATAGGTCAGAAGTGCAAATTTGGACAAATTTGATGGCCCAGAATAAAATGCCAAACAGGCTACATCAGGGCCTCGAGCCATAGTTTTGTACGCTCTGTGTTGTAGCACTGACATTGTTTTTGTGAAAATAAAATAATACATAATTTAAAAGAAAGTGAAAAAGCTAAAGATAAAGGGACAGAATAAGAAACAAGTTCCACAGATGTTTCTTTTCCTAGAAATTTCTTTTCTAATGTGTTTTTATTATTAACCTTTCGTCTGTTTGTGGTTGAATGTTCATGGAAAAATAAAGTTACACAGAAGAGAAAACATAAACAACTGCTGTCAATTTTCACTTAATATTAATTCTTCACACTGTGACACAGTTGTCGTCATGGATTTCTACCTGATGGAGTCACTTGTGTCTCACTGCGTCATTGCAGGGACACAACTGTGTGTGAGTGTGTGTGTGTGTTTCAGCCTTGGTGCCTGTTTGCAGATGCCTGTTCACAAAGACGCCCGGGGCAGGTGATTCAGCCGCGGGCACAGCAACATAAATAGAGCTCACAGAGCAGCCAATCAGGAGCTACTATCAAACCACATCCTTGGAGGGAACACAGAAATCCATACTCAATAGAGATTCATGGAGCATGCAAGATTCAGGCCGCCCCGCTCATTGACAGCAGCCATGATAACTATTGATCCGCCGCCGATTTGGGGCGGCGTGCACGCCTGATTGGATGACTTACTGCTGGAATACGCCACTTCCAGTTTTTGGGGATGAGCTTATTTTTAATGGTTACCCTAATGGTGCACATTCCACCTGCCATCTCCAGCGTCAGCAGCTCCTCCACCCTCATCCCTCTGCTGGAATCAAATTATCTGTAGTGTGTGTCAGGCTGGCACCACGCCCGGCTTTCCCATCATATACAGTATTGCTTATGCATTCTTGATTCAGAGAAACACACACGGCTGCTGTTTGTTACGGGCATCACGCTCACACTGGACGCCGCGCCGCTCCTTTAAGACGCTTCTCCGTCCTAATAAAGCATAAAACGAGCCGTTTCTTGTAAAGTTACGACGGAGTAATTCATCAGAGCGTCCCGGGACTTAAACAACGGCCTGATGAGACATTATACGTAATAAATCAAGATGGGCTGAACCTTTATCTCCCCGGCGCCCCCTCTGGACCAACTCCAAGCCTGTAAATCAGTCAAAACTATTTGCAGCGATATAATTAATAGGCAGCTGGCGCCCAAACTGGAGGAAAAACACCGATCCACCAACTAACCTCTACTGACGTCCTCAATAAAAGGCGTGTGAAGCTGCTCACACTGGTTCTTCAGGATACGATCTCCACTAAACCTGATTGTTCCCAGTTACGAGTGACAAACGTTGCTGATTTTCTTCACTAAACGATAAATCGTTGGGTAACGACTTCTCACCTGAACTCCACCTCGCTGCCTGATCCCAGGTCAGCTGAAATCTACATCCACTGTCTCACTCTCTAAGTGAGATGAGTAATGAAGTTCAACACCAGGGGGACGTTAGTTGTTATAGTAATAGAGTATATACCGCCTGTCTTTGATCTTCAGCGTCACTAGGGCAGAGTCTTTGAACTACATTGATCATCATGTCTCACCTGAGGAGAAATCTGACGTTTGTCCAAACATTTGAGCTTCATCAAAACATGAGCTCTGACGAATGGGACGAAGCGCTTTCAGAGGAGGAGACGTCAGAGTCTCAATACCAAGAGAATACAGGCCAGTATCACCTAATACAGATACCAATACCAATACTTTTCAATAAATATCATGGCGTGTCCTTAAATTGCTAAATCTCAATTTTGACCTAAAGTGTTTTTTGTGATCTTTTATTTTTATTATTTAATAGTTTCGACCTAAGACTATAAATTATGATGAGGTTTAAAAGTGCATAGAAAAATATTTATTTACATAATAAAATAGCATGCAAATTAGTAAATTAAACAAAATATAATAAATAATAATAAATACATATATATATATACGTGTGTGTGTGGGTGTGTGTGTGTGTTAACAACATAACATTCCTCTTTGCCAAAACTGCAGAGTAAAAACCAGACTGGAACTGAATGTATCGATATCACCAGGTAAGTACTGATCCGATACCAACTTGGTATCGATACTACAGATATTTGGATGGATCCGTGCACTACTAGTCCTCAAAAGGCAAAAAAATAAAAATAAAAATAAAATGCGGGCGTTATTGAATGCATCATCTTTAGATGCAGTTGGGCAGAGGTGGCCTAGTGGTTAAAAAAAGGCACTGCGGTCTGGAGGGTTCCAGGTTCAAATCCACCAACTAAGGTCCACTGAGCATGGAACCGTCCCCTCTCACTGCGTCCCTCAAAGCTGTTCACTGTTCTCATGGTGATGGGTTAAATACAGAGGCCACATTTGTTTGTGTGCAGTGGTTTGAAGACAAGAAGTTTCCTTTCCTTCTTTCCTTCTGTCCTTCTTTCCTTTCCCTCAAAATAGTTCATGAAACATGAACAGCAGCAGCTGAAGATCAGAGAATTCATCTGTCACATGAGCTGCATGAATACATCAAGTTCAAGAAGAAAACAATAACAAGGCAGATGTGGCAACAGAGAGAGAAGAGTCCATGTCCACTGTCCACATGGAAAATTGTCCACTCAGGATTTGGCAGAGGGGACGTTTGACGGGAGGAAGTCCAGAGCAGAGCAGGGTGAGATGGTGAAAGGCTGGGTTTTTGGTGACACTTTTGGAAGTGACAAGAAGATGTTGCGCACGTGTGCATGCACGTCTGTCTCCTGGGCTGAAGACACAGTGTCTGCTGATGCTAATGTTAGCCTGCTGGGCTCACGGCCAAATGCATTAAGTGGAATCGAATTCCAACCAAAGCCGCTGTAATCAGCAGGTTTTTAAGGTTAGAATTACTCTCCGTCTCCTCCACCGCCGCCGCCAAGGTTACAGCCGTCACAGGAAGGCTCGCCATCAGCCCGCAGCCAACGGAGGAGACGGGTGGCACGGAGCCTGCAGCGTGGCCGGGATCACGGTGCCGTATGTGTGCACGCCCACGCTGCAACACAGACAACAGACAACAGACTTGTCCTGGACTAAACCAAGGTCGGACTGACTGGAGATCAGTCCTCACCCAACCGTCTCCTTGGTAACGTGTTGATATTATGGGATGGCGTTCAAGGAAACTGTCACACTGTTGTAGGTCACAGTACGGTGTTGTATTGATATTCTTTTTCTATCAACAACAAACAGGTAAATATTTATGTTCGTCTTCTCCAGGGATTGAAAACGAAGATCCTTCTGTTCCAATGTTCATGATCAGATGAAACTCTCAATCTCCTCCCATAGTATCAGAGGTTTCCACAGTGAATCTTCCTTCTCCATCTCCTCCTGTCCCTCCATCTTCTAACTACCTCCATGTCCTCCCTGACTGTATCCATCAATCTCCTCTTTGTCTCCTACCTGGTAGCTCCATCTTTAGGATCATTCTTCTACCAATGTATCCACTGTCCCTCCTCTGAA